>NW_019059570.1:607579-624445 GCF_000696155.1 Zootermopsis nevadensis
CTAAAGATACTTCCATTTTAAGTGCATCATCTGTTTTATCTTTACATTTTTGTTACTTTATGTACCATGTGTTTATATTTTATTGACTGTATGCTACAGTATTCAATAAAATAGTGTATTATTTTATGTTAAAATGAGTGTGGTAGGATGGATACCTTTATATCCAGTGATCATTGTCATGTCTGTAATGTAGTTTGAAAGCCAGAACTACATAATTAGCTGAAGTAAAATTATAATTATACTTCAGAGTATTATAAAAATGTCTCTTTTATTTTATGTATTGTTAGAGGCCACTCACTGCTGTTCTAGCCACAGTAATGTTCCCAAACCTGTGTACCAATTGCTGTAATTTTTTTAGTTATTTGCTACTCTTCATGTAAATAAAAATAAAGCTTCAGTTCAGTTCAAATAATGATCAAGAGTTTGTAATACTTTTCTAAGATATCTGTTCAATAAGGTAGTATTTTATAGGATGACGGTTTTGCTTTCAGTATCCTGTAATTAGTGATAACAACATAATAGATGCACAGATTTGTGTGGTGGGAGTGACAGTAGTTT
The DNA here is from genome assembly GCF_000696155.1 of Zootermopsis nevadensis. The sequence goes on from NW_019059570.1 coordinate 608,138, forward strand.
GACATAATATGGGGTCCTGAAATGATGTGTGGTAATAAATCTGAAAAATATAATAAGCAACTTTCATCTAGATAATATTTTTTTAGAGTGTAAAACAGTATGTAGCAGCTGTATGAAATCTGTACTTTTCTTACAGTTTTATGATGGTAAGCAAATAACCACAGAACCTAGGCATGTGAAATTAGGTTTGAAAATAGATCATAATCATGCCTACAAATTATGTATGAAATATTGTTTATAAGTCAACAGTCACAAACATGTTAAGGGTATCAATCTTTGAGATTATGTCCAACAAATTTTGTGAGACAAAATCTGTATTTAAGTTTTACCCACAATGAAAATTATATCATTATAGTCTCTGACATATGTAATTAAAACTTCTGACGTGACCATGATAGGTTCATATGACTGTCTGCATAGAAGTTTATCTTAAGTAAATGTGCTTTCCTTTCTTGCCCCCAGATGTACACATAAGATGTTGAATTTTAACAGGGCCTGTCAGGTGTGGAGAATGTGTATACACAACATAACCCTCTCATCAAAGAGACCTTAGAAGAACTAATCAAAGGAAAGCTGAAGGAAAGTTCTTTCCCTTATCTTGGAAATGGTCAGCTAGCGAGGAGGTGTGTAAAATTATCTTGATATACCCATATGACAACCCTGTGTGTTTGTACCATACATCTGGTGAAGTGGTTAGTACTTCTGCATCATATTTGGGAGTCCTGGATTCAAATCTCAGTCCAGAGACCAGTTATTGTGACTGAGATTTTCCATTTCTACCTTAATTCCTCCAGGCTACTCTAAAATAGATCATGACTGATTACTTCACATCCTTTCCAATTTTTCGTTCACAATCATCCTGCAATTTAATGCTTGGTATCATATATTGAAGAACATTGTAAGTAACCTGTGAACCAATCAGTTATTAAATGTTATGTTCATAGCCTTTGAGGTCAAACCTCAGTTACCAGTCAATTTTAATCCTGATATAATACCCTACAAGTTTCATATTCAGAGAATTGTCAGTTTGATTCCATCTATTACATCAGATATTTGGCAGTGTCCAACTTAATTGTAGTGGAGTAAATTAACTATTGTCATACACCTTTAGAGAAAATCTGTTTTTACATAAAATACATTTTTTGAGATGCTATGTTTAAGCAGTAATGTTGTGATTACAGGCCACAAGATGTCATTGTGTTTATGGTTGGTGGAACCACGTATGAAGAAGCGCTTGCTGTTCATCAGTTGAATAAAAACAACTTCGGGGTTAGGATTGTTTTGGGTGGAACAACTATTCACAATTCAGGCAGTTTCTTTGAAGAGGTTCAGCAAGCAATGCAAGGTGTCACAAGACGTCACATGCGCACAAGGAATTCATGAATTATTCATTGCCACCTCACCACAATGTATGTATATAAACATGACTTCAGTTTTGAAAAATGATGAGTTTTTTGGTAAATATAAATATATCTGCATTCCTGTTAATTATACACATTGTCAATGGAGAAAACCCCTGCTTGACAAAGTGATTTGACCTTTTGAGGTATACAACAAATGACATTCTACAAAGTCCAAATTATCTTCCTTGAATTTCGAAACTGTTACGTTGAGCCTGACATTTCATTGGAACATGATTTTCTAAATGCTATTTGGGTCTCACATATGTCCTCTGCGATTAATTTGAACACATGACAAACTAGCAAAGCAAATCTGAATTTATTGTAAGGTTTTCAGAATTGTCAAACACAATGTGACATCAGGCCAGACTGACCTTAAGGTATGGAAATTTAAATTACTTATGCAACCTTACTGCTGAACTAAGAAGAAATTTAAATGCTTCAAAGTGTGTTTTATTTATTTAATTTTTATGATACAATCTCAAATAAGAACTAGAGTACTAAGAATGAATCCATATGCATATTTATGTAGCACCGAATATGAAGAACGATTCTGTGAAGTACCCAGTATCAAACTAAGTGAGCTGGCTCAAGTGGTAATGCTTCTGACTTGTATTTGACAGGTGCCCATTCCAAATCTCGATAAGGGTACACTCTATCCTATTTCCATTGTTTTTCCCAGTCATTCCAGGCGAATGCTAGTACAGTACCTTGAAACAGACTGTGCTGCTTCCTCTTCAGTCCTTTCAAGTTCACTGCTGTATCTAGGTGAGAAATAACCTTAGTTATATGTTTAGTATCTGCATGGAACACAGAATGTAAACAAAATTTCAGTGTTTGAAGTGTAATTAAGCCCTATTGCAGATTCTCTTACACACATTTGAATTTGTAAGGGTTCATAACTCTTCACTGCGGAAATGGGTAGTGCCACCACAAATAATGTAATCATCTCTACTGTTTTATTTCATGAAGATTTTTAAACCAAATGTGCAGTCGTCTCAAAGAACCTTAAATGGGAACTGTGAGGTATAGAATTTGACCATGAGAATAGCAAAGTGAAGTGTCATATTTTGTTTCATTTTGGAATAACAAATAACACCTTGGAGACAGCAGTAAAATTATTGTACTGTGTTGTTTCATATAGCATCACAGGTTCTTCTTAAATCATAGATGACCAAGCATATACCTTTTTTTAAATAAGAATGTGAGTCTTGAAGTTCATAAATATACAGTGTCCACATGAACTCTCCCCCATTAACAGATTACTTTGGGAGGGATCTGTGACTGATGGAGGCGCATGGTTTGCAGCAGTCTATAGAGTAACTGAAAAAGTTTTACTTAGTACACTTCCAAATGAGCTTCATTAGTAGCTCTCAGGATATCTAAGCTATACTTGATTTCAGCCTGTCTTGTTCAGCATGTCAGATATGATGGTTTGGATGACATCCGTAATTTCTCTGCGGAGTTCAGCAACAACGCATGTCGGGGTGGCATAAACCCTGTCTTTCACATAACCCTACAAGAAAAATCAAGAGGGGTTATGTCTAGAGAACAGGGTGGCCACCTGGATTGTCCATCTCTTCCTATCCATCGCTGTGGGAAGGTTCTTATTAAAATTTATAGTTTTCATTTCAAAATTTCTTGATCTGGTGAAAATTTAATCAAATGCAAGAGGATTTTTCTTTTGTGCCCTTATGTAAGGAAAGACTTTTGAAACATCTCAAAACTTGTACCATAAAGTTACACACAGAATCCATCAAGTGATTAAGGCCTTAAATGTACACACATGTACATAACATCTCCATATGGCATTTGTTTTATACTGTGCATTTATAGTTAGAAAGTGTATGAATTTCACATTTTAGAGGATTTTCACTTTATGAGGCAAGGTTTTAATGTAATGGCATATTACACCACTGACCCTTTATTTTAGGAAAGCACATGAAAGTCAACATTTAGACAATTTCATTTTACCAAATAAGTGCTTAATGTTATAATGGAGTATCACTTTATTGTGCATTTTATGGTTATGAAATGTAGTCATTTTCTGAGGAAGAACATGTACTGCAAGTATATGAAAACAAAGTATTCAGGAAAATATTTGGACAGAGGTGAGGATGTGGAAATAAACAACTTTGTGAATTATATTCTAATAACATTATTAAGGTATGTCATGATTGACATGTGGCGCATGTGATGAGGTGGGAACGTAATTGAGGTGGAATATTCAAGTGTGTACGGGTCTGCTGCATGGAAACCTCTTGGAAAGTAAGAATTTGGAAAGCAAAGATACAGAATGGAATATAGAATTAAAATCATATGAAAAAAGGTTGTGAGGATACAAAGTGGATTCAACTGACACACGATAGAGTCCAATGTCATTTGTATTTGTGGTATTTAGCTTAATATTGTATTTACTGCAGTACAATTTAAAATGAAAACTAGATAAGTGAACTGTATAAATTATTTTTTTTAAATGTAAAATACTTTTAGCCAATGCAAAAAGAATATTAGAAGTCAGTATTACTGTACATGAAACAGATGTCAAATCATACATACTCTGCACTTCTAAATTATAAACAAGTTGAAATTTTTTCTGGCTGTTGCAGAACTTACTAATAATGTATTTTTACCAGCAATATGCTAGAGTAATACAACATTCAATGCTGCAGTCTTAATTTTAATATTCGACTTAACATTGGCCATACCAAATTTGAACACTTTCAGCTGCAAGGATTCATGTTTCCTTCTAGTCTTCAGTATTTTCTGCAGCCTGAAATAAGTCTTTATAGTCAGCAGAATTTTCACTGACTTCATCTTTTGTTGACATCTGTAAGAGAATACAAATATTTGATATCACAAAATCTTATTTGTATAATATGACTAGGCATGACATTGGGCAAAATAAAAATATGCTGTTTCCCCATTCTAACTTCATTCAAAAGCTGCTGTACCTCCTTTATTAAGCTACTGTAAAAGTACTACACTAAGCAAAACTTAAATTAAATCAGTTCCATGCAATTCTCTATTTTCTGAACTGGTCAAATTTTAAGATTCATAACATTACACTACCAAAACATTAAACTTGTCACAAGTTTTGAAAATTATATTCAGGATATGTGTTTTTTAATATTAAATTAAATTAAAACAATTAAATCCGTGGCGTAACAGATCCAGAGAGTCAAAACCGACTAGCTTGACTGCTGGCCTCACGTTCACATGCCTAAGCAGAGCTGAACGATCATCCAACCAGATATAGGGTGATGTGTGGTCAGCATGACGAACCCCCAGCCATTGCTAGCTTTCCTGACTGAATTACGCTACTCATTGTAGCTCCCCAATTTCCTCACGATGCTGGGTTGGCACTGGTCCCATACACTGGTCGAAAGCTCATGAGAAAATTTCTTCTCCCCCGTGACTCGAACCAGCGCGCATTCCGTATCAACGGTCTGAAGCATGATGCCTCAGACCGCGCGGCTACGGCGCAGGACTGTTTTTTAATATTACAAAAATTAACTTCAATATATATGTGAATTTCATCTCTGCTTTCCAATAATTCTTACTTCTTTTTTCCTTCTGATTTTTTTTACAGTTTCTTAATAATGTTACTAAAATTTAAATGTTTCTTCCTTTGTAACTTACTTACAAACTAATATATTGCTTCCATGACATATGCTAGTGAGCAGTACTGTTACAGTTACTAACAGTACATATGAATCTACAATATTTCAAATATATCTGACTTCTTCTATATTCATTCTACCATTATGACAACACTTGCTAGCAGAAGTGTATGGTTGGTCACAAGGTTTCTGGTATATGGTCAATAAATGCAACTGCATACAAAAACATTTAAGAAACATACATTTTCTTTATGCATTCCACTTTTGTAAAGCTCCTGCTATTCTCTCCCACCTCCATAATAAAATGAGCTGGCTCTAGGGCCCATCAAGATGCTCCTGTGACCAAAATTCACCAGGAATCTAATTGGTGGCCCAAAAGAAAAACATGCATACCAAATTTTGTGTTGATGTGGCTGAAATTCCAAGTTCCCAGATATTTATAAAGTGTTGCTGGTTGTAAAATGGTAACAAATCAACTGACCAAAGGAATAAGGGTGTAATGGAAAATAACAGAAGTAAAAGCACTTTGAAGATTTACATTATTAAATAGTTCAGTTAAAATACCTGAACTAATCCAGTGGACAGAGCATAGCCTGTCATAGCTGCAGTTGCAAATATACCAGCAACTATTTGATATCTTCTACGATTAGGAAAATCTGATTCTGGATCTGATTTCCCTTGAGCACCACTTTCTGCAGACTTTTTTGCTTCATATTCTGTTGGTTAAATAGGGTTTTATTAATACATAGTCTTCTAAAAATAAATTTATAAGACACAAACTTGGTACAACTAGATGTAAATGAATTCATTGTTCTTGTCAAAGCTATAGAGATGCCAGTTATTTCATCCTTAGCATAAACTGTTCCATATTGACAGAAAGTTAAAAATAATCTTCCTGAATATGAAGGACAAATATGTTAATCAAATCTGATGGTATGTAATCACACTAAGCTAATATAAGACCTGAATATTTATACATCAAATTTAAATAAAACCTCTTTGCAATGAAATTCATATGATTAAAATATTTGGACTTTGTAGAGGCTTTTAAGAAGTACTCAAATTTTATAATTAGGACTCACAAAAATATCCACAACCAATGGTTCCCAGAATGCCAGCTAAATTTGTACTAGAATGGGAAAGAATTATTTAATGTGTCCCAAATTTCTGTGTTAAGGGAGTTTCATAAGAAAGTGGTTTTATTGTAATTGTACACATTTCAAATTCTGAATTTAAAAAATCAAAATCAGCACTCTATTTTTCTCACATTAAGACTGAATGCGTAGTAGGAGTCCAGTTTTGGCAAATAACATACCTTGGATTGCATAAGGAAAGTATCGTTGTGTAATGCGAACCACAAATTTGACTAGATTTGTGCATGCCTTGAGGTAGTTTTGAAGTGCTGGTGATGGGAATGGCACCTTAAGAAGAGGTGCAAGGAACGCATAAACAGTTGCATCTAACGATGTAGGGTGAGAACCAAAAAAGAATTCTTGATCTCCAAGCCGTACTGAAAGAACAGTAAGGCATTTTTCAGCCTCACCATATACCTGTAATATTCATATGCAAGTTCTATTACATAATTTATTAAAAAAAATTGTAATGTAATATTGATGAACTACACTACCTCTGATATTTCATAAATTATTTAACTATTGCATATAAAAAACGTGAGTTTCTGTTCCTTTCTTAACTATTACTGTAAGTTAATGCAAGGTATCATACATGTTCCATGTATATAACATGGTAGTACAAAAGTAGAATTAATTAGAATGCATAATACTAATAGTTATAGTCTGAATCAGTGGTTTTCAGCTTTTATGTTTGCAGACCAGTAAAACAGCAGTGGGTTTTCTAAGGGTGTGTATCATGTCTCATATTGTACAGTACAAATTACTAGTTTACAAATATAATTACTTATGTGTTGAAACATGTTTCTTTACAATATAAATATTATCACCTTTACGTTTTATCAAAATCGAAGAGATATCATAAGCACCATTACTGAACATTCAAGATTAAAAATTATTCACAAGGATATACAAAATAATTTAAGTTGTTGGATCAGTAAATGATAAAAAGAAAAATAATAAATGACTTGTTTAGAGAGAGTGCAGAAATGTAATGTAGTTGAACACAAACTTTTTACTTTCTAAAGGGGAAAGAAAAATGAAAAAAGCAACTTATTGTAAAATGTTTGTTCATCTGTGGTAAAATATGCTAAAAGATATAGTGACTCATTCTTATGTCAGAAATGACCAATGTAAAGTGAAAACTTCTTAGAAAAAGGAAGAAAATTCTTAATTCAGGTTTATTTAATGGAAATAAGCACAAAGCGTATATTTTATCAAGATTATTTGTGTTCAAATTAGTTTTTATATTATTTCTAAACAGATCATTATGAAAAGTATACATGACAAAATATTTGTCTTGTGTATATAATATTTATCCAGATTTTGATGTGTAAGAAAAGAGGCAAATATGAAAAACTTATTTGGCTCTTAAAGCAAGTAAAGTACCAATCCTATGCAGTGGAAGTAGCTCAAATTCATACTTTTTTATGGTTTTATCAGGGTCTCTCATACAAAATGTATGAAAATATGAGGAAGGATCAAGAAGGTAGAGGATGGGACGTGGACATGCAAGGATTTCAGAATGCATTCACATTTACATATTCATACAGAACTACTAAAAAGAAAAGTCACAACCTATTGTAAGGTAAGCTTATGTCACAAACAAAAACAGAAGTGTTTTCTTTTGATATTTTAATATGGTTACACTTGTCTAAAGCAGACTATTGTTTACTGCATAAATATCAATGTCATACAACCAAATATTCACAATGTAAAGAAACTTGCCTTTCTTTTACAGACAGGACAACCAACTTCACATAAATCTCCCCCTCATTCGAATTTGATATCCTTGATTTTAGAATGGCATTATGTTCTTGTAAGAAATATCAGTAAAATTAAATATCATGTTGGTCAGGCAGACCAATCAGTCTTGAGAATGGTTAGTTATTAATATTAAATGTGAAGCTGGGACTGTTCAGGTGACTTGGGACCATAATTTCAATGCATGATTCCCAGCTGCACCATTGTCTCACAGAAAGTTTCTGTTTTGATTCATTTAAGTTATATATATTGTAACAATCCACAGGCCTCTGTAAAATATGTACTAAGAGGCAAGTTTGGGGGTAGGAGAATTAAAGGGATGTGTCTTGAGTGTCCAGAGGGAATTACTTTCTTCTTTCTACAGAAACTGACATACATAATTAAAACATATCCAAATCACTGAGGATATTGTTGAGGAAGTTCACATCATTCATTAAGATATGTGGAGGGATTGTATTTTATTCAAATCATAAGTGTCCCCCTACCCTACGAACCACATGTTCTAGACCTCTACGTGGAGGTGAGTGGTCAGCCCCTTTACCTCTGAAGAAGTCCCCATTGGGCAGAAGAGTGCATAGGTCCTACCATGGCCAGACTTGTGCCAAAGAGGAAATCTCCATCTCTGTAGGGAATTAGACCCCAGTTGTCATGTCTGTAGTTAGTCACTTAACTGAGCTGTCATGGCTCATTAAAATAATGCTTGGTCTTCCAATATGAATATGTTAAGAACTAGTTCCATTGTTATATATTCAGTATTATATATGTTTTAATTAATGAGAATAGCTAATTGTATAGATGTAGCTATAGGACCTCGCTGTAAACATAAGCAGAAAACATAAATAGAAAGCTGCTCATGATGCATGCTGTTCATGATTTTCTAAGTGGTGGAGCAAGTGAGAATAAATATACAGGATGTCCACAGCTTAACTACGTGCTCTTGGGATCATTCTGAATCAAAAAGTTCAAATAAATGTGGGTCCAATCAATAATTTAAATTAAAATATTTGCTTGTTTACCGAAGATTCAATGGTCAGTGGGTCATCATCTTGATCATATAAAGCTTCCAGATGCTTCTTTGCTTCCTGTTCATACTTTCCTGGGTAATAGTAGTTGTATGGGAAAGGAAGGGCTTTTGCATACCATGGTCGGATCAGTTCTGTGTAATTCTTTGTATCTAGCCACCTGAAACAGTATCTTGTATTTTATACCTATGCACATTGAATGCTGGAAAATTCTTGTTCAAATAATCCACAAGCTTTTCCCATAAATGCTACACAATGTTATCAAGCTTTTATGTCACAGAAAAAATTATCATCTTGTGAAACATCTGGTACACACAAATATTCTAACTAATTAAACTGTGGCTTCTTATGTGGTATTAAAGGAACAGGCAACTGATGTTTGTGTCTGAGTGTCCTTAAACATGCAGAATAGTAAATGTAAATAAGTACATAACCATCACTACATATTTAACTGAAGGCCTATTTTATAAAAGCTCTACAGAATTTGAACTGGGGAGGGGAGATACATGTAAATGCTTGATACTTCTATGTGGAAGTTTCTGTAGACAGAGCATAACAATAAGCATATAATGTCACCAATGGTAACCCTGGTCTAGAAGTCACGTTCAGAAATTTGGTATCAATAAATCCCCCAAACAACTGTGCCACAATGCTGTGATATGTTTAATAACAAGAATAATAATAATATTATGCCACTGTTGTGTTATATGGTAAAACATTTATTTTGCGTTACTCCAATTTTAGTTGAATGGTGGCACACTACTAGCCAGATCATGCATTCAGTACTGATTATTACTAACCAAAGCAGCATATAGTCAGTGCAGTGACCAATATATCTGCCACCACATAAGAGAGTACTTCAAGTTATAATTTTGATTCTTCCAGTCTACTTTCCCTGGAAATTTTCATTATCAGTGTGGACAAGTGGGATACAAAATGACATTAGTTTCTGCTGTTACATGAATTAATTCCTTGAGGGACGTCTTCATGTGTAATAATCAATCTTGATATTAAGTGAAGTACTGGAGGTCTGTTAGAAACATAGCTGAAAATGAATGAACAGTTCTATCTACTTAGTTACATCATTCAACATGGGAGGAATCTATTACTGTCCCCACACATCATCACAGAGAATCTACTGCCATCCATTGTCCGACATGAAGCAAACAGGAAGAAACTTAATTCAGTTGCATCTGACTTGCAAAAGAACTGTTGATCTCAAACTTAAATGTAACTGTTCACATAATCAAGTGCTATTAATCACTAGCACTATATGCTTTCAGTAAAACTTACCATACATATTGAAGGGCAAGATGTAACTTTTCTTTGAGAAGTTGAGTATATGCTGCTGCATCTGCACATTGTTTCTGAGTTAGACCAAAATCAGCACTAAAATTCTGAAAGTGAATTAATGTGACCAGTGTTAGACACTGGGTGAGGCATTTCAAGAGTGACAAATTTTATATTACTGACAGGTCTCAGAACAGTGACAGTGCAAAATAGGAGCTTGAATAATGCACTCTTAAAAATGAGTGGCACATCACAAAACAGTTGTATGAGGTAGTGAATACTGGGAAAGCAGCAGCAATAAATATCACAGAGAAATCAAACGTTCCAAGATTTGTGCATTGTTGGTCCCAAGAGCAGCTCAAGTCTCTCTTTGAGAATTGTGAATCTGAAGGCAGAATTTATCATCATCCATTATTACAGGTTATAATGAAAGATCACCATTATTATTCTCAATCCAAGGAACAGTCTATAAAGTGACACCAATGAGAAATACAAAAATCAGAAGACAGCCGTCTGTAGGCAAGACATCTGTATTGAGCACAGAAACTTTATGGAAAAAAGGATCACAGTTACTCAGAATACTAATTTGAGAACCTAACAGAACTGAAATTCAGCATCCAAAGATCAATTCTGACCAAAACATGAACGAAGCTCTCCTTTGCAGCAGCACTTGGCCTCACACAAGTTTGCAAATATTTCAGGAAATCAAGCCACATTATTGAACATTCTCCTCCATTCTGCTTATAAGTTGGATCTTGTAACCTTACATATTTTAGGCCCACTAAACAATTGATTATATGAACAATGATTTAAGGATGGCATAGACAAAAGTTGACCAAGGCGTTTTACATTAGTATTCAGTGCATGGTTCAACACTTGCAAATGTGCACAGAAATTGACAGGGATTAATAGGAAAATAGCCTTACTTTCAATACATTTATAAGCATCTTAATAGGATTTGAGGTTTTCAAAGTGGTCAGTCTGAAGACAGCTGTCTTCTGGGTCGATCGTCCTGATGATGGAGGCGACAAGGACCTCTTAAATGTTGGTGAACTTCTACCAGACTATATGGCACAACAACCAGAAGACAGCCATCTTAAATCTTAGTGGGGGGGGGGGGGGGGGGGGGACAAGTCAAACACTGCAAGCCCTGAAACAAAGCTGCAGTAAGTATATGCAAGTAGCAGCAACAATAACAATCCAAGATGGAGTTATCAGTGACAATGTCATTATCAAACTGAATATTTTTGTGACATAAGCAAATAGAATGTAACATAATTGTACATGAGATTCACAGATTTTACTTGAGAGCCCGTCTATCATTTGTATAAGAACAAGAAGAGAGATTAGCCCACATTGTTTGGATTATGCATTTTTCTGAATTGTCTGTGCTGGTTCTCCATTCCATTACTGTTGACAGACTAACTGTTTAGCAGTAAATGGAAATAATATGACGGTTAAAACAGTTGCACCGAACATTGGCAAACTACACAACACTTCCAAAACATTATGCGTATTGTAATGTAAATGAAATTACATAAATTACCTTTTGCTTTAGATATGCTGAAATTTCAGGCAAACTACTCAAAACTTGTTTACCATGTTTGAAGACTGGTAACCTTCCATTTGGCGTCCAAAATGGGTTGTTGGTCACACATGTTTGTAAAGGAACTCCTGAAAACTTTGCATATGCCTGTAAAATGATAGACTGTAAATATGACTGTGTATTAACTTACCTTATTTGCCTTCAGATAAAATTATAATGTAGTTATATTTCATTTAAAATTCCAGTGGAGCAGCAAAATAAAATGAGGCGTACTTTACTATCAGTGACCAGTCTGCTAACTGAACTTTTTTGGCTCTGACACTGGTGTGGTTCATCTTGCTTGTTTGCCTTCTACTTTTGACCATCACCACATATCGCATGCTAATCAGATGGAAGGTGCTGCTTATCTAAGTTATTTTTGGTTTATTTAATGATTCCTTATCAATTCCATAGGCTGCACAGCATCAAATAGCAGCATAACTATCAATGATGGATTTGGAAGTCTGTAGTATGACCAAGGCCTTTTTAAGTTGCTACTCCATATCTGCACATAGGGGTGGAGGAAAACCACAAAAGAATTAAAGCCAGTGTGGATGGTTTTCTGGTTGAATTTCAAACTTGGGGCCTCCTAAGTAAAAATCAGGAATGACAGAACCATGACATTTGGTGTCTTGAAGTTAATCTGTACTACTTTTCCAAGGTGTTTTCATATACGTTATTTCTTTTTCAGAAACTCATGTTAAAACAAAATATATGTCTAGCTTTAACTTGTTTAATGTCCCTATATATGTCAGTGATGAGATGTATGGTACAAAAAATGTAAGTAGCAACTTGCTACAACTTTTCTCTTTTGAAACTTGAAGGTAATGGAAGGATGGTTTAGCATATGAAACAGGAAAGGCTGAATCCATTTACTGTTCTGTGTATAAAAAACACTACAGAAATATTACACATCGAGGATGAAACAAATTGTGTTTTACGTAACATGTGTACCTTGGCTTAAAAATGGCTCTTTATATAAGACTGCTGTAGGTATTTACTCCAGCAGTGGAAAATCATGATCAGCATAAGTCGTGTAGATGTCTGTTTACTATCGTGGTTTATTGATTCTTTTGTAACTAGTTACCTTATTTATACCCATCAGTTGCCCATGTCACTTAACTGGAAAGCACGTTAAATGTTAGTTTTATATGTAATGGAGGTGACCGACTACACACTGATAGAAAAAGTAAAAAACAACTCAGACCAATCTTAAAAAAATATTAAAAGAAATCAGTGTTAACATCCAATTGGAACTTTCTATAAACATCTTGGAATTGTACAGGTTCAATACCACGCACATTTCAGAGTAATTTCTGTTCCTTACTTGTTAGGTTTGGTTGACTTGGTGCAAGAGGACACATTCTACATTGTTCTTACATGTCTGGATACCAAGACGTTACACTTAAAATAGGCCAATGAAATGTATGTTTTATCACCTAATCACTGACATGTTTACAGTCTGCTGCTGAGTTCTCCATAACGTCAACGTTAAATGCATTACATTTACTTCCTAACAGTTTCCCAGATATCTCAGGAATTTTCCACAATCTCATTTAAATATGTGCTTCCTAAACATTTTTTAACAGAAAAATGATTATTATTGGACTAACAACCTCAATGAGCACTCAATACCTCTTACCATAACTTCTAGACAATATATATCAACTGAAGGAAGCCCCCAGTCACCTCCCCATATATTAATTTCCATAGGGCGATTCATGTTTGGTTCTAAATTTGTTGACTTTCACACTGATACCCAATATATCACAGTAGGTAATAATATCCCTACTTAAAGTTCATCTTATCTGAATATTAATTAGTTTAATCGTTAAGTAATTTAAATTTTAAATGTTGCAAAAACACTGTTGAATATCGCTCTTAACCTCAACACAATTGCATCATTGGTCACACGAGATACTTTTACCCTATTAACCTTAACCATTCTCGTTTTATCGATTCGTCCACAGGGTTGCCAATAAGAATTTGGATAATTGTATTTCCCGTAGAGATGGCTATCTTCTGTGATATTGAGACGTGTTATGGCAAAATATCGACCACGTTTCAGAACACAGTAGATTTGCAAACCAGCTTACGCTATGTTTATTGCTTCCAACATTATCCTGAAGACAATCAGTAATCTATGACAGACTTCAGGTTGTCTCAGACATACGAACTTGTAATTGTGACGTATTTCTGAACGGGTTATTTATTTTTACAAAAACCCCTTTAGTTTGGTCATTAGGTGTATGGTTTAAATGGTATGAAATGGACTATCCTATCAAACAAGGAAATTTAGATACAAAATTCTCTATCTGTGAAGATTTCTAGCACTGCGTAAGGAGCTGTAATGGTATTCTGTGTCCTGTGAAACGATTAATAAAATTTTTTCCATCATCGGCATTTATATATTTCATATTATGCAAAATGTAAGTGGGAAGCATCTTTCGTTTTTGGAATTGCAGTACATATGATGGGCAACGTTCAGTGAATGTCATGATGAATATATTTTAAATATTTTTTTAAAAAAAGAAAGCAGCTAATTGTTTAGTCTTTGAACAGTGCAGCTGTCATCTTCGATATTTCAAAATTGTGGGCAATTTGGATTTGAGAAGTATTGTAATGAAATATCTGAGAAGTTAATGCCTAACAATCTTCGCAGTTCACCACCGAATAATTTGTGCAAGGTATATATGCCTGTTTGTTCGACTCAGTTGTGATTATGGTTACTAAAAGTGTATACATGTTCAGAACTAACCACATTCATTTTCATTATTTACAGATTTTTAAAATGATATTTTCTTGTCAAGACCACACATTTAATACCGATGATATAGATATAGTGTTAGATTTCATAAATACCAAAGACAAATGCATTAAAAATTGCAGATAAATACCAGTACCGAGGTCCGAAAGCATATATGTTAATACAACTTTCATAGTTCAAACATGACTTTTTATTATGAATGGTTTATAAGTTCTCCAGTTTCACGTTTTGTGATTTCTACAGAATGTGTTTAAAATTACAATGGAAACTACAAGAAAAATTGAATAAATGGATGCAGCTTCCCTGTCTCATGGCATTCTTTCCTTTCCACAGCACTTGATTTGTCTTATGTACAGCATAAAGTTCAATTAGACGTTAAGTAGAATGGCCCTTAAAATGAATTAAAGACAATGAAATATAAATGTGAAAATAATAATAATAGAAATCATGTACATCTAGTTTCATCTAAATTGGTCAGAAGTACTTAAAAAATATGTATAAATGGTAATTAACCCTGTAAGTAAAGTCAAGCTCTTAAAGTGAACAAAACAAAAACCAACATTAAATGATTTAACAAAATATAGTGTAGGTCTACCAGGCTGACTTTGAATAAGATTGTGTTATTAGTAGGCAGATGAACAGGTATAGTGAATCTAATGGGTGGAAGCAAAAAGATAAGATATGGAAGAGTTCATTTGGGTTAGATTAGTTGGGTGGTCTTCAACATTTCATTTTACCCATGACCAAACATTGTGGTAGAGTGGTTAACATACTTGTTTAGTATTTGAGAGGTCCCAACTTCAAATCTTGGCCCGGCTACCCTGACAGGGTTTTTGTGGTTTTCCTCTGTCTTTCCAGGCAAATGCCAGGATAGTTCCTTCTTAGCCCCTTCTTCTGTTTCAATTCATTATTCACTATCCTCCTCTCAATCAACACTATAAAATCTGAGCTATTGAAAAATGTGGTTAAATAAACTATAAATAAATAAATATTTTGCCCATGAGTGAGGCTCATTATTAGTATATAAGAGGTTAAAGATAAAAAATATTTAGTGTCGATAGCAATGCTTCAGTTTGTCTTTTTGTTTACAAATACAGCAGTGAAGATGACACCAGAAGAATTTATGCATCAAAAGAGCCAGATCCTGGATGGAATTGATTTGAGTCGTAAAGGCTGCATTGACGATCCTATTAAAGGTTTAGTACAATTTATAAATGAAGGAATTGAATTTGTCACCACAAGTTCTTGCTCAGGAAGAGTTATTATATTCTGTGAGGTATGTATTCTCAATAAGTGGTTGATGTAACTTTCATTGTTTGAAGGTCTATATTTGTTGTAATCATTATAATTCAGTTAACAGTTAATCATACGTATTTTACTTACACATTGTTTTAACACAGTTACTTCATGTACTATTCGGTTATACTTGCCAAGGATTACAGCTGATTGACTTGGTTGAACTGAAGCAATGAAATTTCACATGATTCCAATCAATGAATCAGATCCATTTGAGTTGTAGCTCTCACTAATATAAATACAGGAATACAAATTATGAAGATTCTTTTTATTCAGTTTTCTCCATCTTCCTGTTACTGAAGTCTGAATATTCTCAGCACCCTGTCCTGAAACACCCTCAATCTGTGGTCTTCCCATAATGGGGAGACCATGTTTCACACCCATACAAAATAACAGAGTTACAAAGAACCAATTTATGAAGCATGTTGCCA
>NW_019059570.1:624463-634755 GCF_000696155.1 Zootermopsis nevadensis
TAAATTGTTCAGATGGTACAAATAAGTAACAGAATAATGTAAGTCATTTTATGAACTAGGTATGTCCTGAATATGAGTAATATGTTGCTCTTCTAGTAACCTACAAGGTCACATACTTTTTCCAGGATGTGACAAATGGAAATCGTAAGAAGGGCTGCAAATGGTTATATACCAGTCATGAAAATGTAAATGATGATGACTTATTGAATAGTGTAGATCCAAAGGAAGGTAATAATATTCTAAAATATGAACCACTGATTCTCCATGTTCAATGCCGTACACTGGAAAGTGCAAAGTTAATGGTAAGTGTACATAAAATAAAAAGTTCTGGTACTGATACAGGGGATTTAATTGGATAATGAAAGTCAAAAGATGTAAGTCTTGAAAATGAATTTTAACAATCATGAAAAATACTTATTGGGCATTTAAAGTGATGGAGCAACTACTAGAGAACAATTGTGTAATTTAGTTTTGACGTAAATACGTCTATATTTTAGGGTCAGTGTCATTCGGCAAAAATGTAACGAAAAAGTGTTACGAAATAGTGTTATGAAAAAGGGAAACAAAAAAGTGTAACTTCATTGTTATGTTACCTAGGAAACATCAAACTTCATTGTTATGTTACCTGGGAAACGAAAAATTGTAACTTCATTGTTATGTTACCTTGGAAACGTCATCTGTTTATCAACAATGGTTACCTACATAGTTACTTTACATTACCTTACCTTACATTATATTACCTTACCTTACCTTACCTTACCTTACATTACATTACATTCATCTACCACAGACCCATCTGAAGCCTTACTAATTCAAATTAAATAAGCAATGTCTTAATCAAACTTTACTCAATTGTAAAGCATGTATAAAGGAAATATTTAGAATATATAAACTTCCTTTCCGTATAGACGTATTTACGTCAAATTCTCCGGAACCGTGGTTCCACTGACAACTTTTTTAGCTCGGTGACATCTCTGGTGAGGTAAATGAATTAATTTAGTGGTGAATATGTGTCTTTTGTTTTCTTTCAGCATACATGTGCATTGGAATCAGGATTCCGTAATTCAGGGATCACACTGGGAAAACATGGTAAAATTATTCTAGCAGTAAGGAGCTGCATTGGTTTGGAAGTTCCATTAACTGAAGATGGGATCACGTTAGTTTCTAATGAGGTCTGTATTAAGTACTTGTGATGGTTGTGTATGACTGTTATTCAGGCATTGGTGATTTGCCAAGATTTATTCATGCTTTAACTGAATGAGATGTCTGGATATTCATTGACTTAACTTTATTTTTATTTTGTGCATAGTAAATGCTGAAGACAGTGTATTGTGCCATGCCTATCCTTTCACCAGCTATCAATGTTGCATCTTATTTGGATCCTTTTCCTTCAGCTTCTCTGGACACACAATGCCATTTTTACATTATGATGACTTCTTTCTTTCTTTCTCTTTTGTGCTCTTATGCATGAATACTTGATAGCATGTTAAAATTCCAAGTATTCTGTTTGCTACTGTTTACTGTTTTTATGGTGATTATTTTGTCCAAAAGGGTAATTTTGGTTCCAGTTAGTAAAATTCCATTTTTATTCGTATTAGATGGAGTGAATATCTGTAGTATTTCACTGTCCTACCAAGATGTACCTGTATAAGCCAAGACAAACATTCCTTCCACATGTTATACCAGTCATCCTGTAATTCTGGAAATAATGAAGTAATCTGAAATCCCTTTAATATAGGACAAGTAATAAAGTAAATGCCAGACACAGTGGCGGCACAGTCTGAAGCGTAGGCCTTGTGTGCTTGGACACTGGGACCATGGGTTTGAATCCCACATCTTTTTGTGTTTTGCTGTCCCGTGTACAAGTAGAGGCCTTGCGATGGACTGATCACTCATCCAAAGAGTCCTACCAAATGTCTAACAGATTACTGAAATCTCTTAATAAGAAGCCCCATGATTCATGTAGGAGCAAAAAGGGGGGGGGGGAGAGAGAGAGCACAAATATTCAAGTTTTGTGCTCAAGTTTCTGTGAATCACTCTCAGGTGGCATAGTCAGTATCTTTCAATATATGTTATACATACTGCTTGACAACTCCTCCACTCTTAATTTCAGTATGTACATGACTATATTTTCTTGTGTGTTGAAGATTTGATTTTAAAATTTTATTGCAAGCTTCAATGAGCATACTGTTGTTAGGAAGTTGTGTTCTAAATTTTTATACTTCTGTGGTCAATGCTATATAGCCTTAAAAACTGAAGCATCATTAACTAAACAAGGAATAAATAAGTACCTCTGTGAAACAAGATTTACTGCTACTGCTGTCATAAGGCCCAGATAATGTACTATGCAGATAATAAGTAATCATTCATCAGTTACCATTACTTCAGACCATAGGACTTTTTAAAGTTTAAATAAATATAACCATTTTTCCCTTCATGAACACAGTTGTGTCAAGTTTCCTAACAGCTATACAAGACAGTATTATTCAGACCATTGTGATTTTAGTAAATGTCTATATACTGTATCTTTCTATTTACAGTACATGAAGTTTCTTACAAAGAAAGCAAATGAAAAGATTGAAGAAAATAAATTGAGAACTCAAAGATTCTTCTATAATCTTGGCAGCATCTTAGGAAACAAAGAACAGGATATACTTACAAATAAAACATGTTAGTGTTAACATAAATGCTCTTTAATTAACCTTGTTACTGTACATGTGCTAATGTAATTTATTATAATTAATTACAAAACTACCTGCATTTATTTTACATTAATTTCATACTTCAAAATATAATGTAATATATGATTAGAATGAGTGAAAAAATTATAATTATTGTTATTAACTTTTTCAGGATAACTTCATTTGTACCTTGAACACTTCTAATAATCTCATTATTCATCATAAATACAGTTTTGCTTTCTTCAATTAACTTCTCTTTGGTCCCTTCATCCAATACCCCTGCAATTCCATTCATTGCTTCTACAAGATCCTTTTTCATTTTTGATATATTGGTAGTTCCAAAATCTGTCACTGCATCTTGATATGTCTGCTCAGTAGAAAATGGTATGAATTTCCTAACCACAGCACGTTTTTTTCTGAGAATCTGGCCTCCTGACAGAAGACCCATATATAAATGATATATGTATGCCATGAGTTGGTTTGGATCAGAACTCTCAAGTTTCCTCAGATGGAGGAGGTATTTAATTACACTGTCCCTGGGTTTGTAGGTTTTCATCCAGTCAGTGCCCAAGTAGAAATTTAAATCTTTCTCAAATGCTTCTGTCCTCTGCATACCTTCAATGTAAAGTTCTCCAACATAAGTGTGTTTTAATCGTATCATGGCTTCTTCAAGGTAGCGGAATATTTCATAAAATACAAGCAAACCTTCTGCCCACACGCAGTTGTTTGAAAGGGCTGCAAAATAGAAAAGCTTAAACATTTTCAGAAAAATTTTGTATTGAACTCCACATCTACTTTTTACATGTATTTTATAACAGAAGGCAAAGTTGTGGCATAAATATTTCATCCTAAGAGGTACGAAGCCACTAACAGTCAAATGGATAACATTTCTAAAGAAAGAATTTGGTAGTATGCACACACATACATTGTGTTTCCATAGAAGAATGTCAGTAATTCATCATGAGAATAATTATGTAGTTTTATCTGATTTGCTGTTATAGGCTAAAGATTTATTTATCTTTGCTGATTGGTTTTCTTCTACTATGGAATATTTACCTGTTTTGATTTTCACAACTGAACAATGACCTATCCTAGTACTATCTATACTGATATAAACGCCATCAGTGGTAGTGTTCAAGCCATTTTGGATTCTTGTTCGGGCATTTACATTTGATTTCAGAGTAAATGGGAAAAAAGACTTTTGGTAAGAAAATCCATATTTATGTCACCACAGATGATAATAAAGATAATTTATAATGTAGTCAAACTTCGTAAGAATTGCTGAAAGTCTCATGTGGGTGCTCTGTATAATGCTAAAACATATGTTGGAAAATTTAGATTCCAGTTATATTCTATATCAATCCATACAGAGATGCAATATATCTACCTGATTAAGTTTTAAACTCTTTCTCATAAAGATACTCCTGCATGCCACTCTGCACACCAGGCCCAACTGGCTAATGTGCAGCCACTAACACAAAACTGGGTCGGGTCAGGTAGACACTGAGCATGGACAGGATCTCCTAGAACTGCAGTACCCTGAGGATGAAGATGGTTCTCGAAACATTGGTGTTTTCTTCATTAAGCCACCTTCCACGGCTGGTAGCCCGAGAAGAATTTATTATACTGATAATTTTTATTTATTTAGTTTGGAACATCCCACATAATCCCTGATTTCTTTAGGCCAGGTCCCTTTCACCTAAATCAGTTCTGTGAGTACTGATATACAGAGGATTCTGGTTAATTGGGACTAGAACACTTTGGCCCAATTAAGCAGCTGCCCCAATTATGTGAAGTTCCACATAAACAGTTAAAAAGGTTTGTTTTTTAAGATTTGTCTCAAATAAATGACTGCCCAAATTAACTGATGGCCCAATTAATTGGAATATACTGTATTAACAATTAAAATGAAGATGACTGTCTTCTGGATGGTGACGAACATTTCAAAGATGCTTACTACCTTGGACATTAAGGTGATATGTCACTCACTGCCCTTATGATGGAGGCTGCAAGCACCTCTGAAACATGTCATTTTCTGCCAGAAACATTCCAGAAGATAATATTCATGCTTCCTGCCATGAGATGTGAGAACCTGAGATCTCAACTGTAATGTGGTGTAAATCCCTTTTTATAGTTACTGATGGCTACTGAAAATATTTGCACTCTGGAGGGAGAGATACAGCATCCTAACACAGAAAATCTACTGTACATGTCTTTGCAAGGCATATTCTATCTGAAAGCTTATTTATACTTGTACTCAAAACGTTTACAGAAACAACTCACCGAAAGCAAGTTTGGCATTCACTAACGTGTCACTAATCGCATGTATTTCCCTAGTTGCTCTTCTCATTTTCTTTGTAAACGATTCTTCCATCATTCTTTATATGTAATACTTGTGTCCGCTTAAAAGGTTATGTTTTAATATGGTGTTCTGCTATCAACATAATATTATGTTATCTGTGAAATTTACTCGTACCTTTCTAGTACATGAACTAATCTAAAGATAAGTGAATTGTCGCGCCATCTATTGGGAAGGTCTAAACTAATGGACCCGCGAACATTTTCTGACCCGTGGTGTGAGGCTTTATGCATCGGACCGGCGATACGGAATGCGCGCTGGTTCGAGTCTCGGGGGGAGAAGAAATTTTCTCATGAGCTTTCGACCAGTGTATGGGACCGGCGCCAACCCAGTATCGTGAGGAAATTGGGGAGCTACAATGAATAGCGTAATCCGGTCAGGAAAACTAGCAATGCCTGGGGGTTCGTCGTGCTGACCACAGGTCATCCTATATCTGGTTGGATGATCGTTCACCTCTGCTTAGGCATGTGAACGTGAGGCCAGCAGTCAAGCTAGTCGGCTTTGGCTCTCTGGAGCTGTTACCATGGATTTATTTTATAACCCGGATAGAATTACCGAAAACCTGCTTAGCCCTCTATTGGCAGAGACATGAACTAATGTAAAGATTATGTGAACTGCCGCGCCATATGTACCTGTGTGTAGGATCAGTACAATGTGTGCATGAGTAAAAACCACGTTATATGTTGATAATATGTGTCCCAGATACTAACCTCTGGTGATCAGTGTAGATAAATTTTTATAATCTGTGGAAGTAGGCAGTTTTGCTTTCTTCAATTAACTTCTCTTTGGTCCCTTCATCCAATACCCCTGCAATTCCATTCATTGCTTCTACAAGATCCTTTTTCATTTTTGATATATTGGTAGTTCCAAAATCTGTCACTGCATCTTGATATGTCTGCTCAGTAGAAAATGGTATGAATTTCCTAACCACAGCACGTTTTTTTCTGAGAATCTGGCCTCCTGACAGAAGACCCATATATAAATGATATATGTATGCCATGAGTTGGTTTGGATCAGAACTCTCAAGTTTCCTCAGATGGAGGAGGTATTTAATTACACTGTCCCTGGGTTTGTAGGTTTTCATCCAGTCAGTGCCCAAGTAGAAATTTAAATCTTTCTCAAATGCTTCTGTCCTCTGCATACCTTCAATGTAAAGTTCTCCAACATAAGTGTGTTTTAATCGTATCATGGCTTCTTCAAGGTAGCGGAATATTTCATAAAATACAAGCAAACCTTCTGCCCACACGCAGTTGTTTGAAAGGGCTGCAAAATAGAAAAGCTTAAACATTTTCAGAAAAATTTTGTATTGAACTCCACATCTACTTTTTACATGTATTTTATAACAGAAGGCAAAGTTGTGGCATAAATATTTCATCCTAAGAGGTACGAAGCCACTAACAGTCAAATGGATAACATTTCTAAAGAAAGAATTTGGTAGTATGCACACACATACATTGTGTTTCCATAGAAGAATGTCAGTAATTCATCATGAGAATAATTATGTAGTTTTATCTGATTTGCTGTTATAGGCTAAAGATTTATTTATCTTTGCTGATTGGTTTTCTTCTACTATGGAATATTTACCTGTTTTGATTTTCACAACTGAACAATGACCTATCCTAGTACTATCTATACTGATATAAACGCCATCAGTGGTAGTGTTCAAGCCATTTTGGATTCTTGTTCGGGCATTTACATTTGATTTCAGAGTAAATGGGAAAAAAGACTTTTGGTAAGAAAATCCATATTTATGTCACCACAGATGATAATAAAGATAATTTATAATGTAGTCAAACTTCGTAAGAATTGCTGAAAGTCTCATGTGGGTGCTCTGTATAATGCTAAAACATATGTTGGAAAATTTAGATTCCAGTTATATTCTATATCAATCCATACAGAGATGCAATATATCTACCTGATTAAGTTTTAAACTCTTTCTCATAAAGATACTCCTGCATGCCACTCTGCACACCAGGCCCAACTGGCTAATGTGCAGCCACTAACACAAAACTGGGTCGGGTCAGGTAGACACTGAGCATGGACAGGATCTCCTAGAACTGCAGTACCCTGAGGATGAAGATGGTTCTCGAAACATTGGTGTTTTCTTCATTAAGCCACCTTCCACGGCTGGTAGCCCGAGAAGAATTTATTATACTGATAATTTTTATTTATTTAGTTTGGAACATCCCACATAATCCCTGATTTCTTTAGGCCAGGTCCCTTTCACCTAAATCAGTTCTGTGAGTACTGATATACAGAGGATTCTGGTTAATTGGGACTAGAACACTTTGGCCCAATTAAGCAGCTGCCCCAATTATGTGAAGTTCCACATAAACAGTTAAAAAGGTTTGTTTTTTAAGATTTGTCTCAAATAAATGACTGCCCAAATTAACTGATGGCCCAATTAATTGGAATATACTGTATTAACAATTAAAATGAAGATGACTGTCTTCTGGATGGTGACGAACATTTCAAAGATGCTTACTACCTTGGACATTAAGGTGATATGTCACTCACTGCCCTTATGATGGAGGCTGCAAGCACCTCTGAAACATGTCATTTTCTGCCAGAAACATTCCAGAAGATAATATTCATGCTTCCTGCCATGAGATGTGAGAACCTGAGATCTCAACTGTAATGTGGTGTAAATCCCTTTTTATAGTTACTGATGGCTACTGAAAATATTTGCACTCTGGAGGGAGAGATACAGCATCCTAACACAGAAAATCTACTGTACATGTCTTTGCAAGGCATATTCTATCTGAAAGCTTATTTATACTTGTACTCAAAACGTTTACAGAAACAACTCACCGAAAGCAAGTTTGGCATTCACTAACGTGTCACTAATCGCATGTATTTCCCTAGTTGCTCTTCTCATTTTCTTTGTAAACGATTCTTCCATCATTCTTTATATGTAATACTTGTGTCCGCTTAAAAGGTTATGTTTTAATATGGTGTTCTGCTATCAACATAATATTATGTTATCTGTGAAATTTACTCGTACCTTTCTAGTACATGAACTAATCTAAAGATAAGTGAATTGTCGCGCCATCTATTGGGAAGGTCTAAACTAATGGACCCGCGAACATTTTCTGACCCGTGGTGTGAGGCTTTATGCATCGGACCGGCGATACGGAATGCGCGCTGGTTCGAGTCTCGGGGGGAGAAGAAATTTTCTCATGAGCTTTCGACCAGTGTATGGGACCGGCGCCAACCCAGTATCGTGAGGAAATTGGGGAGCTACAATGAATAGCGTAATCCGGTCAGGAAAACTAGCAATGCCTGGGGGTTCGTCGTGCTGACCACAGGTCATCCTATATCTGGTTGGATGATCGTTCACCTCTGCTTAGGCATGTGAACGTGAGGCCAGCAGTCAAGCTAGTCGGCTTTGGCTCTCTGGAGCTGTTACCATGGATTTATTTTATAACCCGGATAGAATTACCGAAAACCTGCTTAGCCCTCTATTGGCAGAGACATGAACTAATGTAAAGATTATGTGAACTGCCGCGCCATATGTACCTGTGTGTAGGATCAGTACAATGTGTGCATGAGTAAAAACCACGTTATATGTTGATAATATGTGTCCCAGATACTAACCTCTGGTGATCAGTGTAGATAAATTTTTATAATCTGTGGAAGTAGGAGCATGGACAGGATCTCCTAGAACTGCAGTACCCTGAGGATGAAGATGGTTCTCGAAACATTGGTGTTTTCTTCATTAAGCCACCTTCCACGGCTGGTAGCCCGAGAAGAATTTATTATACTGATAATTTTTATTTATTTAGTTTGGAACATCCCACATAATCCCTGATTTCTTTAGGCCAGGTCCCTTTCACCTAAATCAGTTCTGTGAGTACTGATATACAGAGGATTCTGGTTAATTGGGACTAGAACACTTTGGCCCAATTAAGCAGCTGCCCCAATTATGTGAAGTTCCACATAAACAGTTAAAAAGGTTTGTTTTTTAAGATTTGTCTCAAATAAATGACTGCCCAAATTAACTGATGGCCCAATTAATTGGAATATACTGTATTAACAGTGAAAATGAAGATGACTGTCTTCTGGATGGTGACGAACATTTCAAAGATGCTTACTACCTTGGACATTAAGGTGATATGTCACTCACTGCCCTTATGATGGAGGCTGCAAGCACCTCTGAAACATGTCATTTTCTGCCAGAAACATTCCAGAAGATAATATTCATGCTTCCTGCCATGAGATGTGAGAACCTGAGATCTCAACTGTAATGTGGTGTAAATCCCTTTTTATAGTTACTGATGGCTACTGAAAATATTTGCACTCTGGAGGGAGAGATACAGCATCCTAACACAGAAAATCTACTGTACATGTCTTTGCAAGGCATATTCTATCTGAAAGCTTATTTATACTTGTACTCAAAACGTTTACAGAAACAACTCACCGAAAGCAAGTTTGGCATTCACTAACGTGTCACTAATCGCATGTATTTCCCTAGTTGCTCTTCTCATTTTCTTTGTAAACGATTCTTCCATCATTCTTTATATGTAATACTTGTGTCCGCTTAAAAGGTTATGTTTTAATATGGTGTTCTGCTATCAACATAATATTATGTTATCTGTGAAATTTACTCGTACCTTTCTAGTACATGAACTAATCTAAAGATAAGTGAATTGTCGCGCCATCTATTGGGAAGGTCTAAACTAATGGACCCGCGAACATTTTCTGACCCGTGGTGTGAGGCTTTATGCATCGGACCGGCGATACGGAATGCGCGCTGGTTCGAGTCTCGGGGGGAGAAGAAATTTTCTCATGAGCTTTCGACCAGTGTATGGGACCGGCGCCAACCCAGTATCGTGAGGAAATTGGGGAGCTACAATGAATAGCGTAATCCGGTCAGGAAAACTAGCAATGCCTGGGGGTTCGTCGTGCTGACCACAGGTCATCCTATATCTGGTTGGATGATCGTTCACCTCTGCTTAGGCATGTGAACGTGAGGCCAGCAGTCAAGCTAGTCGGCTTTGGCTCTCTGGAGCTGTTACCATGGATTTATTTTATAACCCGGATAGAATTACCGAAAACCTGCTTAGCCCTCTATTGGCAGAGACATGAACTAATGTAAAGATTATGTGAACTGCCGCGCCATATGTACCTGTGTGTAGGATCAGTACAATGTGTGCATGAGTAAAAACCACGTTATATGTTGATAATATGTGTCCCAGATACTAACCTCTGGTGATCAGTGTAGATAAATTTTTATAATCTGTGGAAGTAGG
>NW_019059570.1:645672-683260 GCF_000696155.1 Zootermopsis nevadensis
CCCCCCCCCCCCCCCCCCCCCCCCAATGTAATCACTCACTACTCATAAATGCACACTGCAAAGACAAAGAAACATCTAACATGGGAGGAGGCCAAGCCTTGACTTCAGGCTGATGCGCCAAAGAAGAAGAAGGTATAGCTAATAACATCCATTTTAATTGTTCATGTTTGGTCCAGCCTTTTTTTTAAGAATTACTGAAAGAAGAAGAATTATCACATCATTATTTTACTATTCCTCAAAAGTCCAACTGCTTATGTACTTGTTTTCAATACTCCTTTTAACCTTTGTCATATGAAAGTAGAGTATGTAAATCCATATATTACAGAGATGCCAAATGAAGTATGCTAGCATGATGGACAGCCAGCTGGATCATGTACACTGTGATGCACCGACACTATGGGTTTAAATGTCCAAAATTTAAATAAAGATCTCGTAGCAAGGTACTGAATTGAAATATTTGCACCATATCTACATTAAATATTTGTTGAAATTACTTGCTGTAACTACAAACAACTGAGACTTTTAGTGGAAAAAACGTGTAGCATCTTGTTAGGAATACCATATGGAAAGATGAAAACCAAAATATGCTGGTGGGTGAAAATGCGCCTCTATTTATTTTTATTAGAAGTTGAATAGGATACATAAGAATGTTACATTGCCTCAAGGTTACTTTCCGATTATCATGCTTTAAACATAGAAAGGGCGAACTACGCACCAGGCAGACAAATAATGCTACGAAACATTTTCAATATAATATTTCCAATGTAGCTTCATTACTGTCCTTTATACTATTATTCATATGAAACAAAGTTAGAAAAGTACACATCTTATTACAAATAGGTACGCACCGTAAATGCAAGTGCATTTTATGTAGTCAGCTTCGTTGTCAGTGTCTCGCAAATAACGTCGTGTGAAGAAAATGAATGTATATAAATAATTAAATATTAATTGAATGAGTAGGCTGCAGTTATTAATTAATATTTATTCTGCACTGTAAACAAACAAGTACATATAACACAAGAAGAAATAATGATTATCATAAATATGTACATAAGTTAGAACTTTATAATAGCAAACAGTTAGTAGCAGGTTGTTTCTTTTATAACAAACTGCCTACCATAATAAAACAAATAAGAAATAACAATCAGTTTAAGAAGGAATTGAAGGACTTTCTTATTAAGGGGTGTTACTATTCACTATAAGACTATCTTAATGAAGAATTTTCGAATATTGGCTACTGATAATTCAATATGTATAATGCTATATCTCCAAACGGAATTATATCATATTCATTATTGTATGGTGATAATGTATAATATAGATTGACTTATCCTATATCAATGTATCTTTGATCTACAGGAAATAAAGTATTATTATTATTATTACATATGCTTTACGTTCACATTCTAAACCCGCCATTCAAACAGTTTCTTTCTTATATAATTCATGTTAAAATAAGTGTTCAATTTATTATGTGGCCTCTGAAGCTGAACACCGTAGGGGAGAATAATTAAAAAGGTTATGCTGCCTTTTTAGGGGTAAAATGTCACAACCCTTCAAACTATATTCAATAGGCAAGTCCTACCAACCTTCGTCTGAATTTAGTCCTAAAAATTATACTACATTACCAACGAGGGCGAGTTCTGCAAGACAGATGTAACTTGTGATAGCGGTTTTTATGAGCTTTTAGTGTTGGCTGCATTGATGTTGGAAAATGGCATCTGCAATTTAATTTGTATGTGAAGTTAGGGTTAAGTGTGTGTTTCAAGTTAGTAATGTGTCTGAAGGTTGTGGTAAGTAGTTGCAAAGTTAAAGACGAATTCTCATGGTTGTACTTGTTAGCTCACACCTCGATGTATTCACTTTCTAAACTGCTGTTTTAACAGCGTTCATAATGGTGTCACTAGGGATTCGAGACTACGATTAAACAGCAGAAAGTTGTTGGATCTTATCTTCTTTATACATATTCGAGACTATTGATATCATTGAATTATAATGCTTTGTTACATGTTTTCGAAAATGCTTTTGCATTAAAATAAAACTGGCTGTATAAGAGATCCCAAAACTATTTGGTGTTGCCTTGATTATGTTTTTATTCTAAGGTTGAATTATATAAACATACTTGCCATAAACAACTAAATAATTATGAAATTTCAGAAAAGAAGATGAACTGCTACACTACCCAAGACTTCACATCTCAAATAAATTTACAGTCATGTACTACAAGTAAAAGTTGGATGTCACTAATATTGAAATGGTGAATTCTCAATCTATTTTGTGCCATAAGGAAATTATAACTCAAGGTGTATGGGGTGACAGACCACGAGAGGGTGGAAAGTGTACTGTAATCATTGATGATATTGTGACAGAAAATATTGCCCTGGATGAAGTTCAGCATGCAACGATGTCCATTTATTTGGGTTTGGAATTTAATGGATCATTGATTATAGGTGACAGTGATACAGATATAGACCGAAGTCTTGAGAGATGTATTCAGGCAATGCTACACATGGAAGTAAGCATGATTATTTTGACATTTCCTCCAAAATTATGTAGTGAAACTAGTTTAAAAACAAGAACTGTTAAGTGCAAAGTTCATTTGAAAGAAATACACAATGAACCTTATATTTTTGAGTGGAATGACAGTAAGAAATATGAATTAGCTATGTATCATAAGGTACGTGGTGTAGAGCTTTACAGGTGTGGCAGGACTAGAGATGCCTTTTTGAGATTTAGCAAAGCTATAAAATTTCTGATAACTATTATACCTGTTGAAGATTACACCTCTGCTGTGCAGAGGGATGATGTAATGTCATTACGTGTTATATTATGCAACAACATTGCTTCGTGTCAACTTCAGTATAAGAATTATTGTCATGTAATAAAAATGTGCAACAAAGTTCTGTTTCTAGAGCCTAATAATGTTAAGGCTCTTTTTCGAAGAGCTGTTGCTTACATGGGGAGTCAAGAGTTTGATAAAGCTAAAGAAGATTTGAACCGGGTACAACAACTAGAGCCAGGAAATGCAGCAGCAAGAGAGAAACTACGGGAATTGAAACAGTGGCAAAGGGAAAGTGATGCTAAATTGGCAGCTTCTATAAAGAAAATGTTTTCGTAAGTATGGCATGCCGCAAAATGAATATACCCACAGTTAAAGTTGAATATTTCTTTTATAATTCTGGATATCAGTGCTTTTGTAAGTTTTATTTATATTAATAAATATCTACATGTTTCCTGTGATCTGTTTATTATCGGTCTAAGCCCCCAGTTTCTGAGAATGCATTGTTGAATATATGTATAGGGATGGATAATTTAGCATCATAATTATGAAATTTAATCTTATGGTGTATATGGTTCTGTGTGGTTCTCTTGTGTGTTCCATATTTCTTGAATATGAACATTTTGTAGGGCTTTTTGTAGCTTAAGTGCGTCATGTTTGTGTTGAAGTCAAATATATATTTATTATTCGCAGTCTATACACAAACATATTTAAAATGTTGTTGTTAAAATTTATATAACACTATAACATCTGTAGTATAAAAATATTACAATAAGTTATATTATGTTATATTATGGCGCCATAATATAACATAATATAACTTATTGTAATATTTTTATACTACAGATGTTATAGTGTTATATAAATTTTAACAACAACATTTTAAATACGTTTGTGTATAGACTGCGAATAATAAATATATATTTGATTTTGTAGGGCATAAATCAGGGGAATGGACAGGCCCACACTTCGGAAATGATTTACTTCAGCATTGAGAAAATTGTGGAGTTGTCAGTCCTGCAGAAAAATAACATGTTGTGACATTATGACTGTTGAATAATGTATCTTTATGTTGAATTATTTAGTTAAAACAAGGTTCATATATTTGAAAATGTGGCAAAGTACACACTTTCTGTGGATTTTTTATTCCCTGGTCTTAATGTTATGGTGACACTTTGCATAACAGATTAAATGTAGCCTCCTCACTAAGAATGAAGTTTAATAAAAGTAGTTCATATTGTTCATTTCTGTCCAGCATTTATTATTATTATTTTTAACGTACTGTGTGCTATGTTCTTCAGGTGCCAGCATATCAGTTTCATTTTGAAAAGATCAACAACTGCACCATAGCTTAGAAAATTTTCAGGTTATACCTACTCTTCTGAGTTGTAACTTCATTCAGTCAAATGGTCAGATATAAAATAACAAACATATTCTAAATAAAACTTACACTATAAAATGGATAATGTATTCTTTTATATTTTGTTGCACTATCTTATATAATAAAAGAAATATTTGGCTTTCATTTTGGTGTGATCAATTTAATTAAGTAAAATTATGGTGTGAGTGCAGTTTTGCCACCATATTCAGCCCAATGCATACAAAGATGGTTTACAAATCAAACATATTTTGCCTAATGTGACTCTGATCTTCACTTCAACTACCAAAGGATGAATGTGTAAAAACAAACAAGGCCTGTAGAGACACATGAGAGTTATGGCTAAAAAAAAGAATTCAGAATTTAATATTATATTTGGATTTTTGGCTGGCATTGTTTACTGCAGAATTCACTCATTATGAAATTTATTCATTTTAATAGTGAAGTAATTTTCAGTTTTAAATGCATCTATAGACTTCTCAAAGAGGTTCATGGTATTACCTTTTTTTTCCTGAAAGTGTTTAGCGGCCTTCTAGTATACAGAAAAATGAAGCTGTTTTGAAGATTTTAGAAAATATGTAGAATGCATTCAGTGTACAGTTTCTTGTTAAATTTTGTAGTCTTTTATGTCACTTTAAAAGGAATGTAATTAAAAGACTGATGTGATAACTAGTATTGTGAAGAGTATTATGAACATCGCAGGAGATTAAATTTTGGAAACTCCTGCTATTACTCAGATTATAATTGTTTTTGTTCCAGTGTCTGTATTGTAAATACTAAATATTTATGTACAATTTTACTTGTATTGTAAGTGCTTGAAAATTGGTCTCCCATTGGAATTGGAGGACATTTAATTATCAGGAGCTTCATATTTGTACAGTCCACAGACCAGGAGAAAATCCCTGCTAGGAATTCGATACACGCGCATGCGCAAGATTTCGTGGTGACGACCCATCCTAAAAGCACTCATTCCACAACCACTGAACTAACAACAGGCTTTCATGTGTTCTAATGGGTATAGCTTTAAGATTACCTCACAGTGGCACAGTTATTTAATCTAGAATATTATCACAACACCCACAGAACACATTAGAGGTGCACTCACTACACACTACTCTTAACTGGTTGATGTTTTCAGTTTGTGTGTAGTAGTGTAAAACTCTGATGTATCAGACTTCCAACCAATAGCAGCCATCTAGTCCACTTGATAGTAAATATTCCTCCTGTACCGCCCCAGAAATGACTTCCACCCGCAGGGCTTTTCTCCTGGTCTGTGGACAGTACTCTGTACTCAGTGCTGTCATGGTGAGCAAATGAAGAAAGGTGTGGTGGGCAGGATATATAGCATGTATACAGGAGAAATGCATAACTATATTTTGGCCTGAAAATTTAAAACCACTGGGGAAGAAACCAGTAGGAGGGCAAATGATTAATTTCTTTGAGACTTCCCCCTTATAACAGTATCCAGGTTCATACAATGTATAAAGGTAGGGTTCCCATGGTAAATGCATTGTGAACCTGATCTCTTATCTTCATACATGTTTTGACATCTGAAAATCCATATTTTTGTAACCTTTGACACTGTGTAAATGTTGAGAATTATTTTACATTCATTTGGTTGCCAAAGTCTGTAATAAAGAATGTCAAGAAGATGGACTTCCTCCCACAGGGAAGCAACAAACCAGCCAGATTTAAACCAGGAACTATTTTTCCTATATTTTAAAAATCAGTATGTGAAAAAGTATGATGTTGAACCCTGTGTATCTGTGTGTATGTATACATCACATATTCA
Organism: Zootermopsis nevadensis; assembly: GCF_000696155.1. The sequence continues at coordinate 651,622 of NW_019059570.1, forward strand.
CATTTATCAATAATTTAATAGGAATCAGTCTCAATGTATTTGTGTGAACTAGGACAATAGTAGCTGTTGCACCATAGATGTAAGATGTATAAAACAATATTTGATGGTTCAGCTATTTTTGTATTGATACCTATGCATAACAACAGACATTCTGTGATGAAATGTAGTAGCTTTGCACTTCACCAGTTAGATTCATAAGCTGTATCACACAAACAGTAGCCAGTAACAGGATTGGATAGGTTTACTTTTCGGTTAGACCATTAGTATATGGTCGAAACCAAATTTAATGAAAATGCAGTCATTCCTGAGGTATTGCAAAAGTACAGATATATCAGTGGTGATTGCGTCATCAGGTTAAGAAAGGTAATAGCATAGTCTCGATAATGCCCAAGGTCAATGCTAACGATGTAATTCGTGGGAACTATTAAAGTGATATTGACGCGCACTTGCATTGAATCATGGTTGTCATGGCTACCATCTCACTACTCGTTTTGTTGGCGATATTTCGGACAAGGCTGCAATGACATCATCTCATCACCAAATTTAAACTGTTCTGGAATTTTAAAATGCGTACAGGGGAAGGGGGTGGGATCGCCACCTAACATGATGTCAGCATCACTAATAATGGCGCCTGTTCTACCTTCCTACTTCGAGGATCTGTCAGGTTGGTACTGTCGATTCCAGGAAATTAATAAGAATGTGGTGGACGAAACTGCAGCGGCACAGAACCGGATTTGCTAATTTGAATCCTAGTATTATGTGGAATGACTTGTTTGTGAGGGTCACCGATAGATGGTAGCATGACTACTTTGACTGAAGGAAGCTATTAATGGCCAGGTAAGCGGTCCACAAGGTTTGCTTCCCTCCAGCTTGGCAAAAGAACCGCCCCCCCCCCCAAAAAAAAGAAACATCCAGAGCAGTCTGAAAATCGTTCGATTAAATCACTTAAATGACAAAGTGGCAATAGATTCAAGAAATTATATTAGTGATGACAACTTTATCTTGTTCTGTCATACAATGAAATTGATTTTTTGCTAATAAACTGCAAACCTCATTTCTGTATATATCACCTACACATATTTAGGTAATAACATTAAAATAGCAGCAGGGAAATTATGTAGGAAAGAAGAAATGTTCTGTATTTTTTAGCACTGAACAAGAATTCTCACTTGGAATTTGGTCACACGGTGAATGTACAGATGTGGCATTAGCTTTCTATAATTCTGCACTTTTTAAGAACTGCCAATGTTTAGATTTTTTGATTGTTTTAAATATAGACATTGCTGATCACACAGTACACATTCTCCTGCTTGTATGTTTTCAGAATTAGTCGTTGGTTTTGTATGTTCCATCTGCCGTCACCGTTGATGATTGTCGGAGGCAGAATATTATGGAAACAGAATGGTAGCTAACAGTTTTATGGCTAAACTACCTTTATACCAAAGCCATACCGCCCGTTAAACGCCAACGACTCTAGTGTGGTTGACGTGATTCACCGTCGTACGTCGATTTGAAGTACTCGATCAGTACTATTCAACCATTGCTAAATAAGCAGAGAAGCTGTGAGTTCTGTGCCGCACGTTCAAACGAAATTCAAACATATGCAGGTTTGTAACATCGCAGAATGAAAACTCCGTGATAGAACAAGTACAAGTTGTAAGGTTGATACGAAAATTACGTATATTCTTATTCAATATGGCCGATGCTGAACATCCGAAACATAGGACGAGTCCTGGACCTGATAGATTTCATGAAGGTAGGCGTTACATTTTATTCTGCAGAATATTCAGATTGGATTGTGACGAGGGACATGTGGCTTGAAATATTTCCAGAGCAGTTTCATTAATTTTTTGAGAACCGATATTTGTTGGACGCATTGCTGCTCCATTATGGCAGTTACAGAAGTGTGGGAAATAACGTTAAAGTTATTACGTTTCATTTAATTAATATAAATCAAAACATTCTACCGTACTGCTTCACATTTTGAGCACACTTTGTTATTAAAAAACTTACGTTGACTGCCACTTCTGAAAACTTGGTGAAGACCCTCCACTCCTATTAGATCTTATTTGAAAATTAGCGGGGCCCATTGCAACGCACCGTCAAAACTTTGACTTGTGATCCGAAATAATAACTTGTTTGTTTATTGTATTAAGCTGGTTTATACATTAAGAAAGTATTTACTTAACTGATTGGCAACCAAAGTGAGCAACTGCAGAAGTGTAGAAAGTATAAAATATGATACAAATGTGTACTTCTGCACAGATACAATTTTTTTTAGATTTTTGTTGGTTTGAAGACACCATAACCAAGGTTGCAAATATTTTATTGCTATGAGTATAGTGTTCTGTTTGTTATGATAATCTTATAAATGATCTTAAGCATTTGTTTTGTGTAACACAGCCAGTCACTTTGATTGTATACCGTCAAATGATAGGAAAAATGAATTGGGAGGGATATGAAAGAAACCAGTTGTGGACTAATTTAAGGTACTGTCTTGGCATCCTGGAGGGAGTGAGTAAAACTACAAAAACTGTTAGAATAGTTAGTCTTTAGACTTAGATTAGAAACCAGGACCTCCCAAGTATGAAGCACTTGGCTGCAAAATTCAGTAAAAATCTTTTGATAATGATTTCATGTTGTAAGATTTCTTTTGTGTGTGTGAGGTAGGGATTGGTCATTTGACATTTATATATGTATGGAATAAAAACACGTCTTGTCACGAATTGTGATTTTTAGTGTTAAGCCAGAAATTTGAAGATTAAAGAATGATTATATGTTACAGAAAAGAGAATTAGTGTATGTTAGGAGTGTGACATCAGAATGGTTATAGTAGTAGAGGTGTAATGTGGAGAGGGTGACTTCTTTCTCAAGAATGCTATATTTATTCTGCTTCCTTTATTTCCAGAGTTTATTTCAAATGTTTAAGTCTAATCTTAAATTGTGCACAATCAAACTTTTGCTGAAACACTGGATATTTTTGAACATTATGGTAATTATTAATACCAGATATTGTTTATGGAGGCTAAAGGTTTGTGGCAAAGTCACTAGTTTATTTTAGTCAAGTTTGGTTTGACATTGCTTATTTCACCAAAATTTAGTGATATAAATAAGGTTAATGTCAAAGAAACTTTAGATTATTTAAAATTTCAATAACCGAAGTTCATCTTGATAACAAACTTAAATTTTAGATCAAATTACAATTACAGATAGTGATTACTAGCATTCATTTCAGAATCTTTTATATGATCATCTTCTATCTAACAACGTAATGATTAAAGTATACTGTACCTGTGTAAGACTTGAGGTTCTCACAGCGGTGAGTATGAAGATTTCAGTCTTCTGGGTTGTTGCGCTGTGTAGTCTGGTCGATGTTAACCAACGTTTCAGAGGTCATACTGCCTCTGTCATCAGGGCGATGACGGAGGCAGTATGACCTCTGAAACGTTGGTTAACATCGACCAGACTACACAGCGCAACAACCAAGAAGACGGAAATCTTTATACTGTACCTGTTGCATGGTGTGAAACTTGGTCTTTCAATTTATGGTGAAAATATAAATTGGAGATATATTTTTATTAAGTAACTGTCTCTACACAACAATACTTCTAATTTATGCACTATACCTTCATTTACCATATGTCCTGATGTTTGTTTTGTTACGCTATGTGTTTCGGATATCTTCAGGCTGCTGTCTGTGTATGTGAATTGTTCTGTTATGATTAATTGTCTTCAAATGACTTAGGTACTTTGCAATGTGTTGTACTCAGCAGAGTTGTTGCTATGGTATGATCAGTTGAGGCTCATCCCATCACTTGGTGTATTTGTTAAAAAATGCTCATAATAATAGAACAATTTGTGTAGATAGACAATGGCCTGAAGATGGACTAATATGTCTGAAACATGTTGCCTAGAAAAATAAATGTCAAGACATAGTGCATTTATTTACAAATTTTGTTTTGTTGATATGGTTACTTAATAGTAATACAGCTACGTCTATAACAAGATACTCCAGTACATCCTAATAGATTCAAAGTTTTTGAAAGTAAAGTGCTGAGATGAAGTGTTGATCTTTAACAGAGAAAAAATAAGAGGAGAATGAACAAATTTCATAATGAGGAGCTTCATATTTTGTGCTCTTCAGACATTGTTAGAATAATTAAATCAGGGAGGATGAGATGGGCTGAACAAGTAACATGCATGGGTTAGGTGAGAAACCACTTAATGAGACCAGGGCATAAATGGGATAATATTAATCCTTTTAAGTTGAGGCTTGTCAAAATAACGTATAATAGTTTAATTCATACTGCAAAGAACAACTCATCACCTCCCTATGATAATGATCAGTAGGTTAGTGCTGTTTAAGGGAATATTTGCTGAGAACCATATAAAGCACTTTACCACTGAGCTGTAAAGGATTAATAGGGTTTATTGGTGTGAATTGATTCTGCTGCAACAGAATAGGGTTCATAGGTGTTCTTGTTTGATCATAGTCATGAATCTTTAGGGTCCATAAAAGACTTGAGTAATTATTGACTAGTTGATTGACTGTTTGCTTCTCAAGCAGGGCCCTGCTCAATGTAATTAACTACAGATCTTCAGGTCTCTAGGACATAAAAGATGCAGATTGAAGTTACAAAAGTCCCAAAATTTGACAAGACTGTACTTCAATGAGTCAGTGACTTTCTTGTGTTGTAAGTTTAAGTAATAATTAATATGCATTTATTTTTGGCAGGTTTTCATTATATTTGTTTGAATAGTGGATTGTATATGTGTTCATTAACAAAATTCTCTAGAAAAGACTTGGCACATAATTTTTTAAAAATTGCTTTTGTCTTCATAGGAAAGATGTCTGGAATTTTAAATTGTTGCATTGTCTCTTAGAAAATTCTGCTTGTGTATATTTTGTTACCTGATGTTGATACAACCTTAGAGTTTTTAGCTGTTGCCACATTTATAATTAACAATAATTTTCATAGAAAACATACCAGATTTCATGTGTCTAGCAAAAATTGTTTATAAGTTGTTCTTAAACAAAAGTAAATGCAGCGAAAATAACAATTGCTCCATATTTTTTCAAGTATTGCATTTGGATTACCTCCACTCTGGAATATCATTGCATGGCATTGTTAATTGTAGGGAATTAAAGAAGTATGGACACATCATGACCACCAATGCCATGATGTTCATGAAACCAGTCTTTGTTTTAAGTATGGTGAAAATCCATAGGCTGCTGATATGAATAGTGAAGCTAATAGAATAATTTATTTTTAGAAAAGCTCCGGGGAGCTGTTAATGACTTATGTATGCAAATACGTTAATTGGGATGGTCCACATCGGTTATGGTGACTAAAAATATAAAATACTTAGAAATTATGCCAAAAGTGTTGTTGTGTGAAGGTTTTTTTAGACGTAGGAACTGGTTAAAAGTTATCTTGGTAGAGTTTGTACCAAAATGACATTTTATGATTTTATAACCCCACTGCTTCACAGTAATGTAATCAAGTTTCCTGGCCATGAAGCCTACTCTTGTATTAGAAATTTTATGTGTTTCTAAAGGCCATAGGTGTGCAGCAGTAATTAGTGTGTTCATAGCAGTTTCCTTTCATCTTTATTTTGCCAAGTAACATATCAGTGCTAAAATGACGGAGCGGAAGTTCTTTTTAACCAGATTGGTTTGAAATGCAGGTGTGGTGTCAGATAATTCCCTGGCCCTCTCCCGATTAAAAACAATTTTTAAATACTGGAAAAAGGAACCATACCAAATATTAATCCCAAAAATTAACATTATTAAAAATGTTATTGTATACTGACTACAAAAGTAGTTCACGTACTGGTTAAACGTATTTGTAAGCAAATTTTTTAGTCCCCCCCTCCCCTGGCAAAAGTCCTGGCGGTGACCGTGGTTTAGGAAACGTAACGAAAGTTTATTCGTTTACAATTTTTGTGTAATTTACTCAAGAAGTGCACAGTAGAAGGACGAAGAGAGCTTGCAGTGGAGGAGACGAAAACTTGGCAAGTTTTGTGAAGCCAAAAATATCGTCGTGATTGCGAGCTGAACGCCATCTGCTTGGGGGGGGGGGGGGTGGTTCTCAGGGTAATATCATGTAGATACAGTCAGTCAGTGATTGTACTTATGGTGTGGAAGCACTAGTGCATTGCTTGGGAAAAGGGGCACGCTGTTGTGATGCAGATATTGTATGTTCGACGGAATAAATACTTTAATAGGTAAGTCCGTGGTTTATATAGCGTGCCGTTTTACGAAAGCTCAGTTTAAATAAATAATAATGATCCGTGGCGTAACAGCCCTCTGAGAGCAAAAGCCGACTAGCTGGCTGCTGGCCTCACGTTCACATGCCTAAGCAGAGGTGATCATCCATCCAGATATAGGTTATGAGATTTAATTTCTTATAATCATTCGATAGCTCATTTACTATTCAAGATGTATCGTAACTGCATACGGAATGCTTCGATGTGGTAACCACATGTGAATTACTAGATTCGAATTACGGCCGGAGGTCTGCTTTGATGATGCGTCTTTCTTCCTGCCTGTGGATATAGTATTTTCAAATTATAACTGTTTCATTAATCACCGCGTTATCAACAAAACTGTGATTATAAAAATATGAAGTTAGATAAGATTTACATATGGTATACATGCGAAGTGTTCAAATATTTTGCTGCCTATAAAGTACCTCGTCCTTTGTTTTAGATCTCATGTTGGCGATAAATGCAGATTCGAAGTCGCGATGAAATTAAACTTGGCATGTGGAAAGCGAATAAATATTTTTATCGTCATGATGCAAAGGAGAGAATGCATGACCTTCAAACCTTGTGTCGTGTTCAGGTGAAACAGGTGTACGCCTATTTATGGCGCGACTGTGGGACCGAATGTTGGTAAAAAAAGCATGCGAGAATTTAGTAAAGAAATCACAGCAACACCTGCTTAAAGTGTAACTTACATTACACGGAAATAGTTTTTATTGGAATGTCTTTGGCGTTTGATTGTAAAAATTAACGTAAAATTAATCCTAATAAAATGAAACACGGGGTTGCCATGGAGAATAGAGTAATATAATGAAAAGTAGCGTGCTTAAATGTCTACTGGTTTCTCTTCAAGTAGTTTTGACACGCGTTCTGTGCTACCAGGGATCTCGTCTAAAAAGGAACAATGCTCTCGTTAATGGGGGGGGGGGGGTAAATCTTACCTTCAGAGTAAGTAAGTGTAGAATATTTTAACGCACTTTAGGAGAAAGGAAAGATACAATACGGAAAATTGCCTTGGTCATTAACAGCGTATTTTTTATATGTTGCATGTTTTATGACTTTATGTGAATTATAAATGCAATGCAAATACTGGGCAGCATTTATTTTGAAATAGCTTTTTCTTAACGGAAACCTGCCTGAAACCGAATAATGTCCAGGTTCCTTGAGATTTCGTTAATAGCAGGATTCAACTGGAATTCATATGAATAAAAAAATTGACAGTGGAACCATGGTTCCGGAGAATTTGACGTAAATACGTCTATACGGAAAGGAAGTTTATATATTAGCTTTATTCTAAATATTTCCTTTATACATGCTTTACAATTGAGATAAGTTTGATTAAAACATTGCTTATTTAACTTGAATTAGTTACGCTTAAAATGGGTCTGTGGTAGCTGAATGTAATGTAATGAAATGTAGTGTAAGGTAAGGTAATGTAATGTTTCCTAGGTAACAACAATGCCGAGTAATGTAATGTAACGTTTCCTAGGTAACAACAATGCTGAGTAAACAGATGACGTTTCCTAGGTAACAATAATGCCGAGTAAACAATTGACGTTTCCTAGGTAACGACAATGCCGAGTAAACACGACGTTCCCTAGGTAACCAGGTTACACTTTTTCGTTTCCCTTTTTTGCGTATTTACGTCAAAAATGTATTTGTTTCTCCGAATGTGGAGTGGGCGTTAAGGTTTTAACTAAATTTGTCTACAAGGCCAGAGCTTTTCCTGTGGTGTGAGTGGTATACATAGCTGCAATCTGGCATCGTAAATCTGAAGAAATCGTAGAAGACAGCAGACAAGTAATGTAGTGATTGAGATAAAAATAAACATTATGATTGGCGCACCTGTTCTAAATTTTAATAAAATTTTAAAATTCCAATACAAAGGTGGTTTCTTGCCTGGGTGGATTTAATTAGTTGACACAGAATTGTTGATGTATAGCATTTTTGCGTTTGAATATTCCAGGGAGTTGTGTATATAACTGGTAGAAACAGAACAGTGTGGCGCTGTTTCGGATATGATTATAATGTTTAACGGTAAATTGGTATTGTCACAGATGATGGCTACCAATAAGGGTGGAGTTTTTTCTTGGATTCGCTTTGAAATTAAACGGGAAATTTATGTTCTGAGGCTTTCGTAGTCGCAGTGCGAGGATGGCGGTGTATAGACTGGCGCTTTGTTGGGATTTGACTTTGCTTGGCTTGGATTTAGCAATGTTTCTTGGCTGTAGTTTGTATCGTCTAAACTCTCGTTTTCTCACATTATCTGTGTTGACTTCTGACGCGTTGGTCTGCAGTGGTAAGAAGTGAGTAGGCATGAAATGAGTGAGGAAGGATACGCCCAATTTGGGATGGGAAAGAAGGCTTGGAGTTCTGTTTCGAACTTCGTATGATTCGCCTTATTAACCGTAAGGCAGTTAAATCCCACTTGCAGGACGTACGCTATATATAAAGCATGAAAAATGTATTTTCTGTAATTTAAGCAACAGAATTTGCTACGTTCTTTCTCTGTGTGTTTATGTTCTGTTTAGGAGTTCGTCGTCTGGGAGCAGAGCCTTGAATTTTCGAAAGCTGTACACACACAGCCAGATGCCAACCCAACTTACGTGAAAGATGGATGGCATGTTGCAATATAAATATTTAATGCCTTTTGTACGGCATTGAGATTACGTTGCATCGACGTGATATAAAGATATATGTATATATATATAAAAATTAGATCCAAATTAGAACTTGACGCACGTTATTACAGCTCTTGAACAAGAAAATAAATTGCTAAGGCGATAAGAGACATTCATTCTGCGTATTTTTTCTGTAATCCTGTTGCTGATATTGTTTTCTGTTTGCCTTTCCAGCGTGATGCGTAATTTAAGAGATATATAGGATGGGTGCACAATTTTAGGACTTCTCCGATTAGTTTGACTTTTCTAATGTTACAAACAGATTGCGTTACTGCATGGTTGGCTGAAGTAGGCAGAATCACAGGTGTTGAGGGGATATAATTGCCATTTGTATAAGATATTTCCCTTAGTTTGTCATTTCCAACTCGCTGCTGAAGGCAGGAATCTGCTGTGTATTATTATTGACCTCTAAAACATAATGCTAATTACACTGGCAGGAAATCCGCTAGCGTTCTGCCATAGCACACGTTTTAAAAAATGTATGAAGTTTGATAAATATTGGTCACATTGCTTAAACGAGACAAAGATAAATTTTTTTCGAGCTCGTCCGATGTCATCCCTGCTATCCTGTAATTCAGCACTTAATAACTTGTGTATTTGAAAAATCGACTTTAAATATTTATATCATAAATGTTTTGCTCGTTTCTTTTGACGTGTAGGACTCAGCCCGCGAAATAAAATTACATGAAACTCCTGTCAAATCTGACGTCGACAAGTTTCATTATTAATGTTGCCTGTGCTCAACGTATTTTTCTGCTGAACAATTAAGTTTAACGTACCACCTGAATTTTTATCAAAGTAATCGTTTGATATCAAATTTCTTACACTTTGGAAATTAGGGGCTTTTTACCTAATTAATGCCTGATTCTCCTGTGAAAATGATACCATCTTTACAATACAGAAGATTTGTAAATCATAAATGCCGCGCAGTGTCTAAGACACCGTGGGTGTTCTTGCACGGGTTAAATAACTGCTCTGTCGATTTAAGTTATTTGCTTAGTATGTTTACTTCACGATTACAAATATTAACTGGTTCATGCTGTTTAAGAAAATAATCACTGTTGACAGTGAGATTCGAAACCCATAAACAGAAAATGCATTTACTGATAGTTTAAACGGTTGGTGCGTATAGTTACCACTGGCTTTATAGGATTAAGGTGCTTAGAGCCTAAACTGTATGTCGACGACCTTTATCGCAATATACGACCCAGTTAGCATACTGGTAGGTTGAAATGTATGAGTGCTAGTTTCTTGGAGTCGATGACACTGGTGATGAACGATAATAAATGACGGAGTTAATAAAGGGCAAGAGGAGAAACCTGCGTTGACGTAGTTGTCACAGGTCTGCCACGTGGTCGATCAAAGTTGAGTTTTAGATCCAACGATTGGAAACTGGTACCAGTCTAGCGGGACGTTTATATCTTCAGGACTTTCCCGGCGAGTAGGTGGAAGAAAGATATGTCATAAATAGAAACGTCGGTTTTCTACTCTTTAATCTTGTCAAACCGAATGTCACGACCAAATGATTAACACTCCTGTTTAGTATTTGGGAGGTCTGGGGTTTAAGTCTCTGGCTCGGAGACCGACTGTCATGACAGGTCTTCTTTAGTTTCTTCAGTCCTTCCACAAAAATTGTGACAAATTGTAACTGACGTTGACCACGACCGTTTCCTTACATATCATTTTCAATTCATTATTCGGTAATCCTGCCATTCGACGCTTGACTGTGCTACTTACAGCGCCATTAAATAAACTGTAAACAATTCAAAATTTAAATTATTCATTAATAGGACTTTTTCCGGCACCTTTTCTTTGAAGAAACCACGACGTTTTGGAGGCTGGTTCTGTCTCTGTCTTCACTGGACAGTGACAGACTAGCTCTATCTAAGGGATCCAACAGATTAGGTACCTCTCATCTGAAGACGGAGACAGAAGAAGCCTCCAAAACGTCGTGATTTTTTAAAAAGAAAAGACGGAAAAAGTCCTGATGATGAATAATTTAAAATGCTATCTACCATCGTCAGAATCCCTTAGAATTGAATTAAAATGTTGTCAGGGTGATTGCATTGGCTACGGGAAGAAATGTGTGCAAATTGTAAGGGAAACCGAGTTGTTGAGACAAGGAGACTTCGATGGGAGGGTGAAATTAAAATGACCCTCAGGGGTGAAGGTTAACGAGGATGTGAGCAGAAATAGGCGAAGTATACGAGGGAAAAATGTGTGTGTGTAGTGTTAGAATATTCTGAACTCACGATTGAAAAGCATTCGTGCAATAATTAATATGTTCGTTTCAGGGTGTCATTTGTTTAGAGTGGGCTCTTACGTCCAGTAATGTCAAGAGAGGGGTTTCCACTGATAACTTGTACTGTTATCGTTAATTAGTGTAGTCACTAATGCTGATAAGTTATTTGTGTAAGCAACGAACAGTTGGTTGATTTTGAATTTAATAGTGCAAATGGTAGTTGATGCGGTCTTAGTGGTCTGTGAATTGCGGATCTGCACCACGCCATAGTTAAAAAAATACCGTCATGGGAAATGGAAGGTAACATTACTCATGTGAGGGAAAGATGACTTCCTGTGTAATGAAGTTAGAATAGCGTGTTTTATTTTCACATCTATTTTTCTCGGTGTTTTTGTTTTTATGCAACCGTAATGCGATAATATGATGTTTTAAAGCTGTTGTGTTGCAGTGACGGTCACCATAGCTCGCGTTTCAAATAATCAATTATTGTTACTAACCAAACAGCCCAGAGACAGAATAACTGAGGACACTTCACGAAATGATAAGGATATAAATTAAAACATTGCCGTTATGATAACCGGATATTGTGGTTACATATCCCACTCACTCCAGATATCGTTCCAGAATTCACCGATAAACAACGTCTCGCTGCAACATTTATGTTAGAAGATTCACACTTCTCACTGTTTCATATACGGGCAAGGATAGTTTTACACGTGTTCCCAATACGTAAATTCGCAATTATTCTCCGCCACACTTTTAGCACAGCTCGTTCTGGGGCAGTCCTGTTCAGTATTCGAGAAATGATTCAATCTCTCACTCGGAAGTAATCCGGTTCGAATCTGGGCCAGGGACCAATTATCTTGACTCAAATGTCTCCTCGTTTTTTCACTTGTTAAGGGCAAATACTTGGATAGAGAGCCTAAAAAGGCTACGACCGCTCCCACGCCACTCCCTATTTATCACAGCTATTCTGCAATCTCCCATCGGACATTACTGTTCAATTTAATAAACTATACATGCGCCGTGGTTTGGCTGAGTCAAGGATTAAAGGCAGAACTGCGAACAAGTCAACTTCTTTCGCTAGTGCAGGCGTATCGTCTACTAGCAAACAGAAAACATCAGGTTCCATTCAAAATTGTCCCTCTTTAGAGCAAGTGAAGCGGAAAAATTCTGAATATCGCATGAACGAAGTTTCAGAGAGGTCAGCCCAACGAACTGTCAATAAACTTAAAAGGACAAATTTGTGCGTGAACTTAATTTGAAAATCCTCGCAATATGATGGTTAAAAACGTTCCGTAGGCAACATCGGAGTGTATCCATGAACCTGTATTGTAGTTCACAGTAATTAAATAATTCTACTACATCACGGAGTTTCTAAGGAAAAAAATATGGTAAATTAGAACAAATAAAGGAGGGGCCGACAACATTCTTTCAGTAACAGTCAACTTGGAAAAGGTTAAAATTTATAGTGGGCGTGGTACTGATCTACCGAACAGTGCGAACATCATATTCCATCTCACAAAAACTGCCTGAATAAGAAACAGACTAGGCATCATTTTCTTAGAAAAAGTCACTATTGTTTATTTACGCGGAAACCGCTAAACTGATCTGACATCTGACTTTCAGCAGTGGGAGAAGATTCAGTTCATAGAGCAGAAACCACCCTGTATGTTGCGATCATCTGTTACTAATCAAGAAATTATTAGAAATACTTCCACCCCGTGTGCATGTTTCCGGGGATCCGTGAAGTAAGATTTCGCAGGAAGTGTTCCAACTCATACGAAAACTTTTCTTTTTAACTGCCACCGGGATGCCGTAAAATTTGGGTCACCTAATGGTATACATACCACATGTTCAGATGAATCTACATTCAAATAACAAATCCCACAGAAGAAATGCATCGTGATTAAACAAGACGGGCAATCCTTAAGCAAAAATCTCACGTCCGAACAAGATTCATACCTATTGATTAAAAACATTAAATCCCTACACTGCAATTTCAAAATTGATAATCATTTACATACCAAAATCATGCAGCTTTTTCTGCTGCTGCTGAGAATTACATTATTACGAGCTCTATCTTACTGAATTTGGGCAAAAGTTAAAAACTGGGTTGCCAAGAAGTATCACCTTCGAGATAGACGTTACTCAATTTGTTGATGGAAATTCTGCGTCCATTATCAACAAAGAACACAGTTGTAAGAGCATGAACTACAGCAGAGTTCTGAAGCCGCAGCCAACGTTTTGTTGTGCGGTCAGAGTACATTTCATTTTGTACACTGTATCACTCCGTATAATGAAATACAGTTACTTGATACCAAATATGTCCTGAAGATTTCTGTCTTCTGGGTTGTTGCGCTGTGTAGTATGGCCGATGTTAACCAACTTTTCAGAGGTCATACTGCCTCCGTCATCAGGGCAATGAGTATGAAGATTTCTGTCTTCTGGGTTGTTGCGCTGTGTAGTCTGGTCGATGTTAACCAACGTTTCAGAGGTCATACTGCATCCGTCATCAGGGCGATTGAGTATGTAGATTTCTGTCTTCGGGGTTGTTGCGCTGTGTAGTCTAGTCGATGTTAACCAACGTTTCAAGGTCACACTGTCTCCGTCATTAGGACGATGAGTATGAAGATTTCTGTCTTCTGGGTTGTTGCGCTGTGCAGTCTGGTCGATGCTAACAAACGTTTCAAGGTCTTACTGTCTCCGTCATCAGGGCGTTGGTAAACATCGACCAGACTACACAGCGCAACAACCCAGAAGACAGAAATCTTCATATTCACCGCTGTGAAAACCTCAAATCTTACAAATATGTCCTGTTAATATCGTCAGTAACCTGCAACAGCTATCGCTGTAAGCAACTGCACAGCATAATGTGGAACATCAAATCAAGAACTAGGTCGCGATACAACAAGAGAAATTAAACTTGATACTGAAAGATTATTCAAGCAAATGCACTGTAAAATATCCCACTCATTACTGCTTTTATTAAAGAAATTTGCAGTGTAATATGTAACCTGTCTGCAATACTGGACCTAATTTAGTAGCATGGCGTGGCGTTTCAATAAATTGTAATTTATAACCTTGCGGCCACGAGTCGTTAAGAAAGGATGAATATAGCTCCAGGTCTGGGAAAGGCTGATAACTCCAAATACAGAGGCTCAATGCGAATACAACTGACGAAGGACTAGAAACTGTTAAAACATTTAGGAGACGATAATGATGCCAGTAATTAAAATGGTGGTAGTTCAAACTCTGGCGATGAGGCATATGATGGTGATAAAATAGCTGGTTTGACATAATTCCACCAAACAACAGTGACAAAAACACTGCTTTAACGATATACAATTGATATATACATATAAATAAAATGCTGAGTTAAGGTAGAATACTTCCTGTCCACTCGAGTAGCGTTGCGGTGCTACTGGGGTGCTAAATAATGCCCTGTATCGCAAGGCAACCTATGTAGGTCAGTGCTCTTATCCGTGTTTTCTTGCGATAAAAGTTCCTGTATTTACCATCTGAATCACCAACAGTCGTGACGATGAATACGTAAACAACCAAATCCGATGCGTATGAAGCAAGCAAACTCATATAAAAGAGCCAGTGTGTAATCTTATGTAGTCTCCGTAATTAATTATACTTGAAAACGTTTTGTGGTTTTTTTTGTCGATAACACGGACAAAATAATTTTTTTACTAAATTATATGATAATTAAAATGTCACTAAAAATTTGTAACGCAGTTCTTTTTGTCGTCCCTTGTGTCATTTTGCTCAAACTAGCCTATATTAACTTACGTTATCACCTACTATGCAATTTCAAACACGGTCCTTATCTGAGTGATATTAAACTTGAAATCACTATTAAAAGGGACCGTAAAAGGTTAAATAACAGTGGTAACGGGAATTTGTAGGCCTATTCATAAGATTGTCATAATAAATAAGCCATTTCGTAATTTAAGTACGCTTTACTGTAAGAAAGAAAAAAGAATGGACATTTTCGCTATTGTTTTTATACTGATCTTTGTACCTTGTATGTTTCTTATTGTTTAGACACGCGTTTTCACTCGACGTATTTCGAAACTGATAAAACTTTCCGATGCAAATAAAAACCTACCACGTTACCATGCCAGTATGACAGTGCTATAATAGTGTTTGAAAGTTTACTTTTGCCAGTCAGTGGGACTTCTATTATACATGAGGTATTTATTGATTGTAATTTATTGTGTATGTTTAGTCGGATGTTTTGATTCTTTACCACGTAAAATTTACTTGAGTTAATTACAGGTTATAAAATACAAAGCTGAATATAAACATAAACTTATTATCTTTAGACAGAAATTGAGAACGGCGTTGCATACAGACCCGAATCAGCTGCACATTTGGATTCCGAATTTTAATACACGCAATCAGCCATACATATACAGAATAAATACCACTCTCAAAGTAATCTTTCCTGCTACGAAGCTGACTATGTCCCCCTTCATATAGTTCCGAGGTTAAGAATACGTCGCGCTGTTGTTCTGTGCCACATCGCGTCTTTGTAGCATGGTGTTGATTTATACATTACCACTCCCAAGTCATTCGGGTCAAATTCTTGTGTAGAAAGTAGTCCTCTTCTGCCTTCTGGTGATAGCGGAACGGGAGTTATAATACTGTCCTTACGAAAAATATATTTAATTTCAAGATATATCGTTATCTAGTCGTGAGGTATGTACTGCCCTTACAGTTGAAAGCGTTGAAATATCGTAAGGAACTGACGGAAGTATAGTTTACTGGGATCCGGGTTGAAAGAACATGCTTCTGAAGAGGTCGATGTTTCCTGTCCAGCACTGTGTTCAGAGGAACAAGTTTCTTTAAAGATGCATAGCAAAGCAACGTTGCTCAAGGAGACGGGCCTTATAAACTTGTTTCAAGGTTAAGCTCTGAGAGCCATACAATTGACGTAGACTGTCCGGTAGTGATGTCACTTGAAAGCTGCGTGTGAGGTAGACGAGTGTTTCGTTTTAAAATGACGTTGATATTTTGTAGTTGTAAAAATCCTCGCCGATAATTGTTAACGTTGAAAGTGCCCCGTGTGTGTTTAAGTTACCTGTTGATTCTTCGCTACAATGCCGGAAGGTGTGTATAGAATATGACCTGGGTTTATTCGCTCAGTATATGCATGGATTCTTCGACACAACTGAATCCGCTTTTTCTGTTCATTACGTTGTGTAGCGGAACGGATCAGTGAGTATCAGAACCTTTTACTTCTCCCACAATCAAATCCATAGAAATGTGTTGCATTCATGTTCGTTAATTTCTGTGCAACTTTTCACTGTAACCACACTTTTTGTTAATTTCAGTTGTGACAGCAGTAAGCAAGGGACGGCATAGTGTTAAACTGTAATTAATATTACGAGCAATGTGCTTCCATCAACTAAGGAGGTCACATTGGTGAAGAAGAGCCCTTTTTTAGTCTCATTGTAGTGTAACCTGCTGAGAAAATTCTGTTGCCAGTCCAGAGGGTCGTTTGTTTCGCCTTTCGTTCACTCATCCTTATTGTGTCATTGAAGAAGGCTGTGGAACGTCGGTTGAGAATTGCGGGGGGTAATGGAAAGTGGAAAAAATAAAATATACAGAAGTATAATTTTACGTAGCGTTTGTATGGGTGTGAAAATTGGTCGCTTAGAGCAGTGGTATCCAACCTTTTTTGTTCGCGTACCCCCAGATATAATTTCTCTTCAAATTTGTACCCCCAAAGTTATTGGTATATAATTCAAGTTATACATAGTATATAATCTACGTCTAAAATAAATTAAATAAATTACATTACTGATTATTCAGTGTTTATCATAAAATAATATATATTTTTTTAAATTTCACGTACCCCATAAGATGTCTTCGCGTACCCCAGGTTGAATACCACTGGCTTAGAGGATGTTTGAGAAAAGTGCTGAGGAGAATATTTCAGCGTCGGTTGATGTGACAGAAGGCAAGAGAAAATCGCTTAATGGGAAGCTCCATAATTAGTACTCTTTACCATATATTGTTGGGATCATCAAGTCGAGGAGAATTAGACAGGGTATTAGCGTGTATGGGTAGACGAGAAATGTGTACACAATTTTGGTTGGAATGACTGAAAGAAGAAGAGACTTATCAGAAGATCTGGGCTTGCATGGAATGGATCTTCTGGAAATAGGGTGGGAGTGTATGGTGGATTGGATAGTCTGGCTAAGGATAGGGGCCCATGACAGACTCTTCTGAACACGATAATGAACCTCTGGGTTAAATAAAATACGACATATGTCTTGACTATCTGAGCGTATTGTTAGCTTCTCAAGGACTGTGTCCGACGAAGAGGGAGAGAGAGGTGTAGTAGTTTGCAAAGGCTGGGAATTTGCACCACTTTGGAAGCAGGTTTAATTGACTGCTTATATAAAGCATGAATTTCTCTCCAAGTTTCAGATGTGTCCTTGTGCCTAAGCGCAATGCCATATAGCCGTGTTCGTGGTGTCTGTTCTGTTGCGTCATTTTTCCTAGCGCTCATTTCTCGTGTAAGAAAAGCTTTAAGTGGTTTTGTTTTTATACGTTTAATTTCAATGACAGAAGTAAGCCACAGAGCTGGAAGTTCACGCTTTTCTGCACTGACCTTCACTCCGTATTTGACGTTAATGGTTGTGCTTAACGGTTAGAGATAGACGAATTCATGTTCTTTCCACGCTGTTTCAATTTTCTTAACACTAGAAACTGGTTATGTTTACAGCAGTTGGTTTCACATTATTTTGTCAGTCCGTATTCAGAAGGTTATACATCCAGACGAAAATTATTTGCAGTCTTCCCGAGTCCCTGAAGGCTGTTTGTTGTTTTCAAATTATGATAACGGTGGTTTCTAGAAGAGACTGAAGACTATGGAAAAATCACAGTCAGAATAGCTCTTGTAACGGGCTGGACCTTGTTTTGATGTCCGTGGGCCTACTCTGATTTTATTGTTCCTGATATCTAGCATGTTTATGTTTGTGTACTGGAGTTGTTCTGTTGATGAGGGCTGCGTGAGCAAGCCGTGGTGGAGTTTCTTCAAGGGAGGATGCGATTATTATTAGAGAGACTCTTCAAGGAAGAAGACCAGATACATTGTTAGCGTGTACTCTCTGAAAGAAAAGACGCAATAAAGATACTTGGGTTTCGACGTAGTTGTTTTTAAATTATTCGATCCCCGTGATCGAACCTGAGTTCCCTGAGCTAGCTGGAGCAAATAAACCGAAAGTGTGGTGGACGGTTATACTCTGCTTTGTAGTTATGCCTGCAATGCCCTAGTTATGTATGTAGGAATGCCCATTACACCACAGAAGTGTTTATTTAATTGTGCAGCAGCAGCATGTGAAAGACTAACTCCATGGAGTAGAATTGTTGAGAAGCCGTAACCACATTCAGCTGGTCTATAAATTCCCTGCCTTTTATGTAATCGGAAGGTTCATTAACGTGCCCCCATGTGGAAGACAGCCAGCCATTTTTATTTGCATCGAACTCTAATTTGTAAAACAACTTTCAATTTTACGTTATGCATGCATGTTGAACATTACAGTATATTTATAATATACTTCAGCTTGTACCTGGCTTAATTAAAGTTGCCCATGCATAGCTTATACTAAGGTGAATCATAGAAACAAAGCTGACGGCATTGTTACTCATCAGAGATAGTTCATAAAAAACAGCACAATTAACTTTTGCACTTGGTTCAAGTGAGAAGGAATAGTGTTGTATGTAAATGCACAAGTAGAAGAAAAATGCTACTAAGCATGCAGTCATGTCTCGTCGTTGAAATGTGTAATATAGTCAGAGACTGTTTGTTTGTAAACATTTAAGTGTTTAAAAATTACACTAACAGATAAAAATTGAGGTGATAATAAGGACATTGGTATTATTCAGTTTGGAAGCTCTTGTATCATGTATTTTTTGAAAGAATAAATATTACAAAAGTAGTTATTGTACTCTTTATGGTGCTAAAAGTAGTTATGCTACTCATAATATTGAACTTACACTGTAAAACAAAATTCTAAAAGAATTTCAAACATTTTAATACCAGTGAGTGAGATATGTGAAAGGAAACTACATCTGCACTAATTTTGATGCAGTTGACTTGCCTTCAACCACCTCCAGAGTGTTTGCGTCAGGGTACTATTCATGAATTACAGTGAGTCATCTGAACCTTACCTATTGCTGTGTATGTTGAAATTTCAAGAATTAAATTAGCTTTCATATCTTGGAGGCCAGGAGGATTTCCAAAGTAGTAAAAATAGGGCACCTCCACCAGAGACCTGAATGTGGCTAGTGGAGCTCTGAGAAATGGCTTTGTTGTCTACATAACATTTATGTATAATCTTGTACAGAAAAGAAAGTTTTGTATCTTTATGTTCACTTTAATTAAAGCAGTTTCATTGTAATATACAGTCTGGCCTCAAATAGTTGCATTGCTAAATTTTGTAGCACTGATTTTAGCCAGACACAAGATTACATTTAGATTTATCAGTATTATTAGTGGATCTCCAGCCACCGCAAGTCTGAAAAAAAACCCCCCCCCTGATATTTTGCATTGTTTTATCTGAAGGAGCATTCAGAGTGTGTTCTAGTTTGAAAGCAGTGAGCCCATATTGTAGCGACTGAATGGTATTTATAATTTCTCTTTTGGGACATACCTGAAGGAACAAACTTGAACTCTCCAAACCCATATGAATTGAAAAGGTACTTATGAACTGTTTTAACTAATCATGGCTGTCACTTGAATTTCTAAATGAACTGCCATAGTTATATTGTTAATGCAATTATATAAATAAAAGGTTAAGAGGTTGAGATAAATATTTTGTAGTTTTATGACTACACATTTTCACCTCACTTATCATAAACATAAGATTGACCATGCAAAAAAATCTTTTGAGAATTTGTTCTATAGAAACCTTCAATGAATCATGGTTCAGTTAAGTAAGAAATTGTTTATTCACATTGTGTTGATGATTAACACATGGACCTGATTTGAATCTCCATTTTTGTAACTTGAAATTTTTTAAAAATGGTATAATATTTTTATAACACACAAATAAATGTGAAGATAAAATAAACATTTTCTGTAAGAAAGCCAGAAGGTTGTAACCATCTATTCCAAATCCAGAAGATCGTTGGTGTTTAAGGAAAACCACCAATTAAATGCCACCAGCAAAGTGTTTGGTAAACATTCTGAGTTTGAAGTGTTGTCTGTATTGCTACAAGTCTATTGATCTTTAAACTCATGCATAACCTTGGCTTTTCTGTTTCTGCTAATAATGATGCCTTGCGTCTTGTGGATTGAATGTTTAATGATCTTGTATGTTAAGATTATTTAGCATCACAAATGCCACGTATAATGTATAAACAGAGCACACCAAATTGTGCTGACTGGCCTTCGATATCACAGCTAGGAAAGTCACAATATGTTGATTGCTGTCTTCTGAGTTGTGACACCATCTTGTCTTATAGGTGATTATCAACGTTATGGGAGAACATATCACCTCCATCTTCAGGGTTTAACCCTACATACAAGACTGTATGGCATCACAGCCCAGAAGACAAAAATCAGCATACATATCGCCATGAGAACATTAAATCTCAGACAAGTCATAATTGTATTTGCTTGTTTCGTAATCTGGTTTAGATTGTAATGCTTCAGTGTTTTTATAGGACTATTGTTTCAGCCACAGTAATTAAAGCAGGTGTCTGGAAACCTCTGTGCACTAGTGTTGGTGCAGTTACCAAATATATTGACTTCCTTGCTCTATTACTAATCTTGCCACATGGGGTACATAATTTGTGAAGTGAAAATGCATTTCTCTTAGCAGTCATTTCAGTTCTGAAACACATTTATGTTTACTTAAAGAATTTTTATGTGTGTGTGTTAAATACAACAATTTTTTTTAGGTAATTTTGTATTTAATTTTAACTCTTCAGACATTTTCTTTCAGTAACATTTCAAATTTGATCCACATAAAACGATGTCCGTGTTTGTGTTGTATTTGGGGTATGACTGTCATGCTAATTAAGATTTGATATCTGCCATTTTGTTTCTGTACTATCATTGGGCATAAATGTGAAATTTGGGATGAGAACTATGTGTTTGCTTGCTGAGGGTAAGATAACTTGAAATGCCTATCAAGAAAGCCTTATTATACAGCGTATGGTTGGTAGAAAATAATCCTGGCAAATGGCTAGGAAACCATTGTTGATTGTTGAACTTGAAATGATTCCAAAGATTGTGTAGTGGAAAGGCTACTTCAGCCTTTGAATGTGATGTGTGTGGTAAAGAAAGTTAAGTGTATAAGAAGAAGAATTCTGTTTACTTGAATAAGAAGATCTAGATCTTAGAGAGGAGGCCTAACCAAATAAATTTTGTTTCATTGATTTAGCAACGTAATAATCACGTTTTTACAGCAAAAGAGTTTATGATTAAATAAAGCAGTGACCCATTGTTCATGTAGTAATAAATAGACATTTAAAAAAGACAGATCTCTAATTATTTATTTGTTAATCTGAAAAATGTTTTGGCTTTTTACACAGGTGGAGACGGTAATAAGGTCGACAGGATGGGTGGGCGGCCAGTGCAGGTAGTTGTTAGTAAAAATGACCATTCTTTTGAACTCGATGAGGAAGCGTTGGCAGAAATTCTTCTGCAGGACCATGTTAAAGACAAAACTGTGGTGGTTGTATCCGTAGCTGGTGCCTTCCGGAAGGGAAAGTCCTTTCTACTTGACTTTTTTCTTCGATATATGATAACACAGGTTGGTTTGTCATATGGAGGTAAAGGCACAGCTTTCCTCCATTTTCTTTCACGAAATAACATATATTAAGTAAATTATTGTACTGTTAATTTTTATTCTAATGTCTTAGTTTTTAGCACATTTTTTATTTTTACGGATAGCTGTACTTATATGTGTGTCTGTGTAATATAAATGATACACATGTGTAAGTACAATACTTATTTACAACTGTTCATTAAATGTTACTATTATCTTTGTCACAAAATGTGTGAGAACAGAGTAAAGGTTATACTGGCAGAATAGCAAACATCCTGTATTGTAATTAGTATGGAAGTTACTGTTTTTAATGACTTTAGTGAGTACATATGACGTAGTGAATAATAAGACTTGATTGTAAATGAGGTTAAACTCTATATAAGTACTGACATTATAAGGACCCGTGGAGACAGATAACTATGAAGAGTGAATAATAAATTGTAGAACTGATTTGTTTAATTTACTGTTAACATTTATGATGAAATAGTGGACCTGGCATGTTGCATGCATCCGATATCTCAGTAGCGTAACTATAAATCTTTAGCATTCTTTTGTTTGTAAGTGTGCTCAAAATTAAAATTTGCAAAAATTCACCTATGTGCTTTGAATGCCTGTCCATCTGTTTGGATGTAACAACTTGAGAATACTAAGTGGAATTTCATGAAATTTTGTATTTTGGAGTTTTACTAAAATTTGTCATCACATTCCAGTTTTGTTTAAAATTGGACAACAGTAACAAACACGTCACATGAAGATGGCTGGGTTGTAGTTCTGTATGTTGTCCACAGACCAGGAGAAAAGCCCAGCGGGGGGGGGGGGGGGGGAGTCGGTTTCAGTGCAGTGCAGGGGGAATGTTTCTTCTCAGCTGGACTAGAGGGCTGCTATTAGTGGGAAGTGAGACACGCCACAGTCTTGTACAGGCAACTCTCGGTTTACGAACGAGTTCCATTCCAAGACGTTTGTTATACCTTTTTTGTTAGTTATGTGTATCTTGCATTTCTGAGCTTTTACGATACGTATCGTATACGTTAGCAGCCATTTTAAATCATTAAAACCATATACTAAACATCGAATGGTCTATAGCAGTGGTATTCAACCTTTTTTGTTCGCGTACCCCAGATATAATTTCTCTTCAACTTTGTACCCCCAAAGTTGTTGGTGTATAATTCAAGTTATACATAGCATATAATGTACATCTAAAATAAATTACATTACTGATTATTCAGTGTTTATCATAAAATAATATATATATTTTTTAAATTTCACGTACCCCCTAAGATGTCTTCGCATACCCCCAGGGGTACACGTACCCCAGGTTGAATACCACTGGTCTATAGTATAGACCAGGGGTCGTCAACCTTTTTATACCTACCGCCCACTTTTGTATCTTTTTTGATGGTAAAATTTCCTTACCGCCCACCGGTGCCGCACGTACTGCCCACCACCATGAAAGAGGTACAGCTCGAAGAGTGAGTGATGGCCGGTGGTAAGCCCCGCCCTCATGCGCGCTAAACTCGTACCTTTGGCTACAGAGCTCATTCGTTGCTCCCTTGTCCACGAGTATACTTCAAGAAGTGTCCGGTGAATTATTATCTATATTCAAAGTTTAGAGATGACCCCTGGTATAGACCATTCGATGTTTAGTACATGGTTTATTGTATAGACTCTATACAATACGTTTTATTGTAACGTATATATGCGTTATGGTTTATCGTATATGATGCGTAACATACGCCATGCAGCGTGGCATGTAAACCGACATTTTTTACTGGCTAGATTAGTATTATTAACCAAGAACAGTGCAGTATAATTATCACATAATAATTTTCTGATAATTATTGTAATAAATACATTTTGTAAAAGTTTATTTATTTAATCTTACAATTATGTTCACTATACGTTTGGCATTTCATTTTATAAGGAATGAATTGTGACGTTCGTAAACCGAGAGTTTCCTGTAGTCTGGCAAATGCTTTCACAAGGCTACATGGTGTTGTGACCCAGGAGACAGCCTTCTTTGTACTCAGCCGTGAGAACCTGAAATCCTGCTTTTCATGAAGACATGAATTTCTTTGCATGAAAGTGACCTTGAAACTGCTTTGGTGGGGGGCTTGTAGAGTGATGAAAAATGTGTGGAAACGAAGTGTCAAAACTTCCTGCGGTAGATTTAGAGGATGGAACATGTAATTTTCATGAAGACATGAATTTCTTTGCATGAAAGTGACCTTGAAACTGCTTTGGTGGGGGGCTTGTAGAGTGATGAAAAATGTGTGGAAACGAAGTGTCAAAACTTCCTGCGGTAGATTTAGAGGATGGAACATGTAATTTAGTCATGGAATTTTTACATGATTCTCATATTGATGACAGCTTTTTTTGTTGGAGGAATTGATGGCTATGTTTGTTCTGAACAGGGAAGGCAAGATTGGATGGGCAACGAAGAAGAACCTCTTCAAGGATTCTCTTGGCGAGGAGGTTCTGAAAGAGATACCACCGGTATTCTCATTTGGTCTGAAGTCTTTGTTACTGATTTACCAAATGGAGAACAGGTAAGTTAACCCTTTGAAGGTGAAGCTCTTGTAAATAATATTTAAAGATTCTGTCTGTACCTCAAGGAGATCATTTTATTAATGCTGTTCATGGAAATAATCGGTTTACCCCAAGAATCATTTGAACCCCATAAATTACAGTATTATAGATTGTTAAGGTAGTTGGTACATCTATTTACCAGTGGGCTTAAGGTGTTTATCATGCTTACAGAAAAGAGTTTGTAACAAAACAACACTTATAGATAAGAGTTTGTATCCAGACAGTTAGTTTATTTTTGTCATTTTATCAGTTACTTGTGTTAAATCCCCATTCTCTTATATTACTAATCAGTACAGATGTAACTTGATTATTGATAATTTTCAAAATAAGAATGGAATGAAAATGTTTTGCTATGTTGGTTTTGTGTGCCTCCCCCATATTCCAAAAAGTGTTTTAAATGTTCATATTTGTTCATTACTGGTTTCAGTTGAAGAAAATGTAATAAATATTGTGTTAATGTTGGTTTTGCTATATTAATGCCTGCCTGTACTGGGAATATTAAGATACTAATTAGCCACGATCTCAGTCAGATGGTTAGCATTCTTGAGTCATTTTCAGGATTCCAGGCTTTTGAATCTTGGCCTGTCTTTATTATGTTTATTATTTAATGGTGTTATTAGCTTAGATTACATAGCTTGCATTATAAGATGGGTAATGAGGAATGGATGTGGAAAGGTACTGTCTCAAAAGACCTGTCACAAAAAAAGAACCTCAGGCAGTGTAGCTGGTCTCTGGGCCAAGTCCTGGGACTTCTCAAATATGAAGTAACAGTGTAACATCTGGCCATGATGTTTGGTCTCTTGGCCTGTTCACCAACTATCCCGACTGAGGTATTTGTTCATGAACTTTCTCAGTCCTTTCAGACAAATCGTGGGATAGTATGAAATGGCTGTGTTCAGGGTTTTATGCCACGTAGTCTGGTAGTTTACTTGTGTTTCAAAGTGCTTGCTGCCTCCATCATCAATGCAATTACGGTGGATGTGCTCTCGTCTTTGGGTGAGAGGTATCGACTCCTGTCTGAATGAGAGATGTTAGTTCAGTGATTGGAATTAGCCCTCTTCTAGCATATCTGTCTGAGTAGTTACCCCTCACCTGAACTCCTGATATGTAGTGATCTGTGTGTAGAATAAAGATAGGGTGGGCATAGTATGTAAATATGCCAGTTTAACTGCCAATAAATACCCTTTAAGATTGCTCTGATGTGTGCATCTTCCCTGAGTCACACTTATGCATCACTGCACTGTGCCAATTTGTCTGTTGTTGTTCTTTGGCAGTTGAGGTAGCCTTCCTGGCTTGGTTTCGCCTGACATGTTGCCAAATGTTTGCAAACAGGTTTGAGGCCTCAGTATGATTAACAGTTATCTTCTGGCCATGACATTGGAAAATTTATTCCTGGCAGAAAGTTTCTAATTAAAGATTGATCTGTACATGACCTTACATCTTTAATTTAATTATTTTAATAGGTACAGGAATAATACAGAACCAATATATGTAGTGTAGCTGCAATGAGAGAGGTTTTGTATAGGTATGGAATCCCATGTTTTTTTTACGTGTGCATATTTGGAAATTAGTTTCATGCTCATAGGATCAAGAAATATTAACAGTTGAATGGAGGTATGGGGAAAGTGAATGATTTAGTTATGACATGAATATATCTGTTTTAGTAATAAAAACCAGAAAGCCTTATCTCTATATTAACACTTTCCCACAAATATCAGGCTAGTGTTGTCATCTCCTTTCAGTATTACAAATTGTCTACTGCAGTCTTGCTCATTGCTGGCCAGCAGAAAATGTTTATACAGAAGTTATGTTTAAGCAAGTATTTTTTCTGTATGTTGCAAGTAGGGAACAGACATGTGAACAGGAGGTGGGGAATGGCATTAAAAATCATCACAGCCAGTCCTGTTATAGAAATTTTATGTTATAAAAATGAAAAACAGCCATAAAGTTTGGTTTGAGTTATGTTGTAATAGAATTTGCTACATACCAATTCATGTGCAGAAAAACTGCTTTCTCTTTATTTAACATCTGCCATAGTATCTTTGTTATCTTCATTTGACTTAATTGGTTTTCATCCCACTTTATATGAAGAAACAAGTGTCTTCTACATTGTTTCTTAACCATTATTTCTTCAATAGAGTAAACAAATTGGACTACAGTCCCTTCCATTGTTTTTTCTGTGTTTGACTTGGACTGTGGTCCCTGAAGTTATCCTTCATTACACCTGTTTATCCAGATCCCATTGTTATAAAAATTACAATTCTGTGATAATATTATCTCTTTGTTCAGTATAGCTTACCTATCTTGCCATTGGTTTCAGTGATGGCCAAGCTCATCTGTGGCCTTTCAACCGCATTCTTTAAGTTCTGTTTTAACATCATATGAAATGGAAACACTGCTAGAAGTAGTATTTTAATAATGTGCCAATCTTTCCTTGGCCTCTGCACACAGTTTTATTTAAGTTTGGACAATTTGCAGCCCAGTAATAATTATAATGTTTTGGCATCGATATGAAGCAAATTGGACACCTGACCCTGTACCTCCTAAACACAAGGCTGACACACCTGTGTCTGTTTAATACATACATTATAAAATTTCACCAATAATTGTGGAAATGAATTCTATGTGATTTTATGTATCTCATTGGCCTTGATTTTTGTTACACAGCTGATCACATTACAAATGTCATATTGCACATTCATGAATTCCTTTTATTTGTATAGATGGCATATTGAAGATTGTTTTGAATTGTAGTCGTAGGTCTTTGTGAGGTTTGTGTTTTATGTTATGCAATAATTTGTATGGTGACTTTTGGCGGGAGGGAAGTAATATTTAAGTTGAACATTAAGAACATTAGAGGTGGTTAGTTCCGTACGAATTGAAATAAAATTTCCTTTACAACTTTCGTTGTTATTAAAATCTGTCAATTTTATTTTCAAGCATTACACTAGATATTTACAAAATTAATCTTTATTCAGAAGTTTGTATTTCTGATCAGTAGTCATTAGAATTTATAAGGTGTGATACATTTTTTGCATAAACAGTAACACTTAAAATTTTTTTGCATTTACAGAACTGGCCTGGAAGTTGAAGTATACTTGAAGAATGAGCTTACTCAATTTTTTCTTTATTTCTATCAGGTTGCTGTTATTCTTATGGACACTCAAGGAGCCTTTGACAGTGAAAGTACAGTGCGGGATTGTGCTACTGTGTTTGCATTGAGCACAATGTTGAGTTCCGTCCAGATTTACAATCTCTTGCACAACATACAAGAGGATGATTTGCAGCACCTTCAGGTAAGCAAATTTGCTGGAGTGATCATTCTTATCATCTCTGCTTAATGTACAGGGTGGCGCACGAAATGATACCTGACTGAACGTTTAAATAAAAGCTTTAATATTCATATAATGGTACATATATATCTATGAACACAAAGAACAATTCATGGAGATTTATCCTTTATGGATTACATGTTCAATATGACCACCGTTCTGTCGTGCAACTTCCGAAACACGAACGGCTACGTTCGTAATTACTCGACGGCAAATTTCACGATACATTTAACCAATCAAAGCCCTGAGTTGCATGACTGAGGCAGGGTTTTTTTTTGAAACAGTTTTTCCTTAAGGTAACCCCAAAGGAAAAAGTCGCAGGGGTTTATATCCGGACTATTGGGTGGCCACTTCTGTCAACATCCGTGGCAAAGCAGGATATCGGTGGGAAACCACACGTGGACCGAAAGTGTCGTGCAGGAAGTCCAAGACAACATTTGCTGTGTATGGTGTAGCCCCATCTTGCATAAACCACTGTGTATTTAACGGCAAACCAGTTGCGATAAGCTGATGCACAAAACTGTTACGCAGCATGCTCAGATAGCGCTTACTTTTCACAGTTTGATCAAAGAAAACTGGTCCGATTAGTCCGTGGCTGGAGATGGCAACCCATACTGTAATTTTCGGTGCATGATGCATTTTCTCGGTGCGCACACGCAGATTTTCCGAAGCCCAAAAGCGCACATTTTGCTTGTTCACTGCACCATCCAAGTGAAAATGTGCCTGATCTGAAAACCATACATTGTGCATTGTGACTTCCTCATGCTCTGCCCACGCAGCAAACTCCAGTCTGTTGTTTATCACGAGCAGTGAGTCCATGCACCATGTCATTTTGTATGGATACAGATGCAAATCACTCTGCAAAATTTGCTGCACTGATCGTCTGGATATTCTTAATTCTGCCGCTGCCTTCCAGGTTGATTTTCCCGGGCTTCTTTGCATGACTACTCTGACAGCGTCAATGTTCTATGGGCTACACACACTTGCGGCACGTCCACGTTTCTTTTCCAACACTGTACCATCCTGTTGAAACTGCTGATGAAGTCTGTGAATAGTTTTTGGAGCAGGGGCCCACCACATACCAAAATGGGCAAGAAACTGTCTCTGCGTTTCCACAACACTTTTTGTTTCCGCAAAAAATAAAACTGAACCGTAAGTCTTCCCTTGTCTGCCATCTTCTGCATACTGGCGTGAAACCACGACATAATCACCTCGTGTTAGCTAGGTGATGCATTTGCCACCTAATGGTATCTCCATGAACTACTGCACTTACCCACATGACAGAAAACTTCATCCGTAACGTGGTTGCTGATTTATCATTCAATCAAATAGGGCATCATTTCGTGCGCCAACCTCTATAACACTGACATTTGGGAATGACTCTTAAGCCTTTTGTGCAATGAATCAACACATTTCCTTTTGATACTAATCTTGTATAATAATAAGATAATGTTTATGATGATGTGTGTTGTGCATAAATTATTATTACCATTGTCATGGTAATGCTTTTATGGGATTTTCATCCTTATGGTTTGCATTACTGACTCTAAAACCACGCCCTCCTACATGTGGCCAGTGACGTGTAAGAAATTGTAATGCCTAAAGGGCAGCTTCTCACTGAAGATGATGTCGTAGATATCATTTAGTGGACACTATCTATTGTCGTAAGTTCTTTTGAAATAAATTTTTTTGGAAACTGGCTCTGCCTTCATCATAATCAGGTTGGTTGCAGTTTTTTCATAATGCAGGAAAATGAACTGATATGTGGTATATTGTTAACCAATTTGAAAATATTAATTACTAGAATTAATTGTAGGGCCTTGTAGAAATGAACAGAACATTACATTGCATTTCCTTGGAGCGTAATCAACACTTGCTATAAGTGGGGTTTCTTTTTCAGCTTTTCACTGAATATGGTAGGTTAGCACTGGAGGATGCTGGACACACACCCTTCCAAAAACTACAGTTCCTCGTGAGAGATTGGAGTTTCCCATATGAAGCAGACTATGGAGATAAGGGAGGAGAAATAATTTTGAATAGAAGGTTACAGGTATAATATAATGACATCACACAGAATGTAAACGCTATAATTTTCAAGTGCCTGACCCTGCTAATATCGTGTGGGGTTAACTGTGCCCCATAAGGATATTTCTGCTGATTACATTTAAAGTAGGGCCCTGACATCCAACCACTTTCTTTATTTCTCATATATTCAGGATATTCTTTCTCTTTTGGCCAGTAATTCCAGTTCCATGTTTCATAAGTAGAAAAACACACTGGGGTATAAGTGTACCCCACTTAGTGCTTGGTGTACCTTACTTATCTAAGATGGGTGAAAGTGGCAGGTCTCTGAGCACTCTGAATACAGCAACATTTATTGTCTTTGTTATTAATTTGTAACATCTTATTGTTTGTATACACTTTGTGGATTATAAGGACAATTCTGATACAGCCAGATGTACTGCACGAATGAAATGGGATACAGGACAAAAAAATGTTACCATCAGACAATAAACAGCTGGTGAAAATGTTCCATATGAAATACTTGTTCATCTGCAGTGGCTATAACAATCTGTAGAAAACCTTAAACATCCTAATTGTATGTACTGGAGAGTAAAATACGTATATTGTTAAATAAACTGGGCACATGCACTCCATTCGTCCTTTAGTGTTGGATAAAACATTTTATAACAGAAGAGTGCACAAGTATTTGTACACATCATGTCAATTGGAACATGAATCAGATTATAAATACTCATGAGACTTATTGTACCAATTTCAGATATCAAACAAACAACACCCTGAGCTCCAGTCGTTAAGGAAGCACATCAGGTCATGTTTTTCTGGCATATCCTGTTTCTTGATGCCTCATCCAGGACTCAAAGTGGCAACAAATCCAGAATTTGATGGAAAATTATCAGGTATGCTTCGACCAGTCAGGCTATTTCTATTTAAAACATTGCTTGTGTATGGCATCTTCCTTCAGAAATGTTTGCATTTCAGTATGTGTCTTTGTGATATTATAGTAGTGTAATATAATATACTGAAGAAACTGGGGTTAATAAGTACGTAGAAAGCTGTGAAATAATCGTATGAACAGATGCAGGGAGCAAGAACAGGTGAAGTTTATGAGTTTATTACCTGACGTAATATTAATGTTACTCTTCAGTGCAGCCAAGGAATGGGGATGAGGAATTTTAAGAAATAAGAAAGTTTATGCAAAGATGAACAGTATAGTTATAACAGAAAATACATTTTCATTATTTTATCTTGTTTCTGTGATTACAGTCCTAATTATTTGAAACATGAGGTTCATTAATGTATTGAAGGAGATGTGGTGATCTAAAAGTTAGTGAGGTCTCAGGTTTCAGACCATCTAGATCCCGTGTGGATGATTTCTCTCCATGCCTTCTCACCTCTGATGAAGTCAAAAGTTTATGAACGTGGGAAATACCACAGCGTTGTTCTTGTATAAAATTGTGTCAGGCTAAAATTTACTTTTTTGCTGTAGTAATGTGGCATGTAGAAATTAGAACAGTGTGTAAGGTTGGTATTAACCCGTCGACGTGGTGGTTTAAATACCCCGCATATACCGCTGTCGTGCTGTTCCTGCGGTAGTATTTTTTAAATGCCCGTTTAAATTTTGCTGTTAAATACTCTTTTCTTCATAACTTTTGAACTATATGAGATATAATTATGAATTTTTCACTGAAATCCTCTTAAAAGATGGTT
>NW_019059570.1:684995-695436 GCF_000696155.1 Zootermopsis nevadensis
ATCACAATATTTAAAATTTCTTATAATTAAGATAATAAAATATCATTCATGTTCCATATCGATTGATCGATTGACATTTCGGAACATTTACACAGCATGTTTCGGTTTTTATAAAACCATCATCAGGTGTAAAATATATCTAAGAACTTAAAACTCAATTATGATTTCTGTAGTTTTTTGGTGATGTTTCATTACGTTTGTTTTTCCATTTTTGGGCGAAGGTGTTGTTTTTCTTAAATGTTATTAGATGTACATATCGGCCAAAGATGTAGGAGTGAGTGTCCCGATATGTCCAGAAGTGTGGATAGCTTTTGTGTTTATAGGGGACATTTAATAGAAGTACATATCAGCATTTCTTTCTTTATATTATGTAAAATTACCATAACATTAGTCATGTCTAAAGAAGCTGTACAGCAGAAGCTTGTGTATTAAGCTGTGGAAATAGTGTGTTGGACTATTATGTTGCATGTGCCTAAGCAGAGAGCACAATTTTCAAAATAGTTGTTATTTTTATGTAATATAGTGTATTTTATTTGGTTCTGCACTTATTATGTCATTGCTTTATTCTGAACTCTGATGTGCAAAATGAACGGCGAGAGTTTGAGTTTGTTGATTATTTAGATTGCAATCATGTGTGCTCATTGGGAGAATGGATTACATGGAAAAATATGAGAGACAGTATAATCGGCAAACATGGGATTTTGGACTTTGTCCATCATTTATATTTCAATAAAATAACGTTTCAGAAGGTGGATCTTCTTCTGTCTTCTGGTAATAGGGGAAAGACAGAAGCCCTAGCTGTTGTTTCCCCTGGACTGTGATCTGAGGCTAGCTTAACCAGATTCATTTGCTGTAGTGTCAAACCCACCCTTGTCACATCATGCATATCAATTCTGTTTTTGTATAATCCATGGTGGAATTTTATAGTGGATGTTTAAGTTGCCATATTTTTAAAGGCTCTTCTGTTTCTCATATCATTCACTTCTCCATTCCCAGCAGTTACTACGTCATTGAAAATAATATAAAATTACTATTCATTGGCTTTGTAATTCATTTAGTAGCTCAGTTTCCCAGAGCTCGCTTCCTTTGTGCATGGAGTGACATATTAATTTTAAAAACTAAAGCACTGATAGATTGCTTTCCTTTGGTATTCGTATTACTCTTGTGTATTTTACACACACGCAGACAAAACTCAAAAGTTTGTCCTAGTGGTTGATTCATTACACTGCTTTTGTGTCGGACATTATCCATTGTCTGCAGTATATGTAGTATACACAATATTTTGGTTTCTGGGCTTTGGTTGTCTGTTATCATAATACTGAAAATTTAAAACAATAAAAGGCTTCTATTAGAATATTGACATCAAATTCTGTGAAGGTGGAAATGCCAGGTGTATCAAATATGCCTCATAACAACGGACATTCTTCAACATCAAGGATGTGCGACACAATATTTTGTTGGATGACATGATTATTATTTGAGTTTTTAATAATGTGGGTTCATTTTATCCTAGAAGGAAACTAAATCCAAGATGAATTTTCACCCTGTCTTTGGAGAGCATTTATATTTAGAAGCTAAGCATACTTTTCTGTTTTTTTCAACATAACTAAAGAGGGATGCTGATAATTAAATGTTGTAGATACAGGCATTAGGCAGTACATTGTTTAATGACATATTTAATCTTTGTAAGGGAGAAATGTTAAGAAACCCAGAAAGTTTGCATCAGTACAGTTCAGTACTTTGCATATGAAGATCAAAAATAATTGTGTTTAGTATTATATGGTTTTAATAGTACATTGGTAATTTTAACATATTGCTTCTAAAGAATATGGGAAGAAACTTCATTTTTAATGACAGACAAATGTAGATCCATTATCAGTATTACATTCATGACCATGTAAGCGCTGTTATTGACATCTTCATGCTACTTACAACCTTGTCTCAACAGTAGAGTTGAAGGGCAACTAAATGTTAGGGAAGAACATAGGGTGATGAGATCATTGTAAACTAATTTGAATTTTGGTCTTATTGCATGCCTGTCCCCTGTTGTTTCAGACATTGAGACAGACTTCAAGAAACAGCTTCAAAAGTTGGTTCCAATGATGCTGGCCCCCGAAAACTTAGTTGTAAAAGAAATTGGAGGTCAGAGAGTGAAGGCGAAGGAGTTGCTGCAATATTTCAAATCATATCTTGAAATTTACAAGGGGGATGAGCTACCTGAACCGAAATCCATGTTGGTTGTAAGTGTTAGTTTTGTACTATGCTTCAATCTCATATTTATCTGCTGTTTTGGCTGTTTGAAATTTAATGTTTACTGTGTATGTATGCGTATGCCACTAAACACATATTAAAGGCATAAATGGATATATCTTTTGTATTATCTTGAGTAATTGGTTCTCCATTGCTGTTGGATTTAATTATAGTACCATTCTTTCCAAATTTTTATTAAATGTTTAATGTGCATATATTTTGATATTGTACCACATTATAGAATGAGCCGGGATAGCTCAGTCAGTATAGTGACTAGCTACGGGCTGGATGGCCGGGGTTCGATCCCCGACGGGGGTAGAGGATTTTACCTCTAGCCTCTGAGTCCAGACCGGCTCTGGGGCCCACCCAGCCTCCTCTACAATGGGTACCGGGGTCCTTTCCCGGGGGTAAAGCCGGCCGGGGCGTGATGCTGACCACTCATCCCCATCTAGTGCCGAGGTCAAGGAAGGGAGGAGCTATACCTCCTCTCACCTCAAACGCCTACTTGGCGTACAGTGGGACAAACTTTACTTTTTACCACATTATAGAAGGTTCGGAAGAAATTAGTTTGCTGCTGCTATTATTTATTTTTTGGTTAATACTTAGGAATACAGTATTACATTGAGACTTGCTTTGGTTTCTTATTGGATAATTTTGCTAATGTATGGCATGGCCTTGCAAAAGTATTCCTTTATTTATAAATTTTTTTTATATTTTTGTAATGTTCTCCAAAACTGTAAAGAAAATATATAGTAATGGCCTTTGCATGAAATTCAAGTGTTTAGGTGCCAGATGCTGGGTGACTTCTTACTGTGCAGGTCCAGGTTGAATCCCAAGGCAATTCATGTGGATTTTATTTTGCTGGGTACTTACAGTTTTTCACTGTTGATTAGTACCAAGGAACTTGTCTAACCCCACTAATAAACAGCAAAATGAAATCTTAAGATAGTTGTACAAAAGCTAGGAAATTACACTTTGTAACAATAAGGGATCAATGAGCCATGAACTAGAATGGAAGTACATACTTCTATATTCTACGTGACAAGTAAAGTTACGAGGGCATTTCAAATTAAATAATTTGAGATATATAATTTAATTAGAGATACAAATGATATGTCATAATCACCCTCCTTTTCAATACACTTCTCACACCGTTGCACCAACTTCTTTATTCCATCAGAAAAAAATGTTTTTGGTTGTGCCTTCAGCTAGGAATGAACCGCTTCTTTGATCTCGTCATCATTCCCAAATCTTCGTCCTCTCAAAGCGTCCTTCAGGGGTCCAAACTCATGATAATCAGAGGGAGCAAGGTCAGGGCTGTATGGGGGGTGCTGTAAGATCTGAAATCTCAATCTCCGAATGGCATCAAGAGTTGCAGCAGCCGTGTGAGGGCGTGCGTTATCATGGACGACAGGAGTGTCGGTCATCACGGATTGACATGCCATCTATTAGGCAGTGTCAAAACCTTCTCTAAGAATGTATCTTCCCTGTGCGGGAGTTTGAAATGCCTAGAGTATTCGTTTCGTGAAATATTGTCAATTTGCTGTTACTTTTTGAAATGCCCTCGTATAATTAAATTTCAGAATACTGTCACATTCTACTTTTTGTCTACAAATCACTTTAAAGAAACTGTGGTGAGATCTGATTTAAAGGACAGAAGTTTTCATATTGAACCTTGTAATGGATAACATATGATCTGGAACAGAGCAGATTGTAACTGTCATGACTGTTGCAGGCTACAGCTGAAGCTAACAATCTGGCAGCAGTAGCAGCAGCCAGGGAAACTTACACAATGTTGATGGAGGGGATATGTGGTGGTGCCAAGCCATATCTCAGCACTGCACATCTCGAAGCTGAACATGGGAGGATTAAAGACAAAGCATTAACTCAGTTCATCAATAAACGCAAAATGGGAGGCGAGAGTTTCTCTGAATCGTACAAGCAGAAGTTAGATAAGGTCAGTTTGTAGTACTTGGTGCTTTAGAGAGAAATAAATAGTCATCCA
Source organism: Zootermopsis nevadensis (assembly GCF_000696155.1). The sequence continues at coordinate 689,251 of NW_019059570.1, forward strand.
CACATGCGCATGTAGCTAATTATGGGAAAAAGTAGATGGGACTTGAGGGCATACAGAAATTGTGGGTTGGGCTTTTGCTTGTAAAGGACGGCTCTTAACAAGTGGTTGGTTGTGATTTGAGAAAATATTTAACTTCGCAGTTCAGATAATGCTAGAGATATTGGTAAATGGAATTATTTTTCATTATTTTTATGTCTCCATGATGACCACTTTTAAAAATATTGCCCCAGTCATATTTCTTTTAAACAATAGTACTCTGTTTTGAATAGAAGTAAAGAATATTTATTTCATCCATTTTTAGATATCGTAATTACATGTTACAGTGAGTACATTCAATGTTTTATAAATTTTCATTTGTTGAGGTTTCACTGTAATGAAATCTACAGCACATTAATGTTTTTAAAAGGAAGACTTCTCAGGTCCTTTAAACATGTCCTGGGTTGTAAATCAGCCGGAGGCTTTGTTGTTGTTCTCCTAACATAAAACATTTTTGTGGTGGAGGGTTGTTAGCCCTGTGCCCAACCCCCAAGTTGGAGGATCCCCTTGCCTGCGATTGCTTATTCAATATATTCACAGTTATCCATAACTGGAGGCTGTTCCTCCATCTGCAACCTGAGGACGCACCATGCCGTGGTGACGGTCCCACCTAACAAGGAAGACTTACGTACTGTATTTTGGGGTTTGGTTGGGTATTGATAAAATGTATGTTAATTAGGAATACGACATTGTGAAGTATGCTGTAATGAGGGCACTCAGTTTATCTTTTAATAATTCTTCCCTTTAAATTTTAGGAGTTAGAAGATCTGTATGGACAATTCAAAATGCACAATGAAAGTAAAAACATATTCAAGGCTGCAAGAACTCCTGCCGTCTTCTTTGCTACGGCTGTGATATTTTATATTTTATCAGGAATCTTTGGCCTTATTGGAATTTATTCTTTGGCCAATCTGTGCAATCTTGTGATGGGTGTGGCAATGCTGAGCTTTGGGGTATGGGCATATGTCAGGTAAGAAATATTTCTACTTCCATGTGTTTTCTCCTTGACTCAGTTGTAATGCTTACATTCATGCTAGTATGTTATCACTTTTATTTCTGGCTAAGATCATTAGTAAATGATTGACAATTTGATGTTCTTATTCAGTGATGTGTTTTTTTTTAAATTCAAATTTTGTTTGAACCTGTCCCTGGCTTGCATTTTGAAGGTTCTCTAATACTTTGCTTGTACATTGTTTACCATGTCACATTTTTATGTGTCATTTTGTGCTGTAATTTGGGATGTGTTAATTATGTGCAGTGATGAGATCCATATATAAAGTAATTTGATGTTGCAGTTTTATCATTCGATTTGATCTTGGCCTGAGATAATTTCCAAGCATTGAATATTATAATGTTAGATAACTTCAAGGGCCATATAAAATGAATTCTGCATTGATAGTGCCCATAAGCACACGACTAAGAAAATCTGGAAATTACTGAGATGAAAATGTCTTTATGTGGGTAAAATGTCGTATTGCAGGTATAGTGGAGAAATGAGAGAAATAGGAGCATACCTGGACGAAGTTGCGAATCTACTGTGGGATAACGTAAGTGACAATTTGTCTTGATGTTCGTCTTAATTGTGCCCTGTTTCTGATTAGGAAAGTGTAGCTTACATGAAACATCTATTTTGGACAGTGTGTTGTTTATGTGATCTCGACTTTATTATCACTGTAATTTTTCCACACACTTTTTATGAGTGTTTGTTAATGAAGTACTTGTTTTGTTTGGTACAACATGAACAAAATTAATTACATTGTGCACATAACAACTGTTATTTGCACCGAAGATGTGCAGGAACTTGAATACAGTTTGAAAGAACCTGTTGATGACTATTTTTGCTTGAAACCTGTAGTTCATCATTAACAAACACCAAGACGTCTCCATCATGGTGATTTCGTGGTGGAATTGCTATCCCTGTTTGTTGCTCACCTTCCCTAGATTGCAAGGAAAAGGCCTAACTAGAAATGCGAGAAACATATTTTAAGGGACATCTTACATCTGAATTTTGCTCTTTGGAAAGTTCAGAATAGTTCAGTGATAATATTTCCCTGAAAAATTTTGCATTGCTTCCTTAAAGTCAGTCAAGGTACTTTCAGATGCAATTGTGCGTTTTCAAAAGTGTTATGATTTCTTAACTTTTTTGAGGACCTACCCTCTTTTATATTTGCTTCATTCATATTTTTGTTGACCTGGAACTAAAGCCTCCTTTTTTAGTCAGTGCTTAGTAGTAATATAATGGGAATGTTTTGCTCCGTTACTGCAGTTGCTAGGGAAACAACAGTACTTTGTGTACTCAAGTTGTATTTCTAGCTCATAAGCATTTTAATGCAGGGAGTAAAGCTTCTTTTAAGACCTGTCAACGCTATTCCACAAAAACAGCATGGTTCACCAACACATTTTCACGGTAAATTACAAAGAGAAGAATAAGGCATCCTGAAGAGTTTAAGGGACCAACCTTGCGTTCTTTGAGATTTTACTGTATTTACTCATGGGTAACACCCCCCCCATTTTTGGAATGGAAGATTAAAAAATCTGATATTTATGATTTACACACTTTGAAATAAATAAAATATGGAAAGTAAAAAAAAAGATGATGATGTGGTATGAGATGTTTGAAGATTAGGTGGGCTTTGTCAGCGTTTGTTGTTGCTGGTGGTATTTTGTAATGAAAATGGCATGGATACATATTTTAAATCAGTCATATGATGAGATGATTGTTGGCAGCTTTTCTTTGAGAGCAACAGAAAATGCAAAAGTTCATAGTTAGAAATAGTTCACATGCTTGGTTTGTTAGTTTTTATATGTTACAGTGCATTCTACTGTATGCAGAAGAAACACAACTTCATTCCCCCATTTAAATGTGTGGTTTGTATATTACATGCCCTGGATTTAAGAATGAATGAATAATTGTGAAAAGAACTGTGTTATACGTGAGTAAGAATGGTCTTGGCATTACGACTAGAGAGAGCGTTAGGCAGATGATGCTGACGTTTCACTGCCCAGTTATAATGCTCTGTAAATGCAGTTTACTTGAAGCAAAGCATTCAGGGTGATTTTCTGTCTTCATTATTGTTAAGTAAAATTATTTTAACCACATTTAACTGAGAGACTGCTGTGAAGTGTCGCAACAATTTGTATATTCATAGGTACAAATTTTTACAGTACACACTCAATTTATCATAATGGTGGGTGATGGAAAAATGTTGGTATCATTTGCATATTCTACATCAAAAATATTGACTTATGTGGGTTTATTGATACCACCATTTTTTAATTTTGTGTTCAGGTGTAGAAATGCATGAATGTTACACACTATTATCCAGTCTTATCCATTCTATATATATTTTCCCTTCCAATTCCAGTACATCATCACATCTTCATCTGGGAATAAACTAATTTAAAAAATAGGAACAAAACATTTCAAAGACAAATATATAATTTTTACTTAAAATAAACTGAAGTTAACAGTAGTGACAAAGATTTGATTATGAACTGTTATATATCTAAAATTCCTGTGTGGAGGCAGGTTAGAATACCTCCACCGTAGCCTTGCGAGTCATAGAAGGCATTGAAAAGGGAATCTGGTGCCTGGGGGGTATAACTGGGCCACCCTATCACTGGGGGACATAAATACAGAGACCTGGTCTTCTAGGTTGGGAGTTGGACATAACGGTGATGACCTTACTCTGTAAAAAATAAATAAAATAAAACTTGTGAAATCCAAAGAAGTGAAAACCAGATGGTCTAATTCACAACCAAACTAAATTAGGACTCAGAGAAACTGGAAAAGCATAGCCAAGAATAGACAAATCTGGCAGAATCATCTAAGGAAGGCTTTGGCTCAAAAAGGGCTGTTTTGCCAATGATGATGCTGATATATATAAAATGATACTTCTCATAAATAATTGTTTCATGTAGAATATTATACGGCACTTGGGATGTTTTAGGTCATGAAACCAACATATCAACAGTTTTTGGAGATGGGTTTGCAACAGGCAGCACTACAAGCAACAGAAGCAGCAATCAGTAGTGGCAACTCAACAGTACAAAGTAATGGGAAGCTAAAACAGTCTTGACTGCACGCACCACTACAACGAATGTGATAAATGAACTTGGACTTCTATAAGGAATCTTGAAGTGATAAAGTGGCGTGGAAGTGTCAGTAATGGTAATTTAAGCATGTAATTTAGGATAATACAAACGTAACCAACCACCTCAGTGCCTAAAAATTATCTTCCAGTTAAATAAGTATATGTATAAAGTGTCTGATTTATTTTTAGCATTGCCAATCATTGTACATGTAAGTGAACCTAAGCACATTTGGTGTCAAAAAGGCCATATTTATTCATGACTGCTTAGATTTAAATTAACATAAACAGATGTACAAATTTGCTTACCTGAAGGTGCTGCAAATCTTCTACTTCTATGGTGTGCAAGATTGTAAATCTGGACTGAACTCAGCATTGTACTCAATGTGAACACTGTAGCACAATCCCGCACTGTACTTCCACTGTCGAAGGCTCCTTGTGTGTCCATAAGAATAACAGCAACCTCATAGAAAAAATGGAGTAAGCACATTCTTCAAGTATACTTCAACTTGAAAATAAAATTGACAATGTGAAGCAAATTTAATTTCAATTCGTATTGAACCAACAACCTTTAATTCTCTTGTATTGTCACAGTTTTCTGACTAAAAGTATGAAATTTGGTTTGTACATCTGTTTTATTTATGTTAATTTAAATGTAAGCAGTCATGAATGTTCTATATAGTCTTCCTTGGAATTTAAATTTCATAATAGCTACATCATGATTATAAATTATATATTATTTCTAAAACATCTTTAATTGTAAAATACAGTACTTCTTTCCTATAACAATTTGTGTGAAATTCTGTTTGTTGGTGCCTGTTATTTTATTGATAGTGTGGTGGTGGATTTATTTAAATCAAACTCAAGCAGTTGAAGTACAGATATTGTTGAAGGAATATGAATTTATAGTTGAAATTTTGAGTTATATTCAATATTTGTGTTCAGATTATTCTAAAGAAGTTTGTAATTGTCAGTTTGTTGCATAGCAGAAGAAAACTACAATCAAGATTTAATGTGATGCAGTATTATATTTACTGGTGGGCTCTCTAAACCGAGCATGACAATGGTCCTTGACTAGGGCAATGGCTCTAGTTTTTGAGCATTTCTGAAGGCCCAGTAACAGTGCTTGATGTTATTAGTAAATGCTGTTACTGATTCTGATGAAATTCCACTGCTAAACTGTGGTGTCTGGAACACTACAAAACTGCTGTAGGTGGTGTGAAAAGGTGAAATATATTAAATATATTTTTTCTAATTCTGTGCAAAAAATAAATGGATTTAATATTTGTGGCTTGCATGAGAAATTGTACCTACATTTGATTTCCTCTTTTATGTTTTGTGAGATAGTCCTTGAATAACATACTTCTATACACTTTGATTTGTATAATTTAGTAGTTGCAGGACCTCAGTAGTATATGCAGTTCACGATGTACAACCAGTGCCATAAGAGGAAATAGTGGCCTCAGATTTTCTTGCCGCTATGCAGATAAGCAATGAGTGAAAATTACGTGCTCAACATTGAAATTGTTTTCATGCTCATTAATGTTATAATTGTGATATAATTAAAATACTTAGCTGCAAAACTCCTGTTGTTATATTGGGTTTGGTAAATAAATCCCTATTTTTGTAATATTCTCTGCACTCTCTTATTTAATTTACAGCCTGAGTCAACTTTTTATCATCTAGGTAAGACTATTTGACTTGTGCAATCAGCTGTTGTCCCAGTAACCATAAGTGCCCTGTTTTCTCTTTGTGACAACACTATGAGCCACAGAATGACCTTACAGAACACTTACATCAAAATGTAACTTTCCGAGTTGCACTACATTATTAAATACAGTTTAATTTTTGGACATCATGGATTTTTACCGCTACCGCCACAAAACTGGATGTTCATTATCAAACTTCGAGGATTGAACCCAGAAATAAGCCAGGCCTTTTCTCTTTGCCTCTGTGCTGAGGCCTTTTTCATGGAGGTATATCAGTGTGAAGCCAAGGTGTAAATGTGTGGTACTTTACCTCCATTTCTCCATACATCTTCATAGATTAGTGATTTTAC
>NW_019059570.1:703097-714639 GCF_000696155.1 Zootermopsis nevadensis
AAGGGTCATTCAAGATGTTTTTCTCTTTTACGTGAGTAATGGGGCAGAAGTTTTTGCTGTTATTTCACCCACAAGACAAAGTAACATGAATTAATATGTTGTAAAGAAAGTGTTAACGTGTTTTGTCAGACGTATTACTCCACAGTACAGTTTCCTTCAAAAGTCGATAGTTACTCAACCAATCCAAAAATTATGCGTTGTTATGGAACTCAAAGAATTGTCTCCGTCATTAAAAGAGCCCGCCATTTGCTACATCTGGAGTTAGTTCACATTTTGACTCCGAGTTTGTATGCGATTTATTTTAGTATTGTCATTCCACTATGCCTTAAATGCCAAATGTTCTTTGTAACATGAAATGTTTCAGTCACAAATTCTGTACGTATTTCGTGCTTTGTCTGTGCGTGTTTCATGTCCTGGTTTGCCGTTAATCTTCCTTAGCATTCTCAGTCTCTTGTTCTCGATCACACTTTATATCCACTTACGTTTTTTACGTACGTATAAAATAGGCTTGTAGAAATGACTTTGTGGCTCGCCAAAACAGTAATTAAAGTTTCCAGTTGGATAGTCTACGAGTTGGTGCAAAGTGTACAAAGAATAAAATGAATCAAGTTTTAAACTTGAATTCCGATTGGAAAACTTTAATGAAAAAGAACAGAAGTTGTTCCGAGTGTGGAAACTATTAAAAATTATACTTGGAAGACATTGCTATTTTCAGAGCAGGAGATATTATAAATCAGTAAGTTTATCACAGAAAAAATAAGGTAAGAGGACAAAGGTGGGCAGTTGTGGCTGCAATTATGCAACAGTGTTAAAATCAACCTTAAAAAATTGGCTATTAAACATTAGGTCCGGCTTCATCTCCCTCAAGATACACCGAACGCTGAACGAGTGGTTAGCAGTCCTTCGTATTTAGGAGGTCCCAGGTTCAGATCTCGGTCCGGAGTATTTTCATGGTTTTCCTAAATACTTCCATAAAAATGCCTGAATAATACCTTGAATCTGGCCACGATTAATTCATTTATCATCCTATAATCCGACACTATATAATCTGAGGTTAAGTAAACCACAGAGAAAAATCCTCAAGATGTGTTCTTCAGAAAGCTTTTGTGGTTATGAGGATTAGTTTTCGAGGTCCATATGAATGTGGCCGAATAACTGTGCAGTAGGTACCGGTTATAGCTGTGCCCGTCGATGTTACATACAAGGTTAGTGCAACTGAGGTGTAGAAACTGAAGTTCTGTGCAATGAATCGGCTAAAAAGAGTTTTATCTGTGACATCAAACTAGTTGCGGAAGAACTGGAACCCAAATAAAATAGCCTGAAGTGGACTATGTGCTGTGGCTTGTTAAATGGTTTGACGTCAGTGGCGTCTTGCATTGCAGATGTGCGTAAATATTTATTTTTATAGTTGAACGACCCACACGTCTACCATACTACACAAAGAATTGCAGGCAACTGTTCATTGCATATAAACTCATTTCCTAGGGGCCCATTTAATAATATCAGTTATTTCGGGCTAATGTGGTGACTACCTGAAACAGGCCACGGCCACTTTGCAATTCGTCTTTCATAATTAGTCTGTCATTTCGTTGAACCAAATAGCAGTAACGTTGAAGACTTATAATAGAGGAGTTCCTGGTTCGAATCTTACCTTTAATTGTTTTTCGTGACTTTTCTTAGTCTTTCCTGACGACAGTTCCTTGAAACACTCAACAGTGGCCTCTTTGTAAATCCTTATCCACTGACCTTAACGTCGTCTCATTCCATACAATACAATTAAAATCTAAAAGTCGATAGTGTAATTTCCTCCAGGGGACCGAATAACTGCAGTGGCTCGAAGGAAGCATCTCCGTCTCTGGAAACAGGCTTACCACACCAAAGTGAAATTAGAGATGATTTATGTTGCTGAGCTATGCTGCTGAGCTATGCTGCTAAGGCTTGCCTCCTGTATTGAGCATATCGATAAGTCGGTGGCTGGTCGATATACCAGTATCGACAGGCAACAGTCGAATTCGTTTTCTTTAATAGACCACGATGACCTTTTTCCAAATCCGCATCTACTCACCATTTGTAGTGCCTTTCCATCTCATTCGATGCCATATAATTCCTTCACTCGAAACGACGTAAGATTCAGTTACTGACAGTAATATTTTCTTCAGTCTGTCATAGTGGTCTTGCGATCTAAAGATGCCTGAAAGCAGGGGTTGTTGGGATTTGAATTCTGCTCCAAGTTCTTGTGTGTTGTGTTGCCAGAGACGATGCCCCATATAAGAATTCTATCTCTTAGAATTAATTATGAATCGTAACAAACCACAAGTACCATCCGTGAAAGATGCAGACATCTATTTCATAACATATAAAATGTCAGCTGCTGTGTTTTTGAAAACATGGTTCACCACACGAAGGTGAAACTGCAGAGGATTATATCACTTATCTTACCCTTTTTACCTCTAGTTGAGCGTATTAGCAGATCGTTGATTGGTCGCTTGGTCGGTCAATTAACGGAGTGAAACATTGACTTAAGGAACTAACTAGCTGCAAAAGGCGAGATTCGACCCCAGAGTTCTCGAAGTTGTTCCACTTTAACGAACTGTTTTGACGAGATAGTTCAAGGTGTTCAGTAATTGCCTTGACTTCTCCTTGATGTGTACTGAACTCCGTGTGCGTAATTATTGACCCAACCTTCTCGTCTAAGCCAGGGAAATTACATAGCTCAACCAAAGTCAGTGAATCCAGCTACTGGCTACTGGTCTTTACTTTAATTATTTAAAGCTTTTGTGACTAGCTTTTAATGTTGTTTAAACTTCGTTGCTTACATAGCCTATGGTTGGAGTGTAAACGATGTTAAACCAAACGAACTGAGCAGTAGCTTCACCTCTCACCCCTCACTTCATTCGTGGTCTAACAAATAACAGGACTGATGTTTTTGTGCAGAAACCGGCGACGTCAGTTGATGCACAATTCAGCCGTCTTGTTACAAACAATCGTTGGGATTCAGTTTTCTTCGTTGCACTTACTATATTGTCGTCGTGTTTTATTCGTCTAAGTCATTGGGAGAAAAATTTGCTCAGACCGATCAGAACGACTGTTTGAGGAAGCCCACCTACTAGAAATAATAATAGCAGGTAATGAGACTTTGATCTTATAGTACGATCCAGAAACGAAGGCAGTGAGTGGTCTTCTGTGGAAATGTCCAGTATCCGAGCCCAAAAAATTGGCGAATGACAAAATCAAGGCTAAGAACCACGCCAGTGTGCATTTTTGGTACAAAAAAATAACTATTATAAGATTTCTGTCTTTTGGGTTGTTTCGCTGTGTAGTCTGGTCGATGTTTACCAACGCCCTGATGACGGAGGCAGTATGACCTCTGAAACGTTGGCAAACATCGACCAGACTACACAGCGCAACAACCCAGAAGACAGAAATCTTCATACTCACCGCTGTGAAAACCTGAAATCTTACAACTATTATAAAGATTGCTGTCTTCTGGGTTGTTGCGCCGTTTAGTCTAGTAGAAGTATACCGACGTTTCAGAGGTCCTAGCTGCCTCCATCATCAGGGCCAGAAGACAGCAATCTTCAGACTCACCGCCGTAAAAACCTCAAATCCTACAACTGTTATATAAACATTTCACCGGAACAGCGAAGCAAACAGTCCACCTTTAAGCATTAGAACGTTTGCAGTAACCCATTAGTCGAAGAAGGCCAAGTCTGTGGCCGGGGAAGTCGATTTTGCTTCATGACAGCTCACCTTTCCACACGGCACTTCTGGTAGTGCAGTTTTTAGCAGAAAAATATGTTGGTTCTTTGCGACTTTTTCATGTCTCAGAATCTAACATTTTCCATCAGTCTCGCTTTAAAATAACTCGAAGACAATTAGAACCAAGTAATGACAGTGTCGAAGGGGCTAAAAAAATAATTATTTTCAGAAAAATTTCTGAAGTTGGTACAGACGTTGAAATATTAAAATATATAATAAAATTCAGGTCAATACACAAAACTTTATTTGGATGTTAAAATTTAAATGTTAAAATTTTAAATTTGCGCCATTCATCACTATAAGGATGTTACATTAGAGCGCTTTCATTCATTTCACAACATGTTTCGATGTAATACATCATCTTCAGGTGTTGTTTTTTTTTAAAACTATTTTATATTATAATGCATGCCTTTCAATATATTCATTATTGTAACATGTGTTCCGCTGATCCTCCCGTTTTACGCATCTTATGTTTGTTTTGATTATTCATAAGTCGTGTTGTCTGGTGTATCACGTCTGCTCGGGTTGACTGTCTGTTCATGGACTCAAGGAGTCAACAAACATAAGATGCGTAAAACGGGAGGATCAGCGGAACACATGTTACAATAATGAATATATTGAAAGGCATGCATTATAATATAAAATAGTTTTAAAAAACAACACCTGAAGATGATGTATTACATCGAAACATGTTGTGAAATGAATGAAAGCGCTCTAATGTAACATCCTTATAGTGATGAATGGCACAAATTTAAAATTTTAAAATTTTAACATATAAATTTTAAATTTTAACATCCAAATAAAGTTTTGTGTATTGACCTGAATTTTATTATATATTTTAATCAAAAACACAAACATGACGCATGTAAACCTTAAACGTTGAAATATGTGTATGTTGGTGAACACATTCAGTAATGTTTTGTGACTAGGACATGTACGGATTCAGACCGGTTATGAGACCTCGTACGGCGACGTAGAATATGCCCTTGACCATGCGTATTTATTGCTTTGAGCTACGTTTGTATTGGAGAGCATGGCGAATTTATTAAGTGCGGTATGTGCTACAAGGTCAGGGCTTATCGTTTCGTAACAAAATTTGGACAGCAGTCAAATTTTAGACACTATGCTCTCTTTAGACAATTTTTTTCTCTTTAAAACGTTGTTTGTGAGGACGAATATTTTGTTGCATTAAAGATGAAAAGTTAAAGTTTATATATATATTACCTAAATTCTAAACAGAGCTGGTTATACCAGCCGTAAAGTTGTAGACTTGTGCACATAATTACGTTACGACCTGTTCTTCTAAATTCTTTCGTACTCACAATTCGTCACAACTTTTCCATGTTATTCCACTTCAGACACACACAGTGAAATCAAAAAATTCCCGGACTCGATTTAGGCAGCTCCAGTTTTTCGCTTCCCACCGTCCTAAACGCCGAAGGCCTACGAGATAAGAAGTTGGGACGAATATGTGCGTTCCACGTCCGTTATAAGACAAATGTAAGGGGATCGGAGGGCTGGAAGGAAGAATACGCTGCCCATAATAATCGTACAAACATTATTTAAGCTATTCTGACAACGAAATACGTTCTGAAGTAAAAAATGCACGTTTTATGACCCAGACACATGTGAAGGTCAAAATGGGTACTGAACTAAAGTATGATTGTTAAAAACAGTTCTTGGACTGTACCAATGACCACAAGAAACTTCGTAAGAAAATACTGAAGTGAAATGTGTGGAAGGCTATTCCTCAGGAATCTGTTTCAAGCGGAACAACGATTTTCTTGTAAGACATAGCACTTCTTTTAGCACACTGATGTAAATATCTCAAGGTTGGAAGCTCGTTATAAAAGCTGCCTATGCTTTGTTTATGCTTTACTTCAGGGTGGTCCAACTTGTTTCTTCCCTCCGGCCAGAAATACTTTTTCCGTTGGACCCAAGGGCCAATAAAACCCTCTTGGCATTACGTTTTGAAAACTAATGACCATTATATCGTTATCTTTAAGTATAAGTATTCAGAAATTAAAAGTTGCCATAGTTTATGAAGATTACTGTCTTCTGGATTGTTGCGCCGTGTAGTCTGGTAGAAGTTTACCGACATTTCATCATCAGGGCGATGAGTGGACGTTTAAAAAGTTTGAAAAACTAGCTTATATAGGCCTATCCCCTTTCTTCTTAATATAAATCAGCGCCCGGTGTAATTGAAAGTATTGGTTTGTATTATTAATATTTTATTGTTTATTAATATTTTATTTCTTACGGACTCTGCCCCATAAAATGCCATTTGTTTTTACTTTCCTCTTGAAATTGTCACTTTACATAAGGATATTAATTTTTTTCAGTTAATGAGCTTATATCTTTAAGTCATCTTCTGAATTTGAAAATTACCTGATCGTCTGCAAGGAGAAGTGTTTTTAAATATTTATTTGTTTTCCCCATTTTTTATTTGTGTAAGACGGGTAAGTTTCATTTAAGTATTTATTAAGCATAGTTGGTGGTAATGTGTGCGCTGAACACATTACACGGTTAATGGGTGTGGATGGAGATAACTTTAAATTAAATTGGGTTATATGTTTTTACTCATATTTATTATTGCTTGCGTGGATTGGATTGATCTGGCTCAGGACATGGACCAGTGACGGGCCCTTGGGAACAGGGTAATGTGCTTTCAGGTTCCATAACAGGCGGGGTATTTGTGACCTTCTGAGCTTCTCAATAAGGACTCTGTTACGTGGAGTTAGTAATTTATTTTGGATACTTAATGTCTCTCAGCAGTTTAGAAATATAGTGTCTCCACAAAGTGGAAACAAGTAGTAACTGTTTCCATGCCCAGATATTTGAACATAAATATATTTTTGTTATTGTGACGTAGATTATCTTTTCGGGATGCTGCAGATCATCAGCTTTAACTGTCGAGAAATATCAGGACTGTTTTCTAATCGTTTTTAATGTGACACTCGATGTGATGGTTAATTTCCGATGTCTTTTGTAGCACGAGTAGTGTTTGAACTAAGATGACAATAGCTGATTAACGTTGTATTTAGCCTTGTTAAACTTGATCTGGTGGACGTTTGCAAATCAGTCTACTTACTTTATATAAACCATATGTTTGTATCCTTAAAAATAGAGACGGTGCGAACATTTTAATTTTAATTTTTAAGGGAAATGGAGCCAGTTTATTTCACTCATGTTACAAAGAAACAGCAGTAGAATTTATCGATTGTACCGTTTTTGTTGGTAGGGGTGTTTTATGTCCAATTAGCTCCACACCACGATTCTTAACTTTGCCATACTGCGCTACGGGTAGTGAGTATAATTAATTCCAACGACCCCACTGTAATAGCGGCCCGCTATTTGGCGTCATCTTGTGCAAGCTAAGTTCTCTTGGGAGGATGAAGATGTTAAGCTGAACTAATTTCAGGTTCGTATAAGAGATGCCATACAAGTATACAAGGGAGTCTTGGGCCTACGATTACTTGAATCGCAGATTTTAAAGATGAGGCATGAAGCCAGTAGAATACAAGACGGAAAAAATATCGTTTTGATATGTTGAAAATAGTACAAAAAATTGTTGAGTACTGATTTGGAGTATTGCAGATAATTGAAAGTTTAGTTTCCATATTGAACGAAGATTAACGATAATAGTATAGAACTGCTGCATAAAATGACTATTGTGAGCCACCATCTAATTAAAGTGATTGTGATATTAACTTCACCTCCTGCTTTATATATTGGTTTGGATATTAATACGTAGTTCCGGAACGTTTTCTATTATTTTAAAGGGAGAACATAAATTACAAGCGACAGAAAAACAAAGTTCTGCAGAAAATGTTTGAACCGAACAGGAATAAGGGAAGTAGGGAGTGGATGTCACATAACGAGGAACTACGAGATTATATAACACCTCATTTAGTTGGGCTACTGAAATCAAAGCTGTGATGGGCTGGACATGTAGCTTACATAGCGTTGGAAAGAAATGTATACATAGTTTATTGGTGAAACGTTTTGTAAAATGGCTGCTTGGAAGTTCAAGTAAGAGATTCAGTATTATTGGTTACTTTTTATTTCTAGTGTTGACCTGGCACCGGAAAGATAATTTTAACTGCACCACTTAATTTTTATATTAGATATTGTTGTTCATTTGAAAAATACTTCGTGAGATACAACCTTCCTTCCTTATGGCACATTTCAGAACAACGTGAAGACGGCTAGATACGACCAAAACATGTTACTTTGTATTAATTAATTTGTTATTTTAAACGTGTTTCGTAGTTGAATAATAAAATTACTATTCAATGTGTGAGACGGAAGTAACACACTAGTCATATAAAATAGGATAGAATGTTGCTTGCGAGGTAATTACGTTACTAATTGTATTATTTTATGTGGTTTGATGTGATCATATTCTACGAGTAATAGATAGGAATTCATCAGTTTTTGAGACGGGTAGAGATTATTTATTATGCCTGAGACTCGTTGTTAGTTTTATGAATTCCTGCAGGAAAATTATGGGTAATTTTTTCGCATCCTTGTTAATATGTAGTTTCCATCCATCCGTCAAGTTATAGTCTTTGTAGTTGAGAAGATGTCATTAAATTGACTAAGGAAAGGCAAAGATCTCGATGGTAAAAACTAAAATTTTAGGTTAATTATAACAGTAGAAATATGTTACTCGGATTAAGTCACAAAATACATCACACAGATCTGTTAGAAATTAAATTATCGAAGAACTCGATAGAAAACGTCAGGATTAGGAGAGGAATTAATGAAAAATTCTCCTCTGTTGGATTCCTCAAGGGGGAACCGAAGATAAATTCCTTTTATAATTCTTTATTATTTTTAATGAAAATTTTATGGGGTTTTGCATTTGTTTCGCTTCCCTAAATTAAAGAAATTAATTCAGAGCGGTGGTTTGTTCGTATCTTCTTCTAATTGTCAGGTCCCTTAATTAATTCTCTGTGAAAACTTTTAGTGATGTTTATGTATGACACTGAAATGAAAAGCAAAACCATACTTATGATTTATTCCATTTACTAAAAAAACAGGCTACAAGTATGTTTCTTCACGTCCATCCTGATTCGCCATTTGCAATCTTATAATTTTGTTTTTATATTCAGTTATCATTACGGTATTGAACACGGGACCTTCTTCACGGAGAGACCCTGTTGGTGTTACTTCAACAACCATC
This sequence comes from Zootermopsis nevadensis, assembly GCF_000696155.1. The sequence continues at coordinate 712,045 of NW_019059570.1, forward strand.
TCTATTCCTTTGGCAGAATACGTCACAGACAGGCTTCTGTACATCTTGCATTTGTACCTGGGATTTAAGCCTATCCTTAACCTATAACCGTTGTCTTTACGCATCTCCACAATTCTCCCGAGTTTTTTTATTGAGAAATACAGAGAACCAGATGCGAGCATTTCTCTTCTTTGAGTGATTCCCGTATGGATATTGGCTCCTAGAAGGTATCCTCTTGTCTTCCACGTGCCTTACTTTCTTATGCTAACTAACTAACTAACTAGATGGCTTACCGAACCCGGTTCATCACCGAATTAACCAAATCCCTCCACCGGACCCTGTACTGGGCCAACAAAATCCAGTCTCCTTCAACTCCTATATCCCATACATCCCGCCTGACATTATCCTCCCATCTACGTCTAGGTCTCCCCAGCGGTCTCTTCCCCTCAGGCTTTCCAACCAATACCCGGTGCACACCTCTTGTCCCATCCATGCGCGCTACATGCCCCGCCCATCTCATTCCTCTCGACTTAATCACCCTGACAATATTTTAAAAACGTAGATGGTAATGCATGAGCGAGATGTCAGTCACTGTTGTTAGTATAGTTATTGTTATTTTCACATTGTTTGGCTTCTTGCTGTTGGCAAACACGTAAATAAATTAATTGAATTGAATTTGTTATAAATTTACTCGGAAGACCCTCGTCATTATCTTATTGTTAATTGTTCATGGTTGTTATCATTGTATAGGTTTAATTTTGCGGTAATGCGTCTGACCTTATATGTCATGTAAGCTGCTCTTACCAGGCAGATTAAAGTAGCGGTCAACACTAGTTTGTATTTGGGAAGTACCGCCTTCGAAGCTAGGTCGGGATATAAGCTGTTCTGACTGACGTTTTTAGTGATTTTTCGCAATATTTACAGGCATATTGCCTTCTAATAGGCCGCTTCCGCGTCATTAAAAATGTTTATCTACTGACTAGTTGAGAATATGTTCTTTACACAATACCTAAAGTTTATAATGGGCGGTCTCACCTGTACATACTGGTCGATGTCTTAAAACAATTCAGAGGTTTGAAGGAATTGATGAGTGAATACTGATAAATTTAGTTGATTTTAATATTAAAAATGTCTTCATCACAAGTCGATTAACAGCCGTCAGTAATACCGTTCCCATGACAACTCGGTCTCTCTAGAACATTCTAGGAATTGCCTATTGTCATTCCATATACATTACACGTTGCGCAACAAAAATAGCGTCGTTAAACAATCTGTCTAGCCTTTCCCAATTACCGTCACTATTTGTAAATTAAAGAAGCTGACACGCAAAACTGCGGCAATGGCTTTTAACTCGATTCCATTTAATCATTTGAAACACGAAGCTCATCTAAATAACACTCACAGATTCAGTTCGTTTCTCAATATAACCCGTCTCCATAACAAAGATAATTTGGTTAAGGCTGTTTTAGGGAAACGATCGCTGCTTGTTCTGAGGATTATAGGAAGCCCGTAAATACAAGTACGATATAATAGCAAAATGCAGAGTTACTGAATTTTATAACAGAAAGTACATATATGATAGCACTTTCTTAAAAGGTTTAAATAGCATTCTAAACGAGATCTCTAAGCTACTCCACGCACCATCACTTTGTCTTAAACAAGTGCAATTGTAGTACTTGGCAAGGGACTCGAAATATCCATTATATCATACTTGGAGGTTGAAACTTGGCTCCTAAAGTTAAGTTTACAACATCTGAGAGGAAACTTCCCTCCTTGACAAAATTGCGTGGCCATGAGTTATTTGAAAAGTCTGCATCTACTTCCCTCCAGGCACACTTCCTCGATAACCGAGTTCCAAACTTGGTGAAGTGTGGCCCCCACCTGGATATACGAAGAGATTTTACTTGTGGTGAAAGTCTGAGGATGCGCGGGGTTATCTGTAGTCATTACTAATACCTCACCTCACCTCGCCTCATAACCGCAAGAAATGCTCACATGCGCCATGAATCATGATGGATCAACACAATTATGCCTGCTACTGCTGGTGGACCGCGACTTCAGATGAACATGTTGATTCGGTTTTTTTACGAGGCTGCTTTAGTAGGTGCTCCAGTCTGCTTAATGTTGAATGAGATGATTGAATATGTGACAAGAAACTATAGTATCATCTTTTAAGATACTACGTATTTTAACAGGTTCAGTTTTGCAGAGTGTTTGTCTAGAATTCAGGAATCCCCATTTCGAATCTCGGTCGATTGTTCTGATTAAGTTCTTTGTAGATTTTTTTCTCGTCCACGAGAAGTTAATCTTAATTCCTTGTTAAATAATAAACATTACTGCAGTTCGTGTGAAATGGTAAAAATGACTGGCATTTTATTGGAACTTGCTGCATCTTAGAGAGTCCTTGGTATGTCAATAAGGCAGTGTTCTCAGGTTATCTGCGACTGAGGGTTCGAGAGTGTGTAGTGAAATTAAAAAGAATGGAAGTAATTAAGATCGGAATATGTTGTAGGTAAATGAAGTACAAATGTGCACGAAGAAAAGGTTCTTTGGATATTTTCCATCGTTTAATAAAGATATAAAATTGAACGACGTTTCGGAGATGGGGCTCTATCT
>NW_019059570.1:722170-754353 GCF_000696155.1 Zootermopsis nevadensis
ACCCCCCCCCCCCCCCCCCAATGTATATACAATTTAGTGGGATTTTTCAGCTTCAAAGCGACGGTTATTGTAGCATCTCCTTCCAGAATTTTTGCGACTTAAGTTTGAAACTTTGGTTTTAAGACATTAACTTTATAAACTTGCGGAAGTGAAGGAATAAAAATCTATTCGGTAGTGCTGATTTTTTCAAGGTATGGGGAAAGAACGTTCTTGAAAGTCGATGAGGATTTCAAGGTGAAGTTCTGTTACCTTCTAGTAAAGATAAAAAAGTTTACACATCAGACTTTTTGAAGCATCACTTCTATCCTTACTGTACGCAATAATCATATGACTAGATGACTCGTAAATTTATGATGTTATATAACCGATTGTATTCGGGCCAAGGCTTCTAATGTAACCGAACCATCCGTAATCAGATTACACCAGAGCTGGAGATGTACTACTTCTGGTGTAGTCGAGGATCAGAACATTGCTTTTCTCTATTTAAGAAGATGGCTGTCTTCTGGGTTGTAGCGCCGAGCAGTCTCATGGAAGTTTGCCAACGTTTCAGAGGTCCTTGCTGCCTCTTTCATCAGGGTGATGATCACCCTGATGATGGAGGCAGCGAGTAAACGTATACTAAACTAAACGGTGTAACAATCCAGAAGACATCTTTATACTTGTCGTCGCGAGAACTTGAAATCTTGCTACATCAAATGTGTTCACAATAGCGATTTGCGAGTAAAACTGATTTAGTACTTGTTTCGAGTTGATAACTTCGACGGTTTCCTGGCCAGAAGGCTTTGCGTACATAAAGGATGATTTTGAAACTATTTTTATGCTAGCGTGGAGTAAAGAGCATTGCAAACGACATTCCAGTTCGTGACATCTTACTTTCTTCACCCGAAAATTGTCGTACTCGTAGGTAAACAGAATACAAATTTCGTTTTTGATTATATTTCTTGAGTAAACATTTATTGTTGCCTCTGGAATGCTGCATTTAGTAGGAAACGTTCTGAGTCTTTGGTCGTAATTGTCATAGATATTTAATCTCGAGGTACAAGTAATGGTTTTGACTCTTCTGCGCTTTGCAGTTCAAGTCACGTCTCCCGATGTGACGGCCTTAACACGTACATATAACTTGAAAGGGGAAAAGTCTTTTCATGAAGCCCTATACATCCCAATAAAAGCCTAATAATATTTTAGAATATCATAGGCTGCAACCCATTGAAATTTGAGAAAATGTAAAAATTACCGTAAAATGATAGTATTAATGATAGTATTGTGCCGTAAGCACGTTCCGAGATCTCGCTGTAGAAATATTGACAGAAGTTGTAGGCCTACACGTGCATGTCTGCATATCTGTGTGCATGTAGTTCAGGCAGTCTTTCGAGTCTTTCTAAAACCCACCCAATTATCGAATTATACTCTATGAGCATTTTTAAATGTTAAAATTGTAACATTTAAGTTTCAAATGCATTTCAGATATCTGCGGATGCATCTCAGACAAAATGAAAGCGCGTTTCATTTAAATTCACACTTGTTCTGGTGGGAAAACAGTAAAAATAATGTACCACGTTTAAGCAAGTAATTAGTAAAGGTAGGCGATTATGATTTTCCGCACCCCTGAACACGACAATTTTTAAACGATACTTTGTTAGTAGATTCTGAGTTTGACAAGCCTGATGTAGTGATTCGTACCCATACTGCAGCCGTTTTTAATGTTGAGGATTGGCCTGTGTGGAGGAAATTAGAAATACATCCCTGAATTAACTTTTTACAAGAAATTACATTTACATCTGAGCTTGACTAATCCTGTTTTAATACGCCCGTAAGAAGTGAGATAGCTTTTGGTTCTTTTCTTATGACTTTGTCATTAATTAAAGAGAACTATTCAGAACTTAAATAAAGTCTTATTTACACCAGATGTGGTTTACTGTCCTACTTTGTTTTATTACGCTGCTTTATCTTGGGCACCTTTCTATACTGCCAACAGGCATAAGGTAACTTACGTCTCCCGGGCTTTGCGTACCTTTCTACACTGCCAACAGGCATCAGGTAACTTACGTCTCCCGGGCTTTGCGAAAGGGTTTATTTTACAGGGACGGCCAGACAAGCATGTTCGTTGTACGGCGATGATCATTATGATGATGATAGTGATAATGATGCCAGCGGGAATAGTCTTCTTAGTACCGCTTTTAATGAATGTAGTACTCCAACGATAAAAGTGTCATGGTAGTTACTGAGAGAATCTTTGAATATTTTTCTGTCAAGTAAACAAAATTTTTGCAGTTTAGGTAATTTATGTTGTGGTTCATTTGCGAGTTCTCTGTATTTACGCAAGCCGTTTAAAGGTTAAAGTACTTCAAGACATAAATGAATATACTTAAATAGGGAAATAATTATGGAAGAAAATGAGCAAATAAAGAAGTTAATACATAGGTAAGTAGATAAACATGTAAACGTAAATGTGAAGTTGCCCTTGAGCTTAGAACCGTGGCAGGATGACGTCTGTAGGTGGCGTGGAAGTAGAACTTCAGCGTATTCTCAGCGCAAGGTTTAGGCCATTCATTTGTCGACTCCTTCATACGTGTTGGTCTGTAAATAAATAAATAAGTAGATAAATAAATAAGTATTTAATAATACTTCTTTCTACAATGATCTGTTTGTGACGATTCTACCTTGAGCGTTGTTGTCACACGGATGGGGAATTTGGAAATTAAATAGTGGCTTGACTATGTGAAGCTAATTTCTCACCAAGCTTGGTGAAAATTTGGCAGATTGTTCAATAGTGAATGGAGGTCAGACGCGCATGCGCCCTCCAAAGCATATTACTATGCGTCTCTTCATTCCCAGGTTAACACATTGTGATCAGAATTCAGTGTAGGGTATAGAAACACGTTCTGAATTTTTGTACGACGAGTCTGACTTGATGTAATTTTGGTACAAGTAGTTCGCACGATGTCACAAATGCATGAGCATTTAGTGGGAAAATAAATTCCTTGGCCTCTCTTAGTTTTCGAGAATTTAATCAGACTATGACGACAGAATTTTAAAACGTGTGACTGCTACGTGTTGTAATTTTTATGTGAGTTATACTGCCACACAAGATTCTTTTGTTTTTACAGATACTACTAATTCAATGGACTTTGCTCGACAATGCATTTAAGAGCTCTTTGCTCGAAACATAGTTTTCTATGCCTTATAAAGAGGTTGTACTGACCGGTCTGTCTGGGACCTTGTGTAAGGAGTTCTCAGTAACTTGGCGTTGAAACTTCAGTATGGGCTATGAACTTTAAAGCCAGTTTCTTCGATTTCAGCACTTGAGTCGTTGTGAGAAATGTCTTTGGTTTGACGTGTTTAATAAGGATGGTCGCTGTGAGAAATATCTTTGGTTTGACGTGTTTAATAAGGATATCTTGGTAGACGTTCACAGAATATTATTGTGGCAAATACACCTAAAAATTGTTTCTCTGCACTATGGATAATGGTGAAAATGAAATCAGTTACGCATTCCTTAACAGTATTGGTAAAGTGAAAAAAATAACATTTTAAACAGTGGGTCGTGGACTTGATACGTGAGTGGCTTTGAGCTCCAGCCGACTGGTGCAAAATGTAACAACTTCCCTCCCTCCAAAACCACAAATCATAAACTTGCCTTGTAGCTAAGTAATAAACATAGGCTGGCTAACTTAAAGTAGGCATCTGTCAGAAGTCATACCGGATTTTCCCGCACTTTTAATAATTCTCTGGTACCCGATACCAGTATTGATCGTGTTGTGGTTTTCCTCAACATCTCTAGGCAAACTCAGGAACTATGTCTTAAAGCAAGACACATCCTTTCAGATTATTTTTTCACAAATCATACTTCTGCTCGACGGTACATAATCGTCATAGTCTATCTTCCCATTCGATTTTATATAATATCAGCAGATGATACAGCGCCATCAAATATTCAACGAACCAACCAGCAAAGCTCGGTTGCGTCGCTGTATAATTACTTCCCTGAACAGACACCGAATTGTCGGTCCGGTGTCCCCCATCGAGTCATGAGCTGCAGCTGTGGATCATCGTATCCGAACGTGAGTTAAGCCGAGTGTTGAATGTTTTGGGGATGGATGGTGCACGCCATTCGTCACACCTGGGGCCCAGGAACCTCATGGAGCTGTGGGCATTACGTAGCAAAGCGCCCGGCAAATAACCTGGGCAATTTTCTCTGCGCAAGAGCAGTCACGTGTGTTATACTAGATGAAATCACTCCGAGCGGATGTACTGTGAGGGAAATAGTTTGACGCTAGGCTCTGCTGGGCTGTAAAAATAAAGGAAGGGCCCCAGCGTGTAAGTAACTTGAGTTGAGACATTACCCAGACAGATCCTCATTTTTATCACCGCTGAGAGGGAGAGAGAAAGAAAGAAAGAAAGAAAGAAAGAAAGAAAGAAAGGAAAAAGAGATGCGTTGTGCATAATCGGAAAACTTTGTTTCGAAATGACAACTGCACACCACCCCTTTGAGAGAGAAGATGGTAGGTAAAGGAGACGGTGCCATAAAACGTCGTGGTCTTGGTTCCACTGAAAGTGACTCTTCCTTTACAGCCAATGTAAATAACCTGACATCCCACGTTCTGTAACAACCTCTGGGCTGTGAAGTGCAATACCACTGAGATGATTACTGATCGGCTTTTGTCTTTTATGGGATCTCCTAGCACAATTAATAAGAACTGATCTAAAAGTCAAATGTTCTTTATGTAATGCCACATATATTTCACACCGATTCACCGTTGCGTTTGCCGAAGAATTTGCAATTAAAAATTCTACTTGCCAGTTAATTAATTTTTACTATCTCTGTGTATTTAACCCTTTAAACTTCACTGATGACTGTATGTACCACCTACTTTAACAGCCTACAACTCTGATTTTCTTCCATGGAATGTATTTATTGGTTTCGCGTGATTACATAAACTACATTTATTTGAACTGATACTTGCAGTGAAGAAGTGATGTTTTATCTTGAAGTATAATTTAATTGTTCAGTTTGTTGTTAATATGAACACGCTTCAAAGCTGTCTGTTAGTAAGGTTGGATCTATAGGATATATATAATAAAAATTTACTGGGCAGTTTAATTACAATACGTTATCGTATAGTAAAGTTTCTTATACGAGGTGCGATCGAAAGGTTTCCAGACTGCGCGTATAAAAACCCGTACACTTATCTCAGGTATTAAATTCATCCATCACCCTCGAAGTAGTTCCCCTGGGAGTGAACACAACGATCCCAGCGCCGCTGCCAAGTCTCGAAGCATCCCTGGAAATCTTTCTTTGTCAGCCTCTCAAGCACCATCTGCGATTCTGCCTGAATCTCTTCTATCGTCTCAAATCTCCTTCCCTTTAGCTGAATTTTCAACTTTGGGAAGAGGAAGAAGTCACACAGAGGTAAATTCGGCGATCCGGCAAGATCTTTGAGCTCCTGACAAACGAGAAGTCGATTCTGCTTCTGGTCCTCAGACAGGATGCGTCGCATGTGGAGTTCTTCCTTTAGAATCAGCTGACAGGCCCCATAGCCTATCCCAACAATGCTATTTTAACAGTAGACAAATAATCATATCACTAATGCAGGTATGTGTGGAAATAAATTAATACATCTGTAGCGCCCTGCCTATAGATAATACTTGTTTTTAATGAGAAGCATATAAGAAATCTGCGTAGTGCATTAAACTGTGATTTGAAATAGGCGAATATTTTGAAGAAAAAAAATAGTCCAAACTTTTGCATAGTAGACATATTCGTGATTTCGAAACAGTGACCCCTTAAAACTATCTCCAACTTTCATTGTTTATACGAGAATCCGGAGACAAGTCCTATTGTCTCCAGATGAGGTCTTTTGCGCACTGTGCCTTTGTTTAGGTTACAAGGCTTTGCATAATCTGCATATACTCAATAGCTAAGCTTCTTTGTCGAGTTGCTTTGTACCACAAGGAAAACATCAACACGACTATTTTATACTTCATTTTCAAGTCAGAGACTGCAATTTTTAGTAGGACAAGAATTCTGGATGTAATAAATTACAGTTGAACATCTGAGACAAGAACATTTGCACCACATAATGCAAAGTTCCGAAGTTTGGCTTACCAGTAGGTTTTAGAGAAATTTGTTGTTTACTTTTTTTAAGACTAAGAACCGATTCCATACCGTCCGTGAGAAATGTAGGATATTTAGCTTCCCGTTTTTAGTGATAGCCTAACTATTTAAACTATACCCGTGAAGTTTACTGTGGAAATAGATCTCATAAACGTATATAAAAATATTGTATCAGACATTTTATACATATGTAAACAAATTACAAATAAGTCAGCGATGCTGCGAGTTTACATCTGGCAAATTTAACGTAGGTAGAATTCTTACCAATGGGTATTGCGCATATAATTGGACCAATAAATTGTAAATTCGTTATGAACGCTTATAAGATGATACTTAGAAAGAAAGTAGACATCACAAATACATTCAAGAAATTGTTGTTTCTAGTTCTGGCTGCATTAAGATTGAATTTCGCCTCAGGATCTTTCTACTGACGAGGTATTCAAGGGAACGCAGGACAAATTTTGCTGGACATTTGCAGAACAATTTGAATTTAACGGATGTCTTTTTATTAGCCGCCAGAGGGACCAGACGAACCAAAAATGACTTAAGGTTCAAGATAAAGTTTGCGAACGAACATTTAGTCCCTGTGGCAAAGGAACCTCCATAAAAGCTTATATGAGTGTGAAGACAAACCCCATGCATTATCAACTTCGGAGGTAGTTACACGTAACTTCGTTCATGCGTCAGCCATGTTTACCACAAGAAAAATAGTCCCTGACAGGCGGCACATTGAATATGATGTTGCAGGGAAAAAATCGCTACAGAACAGTAATCGTATCCCTTTTGTCAATTTCGTTATCCCATCTCCGAAACGTCGTGATTTTTATTGATTTCATTTAGTCTTATGCGATGGATAATATCCAGAAGACAGTTTACTTCAACAACGCACCATCGTCAAAAACTTTCAGAATTGAAGGAATAATTAATTGGAAAAGTTGCGGAAGAAATCGGTTGTGGTCTAATTTAACGTATTATTAAACTGATTAAAACCACAAAACAATCTCGGTCAGCGTAGCCGGTTTCCGGGCCGTGGTTTGGACCTAGGACCTCCAGAACACGAATCACGACTGCTAACCACGCGAAAGCAATGTTCGGATTTTGATGGAGATGACAATAAAAATAACAACGATAGATCAGTCTGTTAAATGAAAGTACAATTACGTTTCCTGAAAGACGTTATGTTTACGTTTACAGAATTTCCCCGGCCCCATGTTTCTCACCACATCTATCGGAGCTCACTGTCTGCAGTATTCATTTTTATAATTAGCGTAGATCTGTAGTAAACAGAATATTCTCACATGTTCACTGATTCAGAATGTAGTGTTACGTAATTTTTCAATAGTATGCTATTTCATAAATGTGTCTGATTTGAATGACGCGCTAATATCTCTGATTGTTTTACAGAGAAGAGATGCGTGGACATCTAAAGCCGTCGTCACTGTTTAGGATTCGCAGCGTTATTTAATGTAAAATGAATTGTACTATGTATCACTAATCACTGGACTTGACTTGTTTCAGAACTACTAATGCTCTATGACAAGGTTTGACAATTAAAATTCCTTTCGTAATTTACGCGCCCGTACTTTCGGCATAGATCTGGTTTAAAAATGCTTGGATTATGTAACTAATACTACTCTGAAAATGCATAAAAATGCAACAGCAGGTTCCCTCTACTTGCCTTCCTATGATGTTGGCATATAATTTAAAATTAATCATATTTACAAATCAAGTAGTCCTTTCCCTTTTTAGAAAACCCAGAAATTCATTGCCTTTTGTTACAACAGCCCTCAACCGGTCTGTCTCTATCTTGAGCCTGTTTAATCGAGTTCACACTTTTTTCCATATTTTCTTAAGATCTATTTTAATATTGTCCTGCCATCTGAATGATCTCTTTGCTTCAGGCTTTACAAAGAACAATGATTATGTACTGTTCGCGACCGTAATCTTGAGACTTCCAAGGAATGCAGTAAGTCCTCCTTCACCCCGCTTCCTCACCCCGCAAGTCTCAAGATTACAGTCGCGAACTATAATCTCTTCCAGCCTCACGCCATGCCACCACTATTAGGTGCAAACTTTATTATGGGTTTAGTATGAACACATTTTAATTACCTTGTTTGTGTACGGAATTCAATGATAATGTTGAATCATAGGCTTTATTGAAGTCTATAATTAGCTGATTTGTTGTCGACGTTGTTCTGAGTTGTGACCCCGTGAAGACTTGTAGGTATAAACCAACTTTTCGTAGAAACTGTTTCTATCTTTAGGGCTGATAGAAACAGTAAGCTTCTCCGAAAACTTTGGTAACTATCTGCAAGTCCACGTGGCTCCACAACGCAGAAGAAGAACGTCGAGATTTTCATCGCCGTGAGAACCTCAAGTCTCACCAGGTTAGTTTAATGTCTCTCGTTACTTCCGCGTTTTCTTCAATATGTGACGAATGCACATTGCTGCATGCAATCAGTAGTCCCTAATTATAATCTAAAATGTTAGCGAGTTGTTTGTGCCCGATTTGGGTAATATTTGTGATGAGTAAACATATGTTGAAGCCGTTTCTCCCAGCATTCATGTTTCATTACTGGCATTATCTATAGTAAAATGTAGGTAAGAATACAGTGCCTTCACATTGCTAGTAAATCTCGGTTCAGTCAAGTCACTGTTTGATTAAGTGAAGCTGTAATTTGGCCGCGGTCAACTAGAGCCCCTTTGGATTAAATTTGTATGAACTCTTTTGTTGCAGTTAAAGAGCAAAATTATTCATCTGGTGATCAGATACTCGGATTGATAAATAACAAACAGCGCGGTAAAAGGTAATTCAATAAGAGCTTTATAATATATGGGAATGAGTCGCTCTTCATATGCGTCTAATTTATCAAAATTTTTGCTTATTTCGGCCATGGAACAACAAATTGTGACACTTGTTGTAACAATACCCAGCAGTTTATGTAATTAAGGATTAAATATGTAAATTAAAACAGTTGCATTGCTTTGTAGTCAGTTTCATTTCAAACGCAGAACGACAAAACAATTTATGAGTGATAAAAATTGTGTCGGATGCGAACTCTGAGCCTGACGCCGCTGTTTCGGTCAGATTGGTGCCCGAGGAGGAACATTGTTTGCGTCGTACGTGATGGTCATACTGGAAGCGGATTGGATTGGTGTATGAAACTGAAAAGTTTTAATTCCGGCCCCACTTTATATCTCTGATGTGTTTCACGTTTTGAGCCTTGCTTTAGTAAGGGCGTATAAATTTGTAAACGCTATAGCAAATGCAATAAAAATTGCCTAGACCTGAACCTGAATCAGGTTTAAACCTGTATGTAGAGGGACGTTTTTCGGTGTCAAGAGAGAAATAGCGAATACTCCTATGTTAAATCATCTATGACGAATAAACAAAAACTGTTTAACTCGAAATTAAGGTGAAAGTAAAACAATAAAGTAACGGATAATATTGTGATTGAATAGTAATAGTAATTATTTTCTGTTTATTTAATTCAGTTCCGAACTTTTCTTCATGGAATTTGTATTAGAAGGAATGTTTACGTCGCATACCGTACAGGAGAAAACTGTGCCCAACCAGCGATAAAATGTGTGCAAAATATGAATTCCTGGAAAATATAAAAGGAAAAGAAAGTTACTTAAACATGTGATATCCACTATCAGTCGGCCTGTGGTGTGCAACGTGAATTTGGTTGTTGGTCTGAATGTCTTTTTTGTGTTTTAATTTTAATCGATAAATAAGACATTTTGACATGACAAACACAGAAAAGAAGATACGAGATTGTCACGTACATGAAGAAATCCATGTTACCATCTCGGTTGTAACTCCGTTTGGACTTGTAGATGGAGGTAGTAGGTTGCTTCGAAACATTTATATCCGCGTAAGAGTCCACACAGCGTTATAACCCAAAAGACCAACAAGAAGAAATAGGATATTTCTTTAAATGTTGATATAAGCAGGATTTCTGTATACCTTCTTTAAGACTTATTATAACGGTAAATAAGAACACGTTATATAAACCTTGTTTTATCAACGTCCAGAGATGAGTGTCAGTAGTCGAATTCGATTTCTGGCCCCGAGTAAAGAGTGTGTGCAGATCTAAGTGCACTTATTTTAAATCCTAAATAAACTAGGGCAAAGAGAGTGGTGTTTGCATGGTTTGTTCGACATCAAGTAAATCCCAGTATCTGAAAGAGCACGATAAAATCATTCCACATTTGTTCGTATGGGCGGTTCCATTGTACGTAGTACAGGGCTCAGACTGCCCTGTGACATAGATAGCTTCCTTCTGGTCCGGGTGACTTCATGTAAATATAAAAACCATTTTACAGTGTTATGTGTTAAAATTAAACGTATTATAGGACAGACAGTGTCCAGAGCTTGTTCTGACTTCGAATTGTATCCGTAGAAATGTTAAAATACGGGTAAAGATAACTGCAACTTCGCAGGTACATGAGATGTTGTTATTTGGTACACTGTATATATTATCTATGTCTGTCTTCCTTAGTAGTTTACATTTTACTCATTTGCTGATTTTTATGAAATTTTGTATGAACATATTTCCAGTTGAAATGTGACATTCTGGGATATTGTAATAGAAATAAACAACTGATTTCTCCGATGTCATTTTCAGTTCGTTTGTCACATTTGAATTCTGAATAAGTTCATGCCCGTGACGAATGTAATTAAGTATTACGAATCTACATGGCGTCACACCCCATCTTCACCGCCATGAGAACTTCAAATCTCACACAGTATTAAATATTTTGATGAGTTTTATATTTGCATATTTTTTAAAGAAATATAAGTTCATAATAACTTCGTGGAATCTTCAAATAACGTAGAATATTTCTCGTGTGATTTAAGGCAGGTATCTGACACCTTCCTAGTAATTCCGAGGAAGTTCATATAAATGTAACTGGCAAGCTTATAGTAGAGCACGTGCGGTTGATAAGGACAACTTCCTTCCCCCACACAGAAAATTTTCTATTCCCCATTGCTGTGAAGTCTGTACGTTGAGCGTGGGTTTGTTTTGCCTACGGCTGCGCTAAGAAGTTTTCATAATAATTCCACATCGGTTTGCTTTTCATAGTTGTAATACGAAATCTTCCCCTGAAACTATGCAACTTGTGCTGCCATGTTCCGAAACCACAGGTTAATGTTGCACATTGCTCTAGCTTCTGGGGTTTCACAAAGAGACGTAGAAGTCTTAGTAAAGTTGTCTGGAGCTGTTTAGTATCATAGACTTTACGTCAACCACATTACAAGGAAGATGTTCCGATCATAGCGTTGTGGCAAACCGCCTAGTTGATCGGTTGATCTCGTGAATTGATGAAAGGAAAGTTATTTGGTGGTGGATGCACTAATTGGAAGTACGGGGTGCGGTCATGGCTAGGGAATATTTTGCTCAAATTTTGGTATTTCCGATATTAGACTGTGCGAATGATGCTTTCGCCACGTGTACCCCTTTGTAACTCATAAATGTATGGTTATGGTAACAAATGAGATCGAATGACAGGGAACTCTGAAAATCAGTATGGTGTTAGTTAATTACATCTAAACTTATAGAGCGGAGTCCTTCCGGAGAATTTAATAGTCCCTTAGTTAATGAAGAAATTATCCATCTGTTATGGAGCCAGAGGGTTGATTTCCTGCCGTAGTCCGTATTCAGGGCCAGATGAATCCAACGGTGTAGTCTTGGTCTTAAAAAGAAAATTAGCGTGGCTGTCTGATACGCAGTTCAAGGTTGAAGGAAATGGACATGAAGTACGATGTGAGACTGTTTTGGCTGGTACTTAATGGCATCTATACACTTTTATATGGAGATTTTAACGATAGAAAGTTTACGAAATGCACATATTTAAAAAGGCAGACGCTTCCGCTTTAAACTGGGAGGCCGGAAATTAAGCAACTTAGAAGTTCTGACTTTTAAAGTACATAATTTTTGCACGTTTATGGAGAGGCGTACACTGTACCCTTTGTTAGATGGGAGGGTGTGGTCACAGCTTCCTTGCTGTGTGTTGTATGTCTGATGACTTCAAGGGTGCAGTGTTCGTGTTAACGGTGTTATCTTTTAGAAGTAGTGCAGGGTTTTCGCCCTAGATCGCCCTGGCTCGACTACAGTCCTGAATGAGCGTGAAGTGTAGGTGTAGGCTGCATTGTTGACGTTTCGGAGATCTTTAATGGTTCCATCTACAAGTCGAAGTTATTACCTTTGCAAATACTTACTGTACAGGTTAACCAGTAAGTGGGCATTGCTCATTTTCACTGTCACCTCAGTACTTCGCACAATCGTCATGCTTTAATTATTGTTGGCAGGAAATAAAAAAATATATGGATATTTGATGATTTCTAGTTGTTTGTTGTACATTTAATGTTTTATTGATTTGCGTCAATTGGATCAAACGTTGTTATGGAGTAGAATTTACAGATGGCCACACTGACTTGATGCCATAAGCCAATGTGGCTGCATAAAATAAGAAACGTGAGGTGGAGAGGAAGACTAAAGCTTGTAGGAAACGCGTTTATTAGACTGTAAAATCTGTAGGATTATCTTCTAGTTAGAGATGTAGAATTGGAGACGAGCTGGTATTGCTGGATTAAAGAGACGATTCATAATGAGTCACTTCATGATAGTTTCTTTTCTGTCTGGCTAGAATTCTGCACATGCAGTGCATTGTAACAGAATTCGTTCACTGCTGAGCTGTACCTTGAGAATCCAATATCGTTTAACAAAGGGCTTTCCTAATGCCTTTGCTTACAGCCAGTTCTTATACTCTGTTCTGTTACGTTTCTCCAGTCTTCGTCTCGTAATATTATTTTCCTTCTCTTTCAGCGTATCCTTTATCCTTCTTTTTCTCACGTCCAAGATCATTCAAGCTCTCCATTCCATTATCAATTACATTGTTTAGGTCTGAGGTAGATTCTACTGTTATTGAAGCAACTGCCCATAAGTGTCAATATTACAAGCTTTAAAGTGACGGAAATAAGAAAACTATGGAATTTTCTTCAAGATATGACAATTGACAACGAAATTGCGAAATCACCGCAACTCGTCGTGTAAATAGATATAAACGTTTCGGAAAAACCAAGTCTCCATCTTCAAGGCCGAAGACTTCCTTCTTTTGACTGCTTTCATCATACTAGCATAGAAAACGTTAGGCAAATATTCAATAGAGGATCGGAGGACGAGTTTAAGAGTGTTTTTCGGTGACGTAGATTTATGAGTGAATCAAATGCAATCATTATGCATTGTCAAATTAAATATGAGGATAATTATGAATATTAAATCGTGAGGGATTTGGAAGGAAGCAACCGTAACTTATCTGAAGTTTTGGCCCAGCATACGCAAGATGAAAATCAATGTTCTCATACGTATTAATTAAGTCTGGTGTTTCGAAAGTTCGAATGAGACAGACATGCAGACACAGATGTATATAGTTTTTTAATCTCGTTAGAAAATTTTGTATATCTGTAGTGTGTACTTATGGTCTGAACTGTACTGGACGAGGCTATTCTTTTGTGTCTGACGAGTGAAACAAGGCTATCCCATTTCTGCTAACAACGTTCTCTGGTGTTTTGCTGTGGGAAGAATGGCTAGTTCAGAGCGCTTCCCTTTGAGAGACTGAGAATTGGATCACATTCTAAATGCGGTGGGAATCCGGTAGATCATAATGTATAGGATGGTTCAATGTCTGTGCCTGGCTAACATAGAAAGCGCGATATTAATTATTAGATACCCCTATTTTGTATTATTTATTATAGCCTATTTTAATTACCCAGATTCTATTGCAAGTATGCTAAAGGAATTTATGTAGGCCGATGTTGGAAAAATATTATGCAGATACTGATGAAAAATGTCGAGAATGAAGTCAATTAATTCCATTTTACTCGAAAACTGTTATTTAAATAGCATCTGAGTATAGATTTCCAAACGGTGTCGTCAAATAACACACGGATGACTGGCTAGGTACTTTTGTAAATTCATTTTAATCCTTTGAAGACGAAGCTTATCTGAATATTAGTGAAGAGTTCTTGTTCGTACCTCAAAGAAAACACTATTCTTCACTGAAAAGATCAGTTAGTTATTGCTGTTTTAGGAATTAATCGCTGTTTACTCTCAGAATCATGCGAAACAAATACATAGGCCCCAATTATATGGTTAGAATGCATAATTATTGATTGTTAAAGCTGGTGGTACATATAGTTACCACCGTATTTTAAAGGGTTAAAATGTGATGTTGATAGTCTGCAGTATTAAATTTTGGTATGAATATTAATGACATGTCTTCTACATTTTACTTTGTGTTTTACAGGAAGCAAATGAGTTTTAAAACTGATTTTTGTCTCACTCACTTGTAATATAACCCGGAGGATTAACGTCGTTGATACCATTGGACACGATTCTGACCTCAGTATTAGTCTTCGTAAGATATATCTAAATATCATCCTTCATTTATTTAGTGTCTTCCGATTTGTCGCTTTTCAAGACCTTTCCCCATTAAAATTCTGTATTATTTTCTTTCTTACCGAGTCCAAGCTACGTGCCGATACCATCGCAACTGATGGATGTCACTTTGAACTTTAATAAAAACGAGAATGAATATTCTGTCACGAAAGAAAATAATTTCTTGGATAGCAGGCCAGTTGTT
This sequence comes from Zootermopsis nevadensis, assembly GCF_000696155.1. Next base: position 736,935 of record NW_019059570.1, read on the forward strand.
AGTACTTCGGCAGCGAAAATGGGGAAATGTGATGTGACAGTTAACTTTAAATTAACATTCATTAACTGCTACAGTTCTGATTCAACAGTGAACTGCTTCCAACTACGTTTTAAAATCTACAGAAATCAGCTTGGGCAGGCTACAGGCTTTGATTTCTTCTTGTGAGGATATCTGAAGGACTTCTTTTATGTCAGAGGTCGCAGACACGACAGCGCATCAAGGACAATGCTACTCTCATACGGAGTAATAATGAAAGCACACGGAAAGTAGCGTGCTTTTTTTAAACGAGCTTGCTTGTACATAGCCATTACAGGTCATTATTTCGAACTGCAAGCCGCTTAAATACGTACGTTATGCCATAGCGTACGGAACGTTGAACACGATTGCTGTAGAATAACGTTCCCATGTAGCGGATTTATTTCTTAAATTAAACTGACTTAATCTTCTCGTTCCTTTGAGTTTTCACCTTTACCATCCATCTTAACTACGTAAGGAAAGAGATTTTCACCCATGTTGATGTAACATTTTTTTACTCAAAATAAGCAGTTGAATAACCATCCAAAAGTTAGCACACGCTTTGTGGGACATAGGAGTTGGGGGAGACTGGATTTTGTTGGCCCAAGACAGGGTCCGGTGGAGGGCTTTGGTTAAGTCGGTGATGAACCTTCGGGTAAGCCATCTAGTTAGTTAGACGGTAAACTACATTCTAGACATATGAATCGAATATTCTGGAGGTATCCGATTACCGATTATCCTTGCTAGTCTTAAAATCTTGCGTACCGTGTAGTGTCTTAGAATATAAAATGTGTTTACACTATTCATAGTGTAAACAGTTGTTTGTATACACGTTTTATATATTTTTGCTAGGTTTATAGGATCTTCCCCGGTTTCTCTAAACGAATCCTATGTTATATATTAAAATATCCCAAGGTCACCTTCTTCCTAATCCCTTTCTACCCATTATTTGTGACCACTTCGCGCTAGTCAACTTTGAAATACAGTAATTAAAGCATTTAAGAAAAAATATCGTTGACCGAGTATCTTCGAGACCTCGCGGTTGATAGATTGAGAACGTTTGGCCCTTCCATCGTCAGTGTTTAGATCGTAAATACGTGAACGTAATATATTTGAAATGAACTTGATATGGTATCTGCAAGGATACTGGAACAGTCTGAGGGCAGGGCTTTTGTGTTTCATTGAAGGCTGACCGTTGCCAATGCCCATGATGAACAGACGGATGTACGGAACGAACGAAGCCTCGTAATTCGATTTGATAAATGTCCCCTTTGATCACAGAGTTGATCATTCATATGTATCCTCTTCTCTGTGTTGGTCATGCTATAAGCCCGTTCCTCTCCCTACGTACATTCGTGATGTAATATAATTTGATTCATGAAAGAACAAAGCTCACAAATGCATTGTAATGGGGTTTGATAACGCTTCAGATATTTCTCTCTGTCCATTTGCTTGATATGTATGGTAGAATCCTTATACAGTATGAGAATCCTGTCTATCGAAATGACATTGAGTCTACTTCGATATGTAATTTGTTGCTGTGTGTGTGTGGGTTTGAGGAAAATAAAAGCCTTTCAACATATGGTACTTATGTAGCCCTATGTTTAATATTCTGTATTTATGTCCAACTACACACCGTCAGTCAACGTGATTCTGTGCAGTGATTACCACAGCCTGAAACTGGATATAATCATGATATATGATGTTTCTTACAACTGCAGTTTGGGCTTAGTTTGCCGATTCAAGTACAGGCAATCCACGTTCTTGTGAATAGTTCCCTCAAGCACAATGTTATAATTGGAGGTTACGTTCCCAGATGACCGAAAAAGGCACAACAATTAGAAATAAATATTTTAGCACCTGAAACGACAAGTATACAAGTAACGAAAATGGATTATTACACATGGTATAAAAATATTAAATTGTTGTAACAGAAATAACGCTGGCCTTGTAATCCTGGGGTCTCGGGTTCGATTCCCGGCGGTGCCCGAATTTATAACTTGTGTTGGGCAAGGCCGTGGTCTAGGCAACACGGAGTTTTCCTCCGGGGGCTTCCCCGGTTTCTCCGTGGCATCCCAACAATTACTCCATTCACACACAGAAGAAGGCAATGGCAAACCACTTCTGGATCATCTGCCAAGAACGTATATGAACAGGTCCCAGTCCGAGAAAAGGATGGAAGGATCCTGTTCATATGGACCTGTCGTCAGACAGAACACTAAATAAATAAATACTATAAAATTGTGCTTTTGAACAATATCCTCAACAATATCTTCAATATCTTTGTGTATGCAGCTTAAAAGGAATGAAAATTAAATTATTGTTCTACAAAAGGAAAAACTATTTGCTTCTCGTGTGAATATATTAATTCATTTCATTGTAATGTTCCGGAAATCGGTGAAATTTACTACGTTACAAGATGTGACTGTGTAATTTGTGTCACCTGTTGTCAGACAGAACACTAAATAATAAAAAATAACAGAAATACTTATGTAAACAAACATCTTTGTTGGCTTCATCTTATTTACTCATCTTGTCTTCTCTCAGTTTTGTTCGGAAGATTTCAGATGAACGAGTTCATTTTCGGATGACTAGCCAAGCGGAAGGTATGCGCTTCGTTGTAGAAGTTCGTATGAGCGAAATTCCATAATGAGGATCTTCGTAGGGCGAGAACTTACTGTACTGTAATGCATTACTTATTTTATTGCTCTTCTCGTACTGTATTTTTAAACACGTGTTGTGGCAGAGCACGTGATTAATCTAAAAGCGGTCAACTTTCCTTTACTTGCCTCCATCTTATGACAATCGTTTTTTGAGATATTCCCCAGTTTCAGGAAGATGCAAGATTATTGTTTAAAATAAGACACGATCTCTTTTTCCCACATCCTTGCCATTTTATCATTTGAATCCATCCTATTTAGTCAAAATAGTGGTTAGCGTACTGGCTTTGTACTCCGAAGGCCCCGGATTCGAATCCATGTATCGTTACTCATAGACGGAGTTAGAAATTGTTGTGATTTGATAAGTGAACCAGAAGTTGTGTGGGTCCTGTGTTTTCACCGACTCAGTATCAGATACTGGAGGTCATGTAAAGAAGTACGGTGGTTGTATGAGTTATTACTTAATAAGGCGGTTTCTCATATCTGACCACGTTATACAAAGTGCTCGTGTCTCTTAGAAGCAGCGAGGGAACGTACCCATGTGGCAGTGCTTATAAGATGTACTTCTGTTGTAATACGAAGTCATTAGGACTACAGTGACTATGCAGTAAACTTGAGTGTCCCCCGCAAAACTTCTAATGTCAAGATTTTAAAAATAATAGTAAATATATTTGTCGTCGTGGCCACTTTCTGTCAGAAACTTGAAATATTTAAGGAGGGCCTGTTTCGGCCTCAGCATTAATGCCGCTCAGTTGTGCAAGTAGTCGTCATCCTCTTGGATGGTATTTTGTATTTTGAGGTGGGGGAGATTATAGCTTTGAAAAATGTGTTGAAATAAATTACTCTTATATGCACCGAGTTTTTTTCTAAGGATTACATTTTGTGTTAGTCAAAATTTACTTTCTTTTGTTGTAAGAATTATCTTGATCACTTATTTTACATATTTGATTGTGTTATTTTATATTTCCATAACAACTCGCGATTTTCGTTATTGAAAGTCCAATCATGTTCAGAAGGGCCTATAACATTGTGAGAGTTCGCATAAAGGTTTGATTTCAGTGGCACTGTTAAACAACAGACATAGTCATTGCGCTGTCCAGTGTTCTTCCATTGTTAGTAGCCTACAGTAGACACTATGATAAATGCAGTTGCATGTCACTGAATATCCATCACGCACTAACAGTCCATCCATTCATAAGCACTGCGAGCGAGGCCGTACTTGATGAAGTTGGAGCAAGTTCAGAGTTTAAATCCTTTTGGGGATTAAGTAGGTCCGCCCGTGGAAGGTTGTTCCGTTGGTCGGCCGGTCACCAGCTTACGGCCTGGTCTGGCGATTATATTTGGCCACCATTAGGGCTTGATTGTATTGTAAGAGCGGATTATGGGTTGGTATAAGTTGCGTGCTTTGACAAACTAATGTACCCGTACCTACTATATAAACTGCGCTGTTTAATGTCGTGGGCTGTGTGCTTCAATTCATAACTACGAACTTCATACTTATGCTAAGAGATTTAAACTGTTTTATAAAATTTACTAAGCCGGAGTTTTTATGACTTACCGAATTGTTTCAGCGGCCATGTCATTGTTCAAGACGTAATTGCGAACGCGAAGCCTCGAGGCAGTCAGGAGCAAGTTTAAATAAATTATTAGCCACTTTCCTGCTTTAAAGTTTCTTGTGTGAGAAGGAACATGGGAATAAACTTCATACTAGAAAACTCACATCAACGCGAAATATAAAGCACTTATTAAAACACATTTTTATTTGGAACTGTAAGAAAGCAGGGTATAAAAATTGAAATCATTACCTGTCTTTGCTTTTACGAAAGCTGCGAAACGCTAATAATTATTAATTATAATTGAACATCTGTATTGCAGCGTTATGTAGAAGTAAATATGCATAGTAGACCATGGATGAGTGAGTCTTTGGTTTCAATGCATTTTTTCCAGAAAAAATCATATAAAGATTGAAATTAAGTAATATTGTGCAAGGGAAGAAGGTGATTACTTATCTTTACTTATTTAAGGAACATAGTGTGATTTAATGTACCTTCATCTGAAGTATGATCTTGTATTGACAGCGTTACCTTGGAAACGTTGTAATATTTTCTTATAAAATCCCAAATCCTTTAACAGCAATTGATCGCCATACCATGTCAGCGGCTATAGCAACACATACATCAGTAACAATAAATGTTATCACGTGAGGCCCAAAATTCCTTAACAGCAGCAAATGGTCAACAACCAAAAAAAAATCTTATTTTTATATTGGTTAGTATAAAATTCTATAAAAGATAGTGGTTCAGAACAAACATTAGGAAAATACAGTTTAAGTTGGAATTGTACCTGAATACGTGATTTCTGTGGCTACCTCAATCCACATATACATGTAGTTGTTAGACAAAGTATTGTTTTAAGAACTAAGCCACCCTGCCGCTCTAATATATACTAAAATATGTTGCGGTTGGGGTAAGTTCCTTTCTGAAATTTCTAACGTTTATCGTGCGCATGGACTGTGTAAATTAAGTTACTTTTTGGTTCAAGGTACGTTTTAGTCGTGTGACAAAATTTTGAACTTCAGTCGCGGTGCAAAAGAAGAAAAAACTCTTCGACATTATATTGCTTTCTGTATTCTCTCTAAATACGTTCCTTACAACTTTTACGAGGACATCCTGCAAGCGTGCATCTTCTTTCTTGTGAACTTTACGAGTGGTTAACAATCTGTAGAATTCTCATAGAGATCATTTTTGCCTTATATGGAGCCAGAAGCTTCTTTATGCGTCCAGAAGATCTATTCTGAACCAGATGAAGTCAGTCCACATCATTACATCTTATTCATTTAAGCTCAGTGTTAATACTATTCTTGCATCTACGCCACGGTCTTCCAAGTTGTCTCTTTTCTTGAAGTTTTCCGACCAAAATTCTGTATCTTCGTAATCTGGTAGAAATTTACCGCCCTGATGATTGAGGTAGATGGTATGTCTGAAATGTTGTGCAACTTCTACTATACGTAAGATTGTTATCTTCATACTCACCGCTGTGGGAACCTGAAGTCTGATTGTTGTCGTCTTCATTCATTTATAGGTGACTTTGAAGTTGTTTCTCAGTTTAGTGGCAGCAACTTGTTATTATGCACGGAGAAACGACTGGGACTTTGCCTGAGGACGGTTTCCATCGCCTATTTCCTTGCAAATATTGAACAGAGCTGCGTAAGAGATAATCGCTGAAATCGTCTAAGATTCGGGGTGATATCTTTTGTTAAGTTTCAAAGTTTAGCACATATCTAGCTATATAACTCGGCTTTTCTGCACAGTTTACTCTCCAAAACCTCTACGTAAATCCTCAGACTGTGCATATTCTATAAGACTAAACTGTTCACACAAGTTGTGTGCTCCCTATTCAGCCCACTCTGCAGTATAGTACTTTGAATACGATGCATGTATCTGGTATACGGCTAGACGAACGCTGATATCTAATGAAGATGGAATGGGTTCCTATGTAAGCTGCGGGCTTGAACAGGGTGATATAACCTGTATACACCATGAAGCAATTGTTAGAATTTTAATGACGTTTTGTTCACTTTATAATTTACGGTAGGTTTAATCGAGGGGCGTTCACTAAATTTCGGGAATGAATTTTTAGTACTGTTGAGAGCGGAATGAGACAAGAGGACGTGACTCATTCCGTGATACTTGTATGTGATATCTAGTGACTACCGTATGAAGTTTAGAGTTTAAAGGTAATTATTTGTATTGTTATTCCGGTTGATAATTGGGCAGGTAGATGTGCAGCAGAACGGGATTAATAGAGTTTCTGGGTTGTCGATGGTTATCCCAGTTCTTAAACTCGTTGTTGTATGCATTGAATGCTCTTGTTTTCATACACGATGTATAAACGGTTTGAGCATTTCCGGGAAGTTCAGAAGTCCGTTCTTGTTGCCAGAATCATTTGTGCGACGCGGGTACAAACAGTTGCCGTGTCGAGAGATGCAGCCTAACAATTGAAGGGTCTAGGAGGCGATTTCAGGAGGTTCTTACGGTGGTGAAGATGTCGACACTGGCGTCACGCCAATGTTTTGGTTCTTCCGTAATATTGGTGGTCTACTTCCGTCCTTATAGCCCAGATTTGTCTTCCAGAAATTTCGAAATTTTTGGACCATTGAAGGAGTTGAAGGGAGGCCAGAAGTTTGGACGCGATGTCAGTATCCGGCAGGAAGTACACCATTTCTTGTAGCGAATTTAGAAACTTAAATTTGTTTTTGTGAACCTTATGCTGAGAAGGAAACATGTACGGAGTTGGAGGAAGATGAAATTAGAAGTAAAACAAATCTAACAACACGTTGACAAGACTCAAAATGGAATGAAGTTTTGGAACGCATTGCATTTACCTCACATCAGTTGAAGGAATACGCTGCGAAGAAGCAATTGTTTTCTGAACCCTCGATGCTCGAGATGTGAGACCCGTAAGTGCTAAAGCCTGAGGTACCAGGTTATTTTTCAGCTTTATGCATTATGATGAGTTGATTGGTCCAGATATGGGAAACTCCTACTGTCAGAGGATACCTGAAGCTCGAATTAGTCAGTTGAGGCATTATAGAACATGATGCCTAAATTTTATGAAGGTGTAGTAGAGAAGGCATGGTAGACTATGTGGCAGGCACTACCGGCGTTATGCACTTAGAGAATTAGTCGTCGTGCCGGAGTGGTCACTAACCCCCTGCTTCAGAAACGAAAGTCACGGGTTAATATATCGGCCTAGAGATCTGAGAGGTCGTTTTAAACCCTTCACAATTCATTATTCATTGGTCGTTCTGCCGTTCGTCGCTGTTATAGCCTACTGACAACGTCGTTAAATAAACCTAAATAACTACTTGAACAAGGTGAATCAATATACACTTGAAGCCTGATTGATGGGTCGACCCATTTCTGAGTTGCTATGTGTGGGCTGCGGATTATCGTGTGTGTGGGAGCACGTCCGGCGTCCGATACTGCTGCATGCTCAAGGCACTCCGCGATCCGTTGTTCTTGAATGGATGCCAGCAGGCTTTGGTGTCTAGAATTACTGTTGCCTGTTCGCAGTACTGAACACGTGTTATGTCAAGAAGTCACGCGCCCCGAAGTGGAGCAAGAACAGATGACGGGGTTCGTCCCTATACGAGTACTCATCGCTCTACATCGATGTTGCGATCAATGAATGACATCTAGCACGTCGAACAAGGCAGGTAATTTTTAATGGGACTCAGAACTGTCCAGCAAAGTCAAAAAACGACAAGTCACAAGACCACATTATGGCTGCTTTATCCGCGGGATAGGAGGATGGGTGGGCCACTAGAGACGGTCTGGACTTAGTGCGAAGTCAAAATGTTCCTGTCTGGAATGAAACCACGGTCATCTAGTACGTTGGTGGTCACTATAATATCTGGACTACTTGAAGATATCGAATTAACGATCGACGATATTGAAGTTGTAAAACTGCATCTCTGTGATTCGTTTTTGAATGCTTGCAGTGTGAAGAGCACATTTGATTGTAGCATCAATAGGCTTTTATACCTTGCGCCCCCCTTAAAACATTTCATAAATTTTACCCCCCTTCCAGAACAAGTAGCTATGGGCACACATTTTTTTATAATTTAGTATATATTATTCAATGCATTTAATTTAAAAAACTGTAATAAAATATACGCTTCATACCTGGGTTAGTGGGATGGATGTGTTGCTTCTGTGAACATAACTTATCATACCGAAGTTTGAGTTTTGAAATGGCCGCTCTAAGGTCGTTTTCCAGGTTCATCGTAGAACGATACTTTGTTTTGATGGCTGCCACTGCTGAACTGCCTCAACCAAGCGAAGGATGTTAAAAATGTTTCTCCATATATATTTAAAAAGAGTTTTTCATACAAACAACACGCACCCCTAAAGAACCACTCGCGCGCCCCCGGGGGGAGGGGCGCCCCACACTTTGGGAACCTCTGGGCTAGTAGGAACGTTAGCAAATAACAGCCGAGCGGGGGACACTTCGTAGGTCATTATTGCCTGAAGGGTTGTTATGCCCCATACCCCGCAGCATTAGCAACTGTAGTGTTGTACTGGAAACGAAACTTTACGTTTGATTGCTGTTATTTTCATTTTATTTCGGGTGCTACAGAAAAGAAAATTAACGACTTGGCGAAAGAGTACATATAACGTTATAATATTTATCTTAAATACATATACATGGGGTTTAAGCTATTTAATATGTGTCTATTTTTTTTTAGAAAATACGTTTTATGATTGTATATTTCTACGGTGATGTGTAATTTATATTGTAAGATTTGAGGTTTTCACAGCGGTGAGTATGAAGATTTCTGTCTTCTGGGCTGTTGCGCTGTGTAGTCTGGTCGATGTTAACCAACGTTTCGGAGGTCATACTGCCTCCGTCATCAGAGTATGAAGATTTCTGTCTTCTGGGCTGTTGCGCTGTGTAGTCTGGTCGATGTTAACCAACGTTTCGGAGGTCATACTGCCTCCGTCATCAGAGTATGAAGATTTCTGTCTTCTGGGCTGTTGCGCTGTGTAGTCTGGTCGATGTTAACCAACGTTTCGGAGGTCATACTGCCTCCGTCATCAGAGTATGAAGATTTCTGTCTTCTGGGCTGTTGCGCTGTGTAGTCTGGTCGATGTTAACCAACGTTTCGGAGGTCATACTGCCTCCGTCATCAGAGTATGAAGATTTCTGTCTTCTGGGCTGTTGCGCTGTGTAGTCTGGTCGATGTTAACCAACGTTTCGGAGGTCATACTGCCTCCGTCATCAGAGTATGAAGATTTCTGTCTTCTGGGCTGTTGCGCTGTGTAGTCTGGTCGATGTTAACCAACGTTTCGGAGGTCATACTGCCTCCGTCATCAGAGTATGAAGATTTCTGTCTTCTGGGCTGTTGCGCTGTGTAGTCTGGTCGATGTTAACCAACGTTTCGGAGGTCATACTGCCTCCGTCCTCAGGGCGATGAATATCTAACATCAGATAATGCAGAGCTGAAGGGCAGTGATTTAAAGCCAGATATCTCGTGCGCTGCATGCGAAGGGTTGAAGGGATCACAGTTTTGGTGGTTTAAGTAACTTTGATTATTTACGATTTAAATTAACTCTTTGATATCATCTGCTCTGACGGTTTATCCACAGTTTTGGTGGTTTAAGTAACTTCGATTATTTACGATTTAAATTAACTGTTTGATATCATCTGCTCTGACGGTTTATTTTAATGTGTTTCAGCGGAAGAAGTGGGGTGGAGTCAATAAGAAAATTTTTATCTAGAAACAGGAACCGCTAACTACTTAATTGGGGTTTCGCGATTATTGTCGCCTATATTACATATCATACATTAGAAAATTACAGTTTTAAATCTGCCCTAAAGAGTTTAATTCCTGAAAATAAATTTCATTGTTTTGTTGTGTTATGTCTAAAAACAGATAACTTGAATTTTACGAAACTGTTAAGTGATTTATCCGTGCATAGAAAATTATATATCGGTGCTCTGAGTCTTTAAATCAAACTGGAATTTTAACTCTGATATTTCTCAGTTGAATTTTTTAACTATAATTTTTTTTAAAACCAGAGGCAAGAATTCACGTATGTAAAAAATTATGAATTAAATGTTACAAGTGATTTCTGACTTTCGTAGAAACTTGCTAGCTGAAAGAATGTTTACGTAAGCTATTCCTATTATTAATATATGTAATGGGCAGACTTGCCGAGTTGAGAGGGCTACAGAGACGTGAATTTGAATTCCTTTAGCTAAACGGACCCATATATTTCGTCGAAATGCCGTGTCTTTATCCCTTGGATTACCACAACATCTAGAGGAAAGTTTTATACATACGCTCAACAAGAATATAAGTGTTTATTAGATTCGGGATAAAGTATTAGCATCCCGGGTGACCGTGCGACTACCACTGTGGTCTTTGCGTTGTCTGCAGTGTTTTGCAAACTTGGAAAGGGCGATGGTATCTTTTTTATCCCGAATTTCATTTCCGGTTGGTAATTCTTTTCTTTAATCCGGCTCTTCGTGGAAATATTTCGCTTGCTGTATATTTGCTTTTCTTTCTAACAGCCTGAAATTAGATTCTTCATATGCTACACCTGCATTGCGTTGTTTTTTGTTTCTCTTGTTGTTAGCGGAGACTGCAGTTTCATTGTAATTCTGTTTGCAAAGCACTTGGGTTTCTGCATGTAGACCTATCCAGTAGGATCAACTGCAAAGTGTTTCTGAATTATACTTGAAATTGTGGAGTAATTATCGATGTTGGACATGCTGAATATCTCTCGGAAAGTTATTATTTTATTACACATGAGCAAGATGACGGATGACAAATGCGTACACAATTTTAGCCGAATAAATTGACGTGAAGATGTCACTTTAAAGACCTAGGCGTGTATGGGAGGGTAATATTGAACCGTATTTTAAAGAAATGTATGCAATCTCGCTACTTGTCCGTGTTCTGAGCCAGATGAATTCAAACCAAAAACCGCACACCATATTTCGAAGATCATCCCATCATCGCCCAATTAGTATCCTCTCTTCATGTTTTCCGACGTGCTACATGCATCGCCCATCGCATCATCTAGAATCAATAACCTTAATAATAGACCAGTGTGATGAAGAGTACAAATTATGAAGCTCTTCCATTGAGGAATTTTCTCGAACCTCCAATTACAATCTCCTTCCGTCACATCGGCATCCTGTTTTCAAACATCCTCTGTCTTTGTTCTTTTTTTTAATGTGAGACACTTATGCAAACAACGAACAACATTATATATTTGTTCCAGATCCTGTGTAATGTTTCGTAACATCCTCGGTAGTTACCTGTAATAAGAAATTCCATATTGTAGTGGTTACATTTATTTTATTTTCTAGGTTTTTGATCCCAGAACAATTCCTGTTTCCTTATGCAAATTAAATTACCATGTCGTATGTTTAAAATAAGCCATTATTTATAAATGCATATATCCTTGTGTGAAAAGTAAGAAAGAAAGAAAGAAAGAAAGAAAGAAAGGCGCAGGTAGTCTTCTGAGGTTCTGTTTGAACTCATTTTTATGAATAAATACACCTTTTTCCTCAAGCTTATATGCAGCGCCGGCGTTGAGTCCTGCACGTAAAATTTCGTTAGAATGCCGAACGGTGGTATGGGGTATTTGGAAACGTGAGTGATAGGAAATGTGCTCCTCATATTTATGTCTTACATGTGGTGCTATCTAGGCAGATAGAATGAATATCCAAAATAAAAGACGATAAAGGACCAACTTCTCGTAGACGTTCAGAAGAAATGATGCTATTATATTTCTGCCTTGGAACGCCAATGGAGTCTGTGTCCATGTCCGATCTGGGCGTGAGTTTCACGTTATGCAGTGTCAGCTGTTGACTTAAAATAAAAGAGGAAGGAATCTTTATATATATTTTTTCATCATTCTATCGCCACCCTCCGTCACCCTCGCCATATAATCGTGACGCGAATGCATGTTGACTTGATAGACGTACTCTGCAGTAAGGACGAGCGTGTTTTATGTATGTCACCTGCCCGAGAGGGAAGTTTGGTTAAGGATAACCCTTCATTGGGGCCCACACTTCAATTGAAACTGGCCTAGCTTCTATATCTGTCTGTAAAATATGTTAGAACCCCAGTTCACATGTGTCTGGCGTTCTACTTACAGGTTGGCCCAAAATGTGTACTAATTTTAAAGATTTATTTCACTCAAACGATGTGACATAAAAATCTCATTCAGACACCATTTAAATCAACATATAAAGCCATTTATATTACATTGTGTTCAGTATATTTTGCCCTCAACTTCGATTGTATTTCGAAACCTCATCCTAAATTTTTTCACCACACTTTGGGAGATATAATTTGGAATAATGAAGGTTTTACGTTCATTAGATTAGCTCCTCGAAAGTCTCTGGGTTAGCATGTGCTATCCGAACGAAAACAAAGATTAACAAATGGCAGGAAAGTTTCTTCTAATTATATTCAGTCTTTGCCGAGAAAATTGAGTTTAAACTTGGTAGGTACATTTTGGGCCAACTTGTATATACTGACATCGGGTTTTAAGAGAGGAGATAACTTCTATCCCGAATCTAAAAGTTATGATGAGTCTTAAGACTTGTATGAAGTATGAAAATAAATATGTGAGTGAATTAAATTTCACTTTTTAGAATTAGGCGATGATATATTTTTTATGCTTAGAGATCTGTTCTACAGCGGAACTGAGACGCTGCCTGGGTCTCAAAATAATGGTTTTGAGCACTGCTGCCAGTGTTCTGCAACTGCTATTTTCTGTGTTACTAAAATGTGTTGGCCCAAATTTATTTTGACACACAACTCCCTGAAGTATTTTATAGTACTTTTAGTGTCTAAAAATACTCTGCATTTATATTCGCAACCCCTTCATAAATTAATTCGCAGCAACAGTTCTCAAACGTGTTATAATACGTGTTATAATTATTTACACTGAATCGTTAATAATTTCTTCATGAGCTTTATTTGAGGGGCGACTGAGGCAATAACAGAACAGATCAGAATTTTTGGGCTGTGCTACATTTTCGAGCTTTTTATATATTATTATTTAACGTTCAGTGACTGTAAGATAAGTGAATAATGAATTCGAAAGGGTATGAAAGGAAGTTGCCGTTGGTTAGTTTCAGGTACTATTCCGGGGAAGGGGGAACTGAAAAATGCTTTGAATATTAATTTTGTATGATAACCACTTAGGACTAAATGGAAGCCCATCTGAAACGAAAACAGTTTACGTCTCTTGGGATCCAGTTTTTCTGTATTTCTACTAGAATATTGTTAGAATTTTCGTTTGCTTATGGACGTGAAATAATGGCTTGGCCTGTCAGTGACTGTCGTATCGCAGCTGTGTCGTGCCATATGTTATAGCTGAAGGTGGCACGCGATGTGTTTAGTTCTGCTTGTGTGCGTGTACATACAGTCGGGTAGACACACTTTCCCATGAATTCCATTTACGTAATTAAATCATCAAAATATATTGCCATTCCCGTGATTTACAATACTGCGTCCTGTGCCAAGTAATTATTCCGGGAACGGTGATTTCATTATTTTCATGGTTCTCTATTCGGATGCTACCCACTTTCATATTCAAATAGCCGAACGGTATCTCGGTGAGAAACGTTTTTATTAATTTAATGCCAGACATTCGTTCCGAATTGAAGACCACAAAAAGACTTAAACTTGCAGACTGTCAGTAATTTTTGCTTCTTCGTGAGTTAAATAATAAGAATGGAAAGAAAAATGTGCGAAGGGGATTACTACTACTACTACTACTACTACTACTACTAATAATAATAATAACAATAATAATAATGTCAGCACCTTATCGCTCCATTATCTCCCTTTATCTCTCCTTTAACCTTCCGATGTCTTTCTTTTACCTCTCCAGCAACCCTCTATTATCGTCTCACTGTCTCTTCATTATTTATTATCTATTAATTTTCTTCTTTCTATATTCAGTATACAGGTAGCCCTCGATTTGCGCCGGTTCAGAATAACGCCGATTTTGAAACCAGCAAGTCAAAACGTGAAAAAATATTTTTAACTATTATTTATAACGTTTTACAATGTGTCTCGTACTGATTCTTATACTAAATCGTAATTATTACATCGCTGATTTTAAATAAAAAATATAAATACAGTCATCTCTGCAATTACGTATGTTTCGATAACGCGAATTTGCTCCATTGAGATCGATGAATCGGTAAAAGCTGTTTGTGAAATGCAAACTTTTGCATATGCGAATTTGATCTTATGCAGTTTCATTCCTGGCGCTTTAAACTTTCGAAGGACTAATTTAATCTCTGCGGAGGTACCGGGGTTATTTTTACTAGGCGATTTTCTATAGGTCGGCGTCTTACATGAATGCAAATATTGCATAACAGCAGAGGTGACTGTACACATCAATCACATGAAAGAATCGCAGTCAATCGCGAGGACCAACGAATTGCCGGTTGTAAGTGTATAAAATATATTTTTAAATACCCTTTATTTTATTTACGTTATTTCAGAGCTTTAAATGTAATGCCATTATATTACTCGTCAATTTTCGGGTGCTGGGAACGCATGTCATTGACTTCCCATTGATTTACATTATAAAAAGAGTTTCAATTTACGCCGATTCCGTTTACGCCGGTTCGTTCAGGAACACATCCCCGGCGTAAATCGACGGCTACCTGTAATATTATTATCTACTTATTATCGCTTCATTGCGGCTTCACCATTCCTTTTTTCCATTCATTATCCCTTTGTTATTTGTTAGTTACTTTCTACATTATCTACATTCCTTCATTGCACCTTTATTGTATCTTCATTATCCCTTATTTATCTATTCATTATCCGTTTATTATCTCTTCATTGTACCGGCATTTCTGTTTTTATCCTTCAGATAAGATGACCAACAAGAATAAACCAAAACTTGACTTAAAGCTTTTAAGCCACGTGTAATTATGATTTGGTTAATTTATTATTTTTAATATTGTAAAATGACATCATAAATAATGGGCCACTGAAACAAGGCATTTTAAATTTGGTATATTGGACAAGGCTTACTTAACGATGCTTTTTCAACTGCCTGTGTTGTACACAGTCAAACGGTGTAATGACGATAGGGTATTAAATTGTTTTTATAATTCATTTATAATTCTTTATGCATATGGAAACTTTTAAATAGAACAGGCTCCCTGGTTCTAGTGTCTGTCTTGGTGTTTTAACAGTGTAACTGGATAACTGTTTTTATCAAAGTGCCCCTTTAAGAAACTTCAGTATTGCTCGTCTTCGTTCTCATTTTATTGGTGGCATCTGTTTCATCATCAGAATGTTAGTTAGCTTGTGGACCATTTGGGTTGACGCACGTCCGTCATCATGTCGTGTTATTTCACAGTTGATTTGAGCCCGGTCTGTGCGCTCGCCCATTGACCTAGCTCTTATAATGCAAATGTAGCTTGGGGCGTAACTGTACAGCAGCTACCATTCCTGTAGCGTGAATTCAGTCGGCCATGAAACTGGTGCCAAATGCCAGCAACAACAGATCCTGTACCATTTCGAGCTGAATAACCTCTCTGCCCCTGTTTGTTTGCCTTATACAAATTACTGTGATGGTTTATGCTACAAAGTATTAATACTATTTTGTGTAAATTGATGTTTATTCTGAGAACTAAATTAAACTTATAAGGACGCTCTGTACTCTTTGTGATGTGGCATTACGACTGTAGAAGCTGGAAAAATTATTGAAAAATATGGAGGAATGTTCTGGCAACATTGATTGCATTGCCGCAAGTCTGGGTCCCGAACAATGAGCTAAGTGCAGAGTTGTTGAAGGATAAAGCTGGCAATATATGCAGTTACCTCTAGACTTTAAAGTGTTAAAAATAGATGGTTTAATAGACGTCGAAGGAATATATACTGAACTCAGTTAACTGCAGTTTATGTCGTCATACGTTATATTAACATCACAGTTATACCTAATCAGCTAAGATAATAGTCACTTACATGTAGCAGTGAATTTACTTGTGTTCAAGAGTTGGTTTCACATATTTCGGGTTGTCATTTGTAATTATAAAAGTGTTCGCTCACAAAGCACAATGACCGGCTTATTGCAAATGTATAAACAACGTATTCTGACCTCCTCTGTAAACATAGGAAAATGATACTGGCCATACGTTGTAACGCTGATAATTGGATATATTTTAGCGAAATGTTACAGTTCGCAGAGTCCCGTTTTAATTTATCACGGCACGGAAGATTCACAGGCTGAAATTATAAAGCGTACTAGTTTTAAATCAGTTAATTAATCTGGATTTATAAAAGCATGTTTTCCTCCCTGCGCTGAGCAAGATACGCTCGTATCTGCTTGCCACGTAGTGAGATAAAATTGAAATGTCTTATGTGAGGCTTTGGGTCAGCTGTGAACACAATTCTGCTTGTGTTTTGTAGCGTGCGAACACGATGTTTTGCTACTGCAGTGCGTTAATTGACTTCATATTATGAGCCCAGGATATCTCAGTCAGTAAAGTGATTGGCTGCAGCTTGGTGAGTCAATTTAGAGTTCTAGTAGGACCATATGGTTAATAGCGACTTTTCATCCGGGTTGAAAGTGGTAATAGCATGAATATGACCATCACCTTCACCCACTGCCGAAGTTAAAATGTGTGACGCTTCACCTTCACTTCCCATATTTACAGGGAAACGTACCTGTTTTTAAATGTTTTTTTAGCCATTTAGTGTTCCGATTATATACCAACTTTTCGGGGGAACATGATACCTTTTCATACTTCAAGCCTAAGGCCCATCTAACATGTTCTTCCGAAATGTTAAAATTGTATCTTATCTTTTGGATGCATGATTTGCATAGGGAGTAGTGTATGTTGGCATGTGTATGAATGGAGATCAGAATGAAGTTTTGTTATAATAAAGAAAAAGTTGATGGTCAAACAATGTCAAACCAGGTTTTTTGAATTTTGTTTCCGCTACACATCAGTACGTGGAGATCCACCGTTTGGTATTGCGGTAACAAAATTATATCTGCGTAAAGTATACGTCAGGAGTAATGGAGTTGTCAGAATATAAGTGTGAGCGTTTGGATAGTTCCCAATTTATGGAATTTTGGCCTCAAAGAGAGAGAGCTACTTTTGGGCCATCATTCGGTACGGGTATTGATCCTGCATTTTCTGAGTTATGTTGTAGAGATTTGGAATTTCGCCCAAAA
>NW_019059570.1:754896-787280 GCF_000696155.1 Zootermopsis nevadensis
GTCGCTGTTATATAAGAATAAGTGGTAGTTGCCCATGAGTGACGTACACAACATGTGGTACGGAAGGCGGAAGGATACAGTGGCGCTTAAAATGGCTCAACCACCCACACAGATCTCTTGTCTGAATGCTTAACCTATATTACAACCCACCACGTCATCAGCTAACAGGCTGCACGTCATGCCCCCTATCTGTTCGCTTTAAGAGGCTTTGGCTTCGTGTTTAAAATCTTCCGTTGCTGTCATGAAAGAAGTAAGCTTGTTGAAAGTATTAACGTCTGATGCTTTCCAGTTTCCTTGTGTGCTCCGTTAGTGTTGACAGGCTTCCTTACCGTCTAAACATCGTGTTTTCCTTATTTTCCTCCTACTTCGCCACTAGGGTTCTTGAAGCTCGTTTCAAGGTCCATAAATTAAGTTCGTCTTTCCATTTACTCCCAGTATTGCTACATCACGGCGTTTTTTGGTATAAATATGTAAGTCATTGTAGAGTACCTTGTTTTATTAATTCTATCTGCGTGCTGCCTCCTGATAATTTTTGTGTACCGTAAAATCTTTGTTGCAGTGTGTTTATTTGTATCCTACACCATGTAATATGTCTCTTGAACTTACTTCCTATGGCAGTCTTAAGAAATCTCACGTGAGCAGTGCAGTAGTCCCGTATATCTGTTTCGGAAGGCAACAGGGTGTTGTTCTGACAGGGAATAGCTGAGGGGAACATCAAACTACGTATCTTTTGTTTACGACGTGTATTCAGTATGCGAGTAATCGAGTCTCGGACTCGACTAGACGAGGTGTGATGAACAGAAGTAGAGCGGCCTCCAGTGATAGAAAGGGTTACAAAGATCTCAGATGATGACGTTCAGGTTATATTATAATGTTCTCTCACTAGTCACGCTATATTAATTTGGAATGGGGAGATAATGCGAGTCACCTTCGTTCTCGGCAAATCACTTCTGTTCAGTATTAAACGAAAGTTGTGGACGTTTGATTTGTTATCATTACTAATAGAAGTTAAATTTACTAAAAGGCTTTAAAATTCAGAATTTTAAATCTAAGAAACCTCCTGAAAGAGTCCGGCCGGTTGTCACTACCGACGGTTTAAAGAGAGCATTTTTCCGGTTGACTGCAAAAACAATACTACTACTACTACTACTACTACTAATAATAATAATAATAATATATTTGGTTTAGAACTATATACAGAGATCTGTGGCCGCCTAACTCCAGGTTTTCACGGCCACAGTCCTTACATACGTAGCACTATTAACACTACTTCTTACTACAACTATTCCCTAATGCTACTCTACATAACTGTTCCTTAATCTCTGATACTATTTACATACCTATTTCTTATTGCTCTCGTGCCTTCTATCCCTGCGGCAGTTCTAAATTCCTAATTTTGACCTGTCTTTTACATCTTACTTTGTACAGAAAGTTCCCTGACCTCCGTGTCATTCGTAGTGCTTAAAATTTTCTTGAAGGCCAACTCTTCACCACCGGTGAACCACTTGTTCCTCAGGAGCCGTTCACTCCACCTCCCGGTTTCCGTACACTTTAATAGTATGTGAATCTCGTTATCTTCCGCCCCGCATAAAAAACAATACACGTATGTTGCGTATTCATGTGTCCTTTCGCAAAGTATTTAATAATTGTAGAAGGAAGTGGTTGTGACATATTTAAGATATTATGCAAGTGTTTGCCTGAGGGGTTAAGGAACGCGAATAAAGTCCTTGCTCATAGTTTTCGGACTGTGGCTAGGGACTAGTTTACGAAGTAATAGTTCAAACCACTGGTCTGCGTCGTTCGATAAATCAGGTTCCATGTGGTAATGTATTTGAGGTGAACAGTTTCATAGTAGGTATGTATGTGCGGTAGTGACCTCTCACAGAGCTCTAAAAATCCTGTTGTCATTTTTGATAGAGCTGTATCCAAGATGAAGGTAATGAGTGAGACATGTGGGTTAGTATCGGAAGACATGACAGTTAAACCTGACAGAGGTTGAGGGGCCGAAGCGAATAAAAAAATCAGGAAGGAGTGAAGAAAAGCATTGTGGAGATGATTTGAAGACAGAATAGAATGGTATAAGAAAGAGTAGGAAAAGTGCACTATCAGTTGAAACCAGAACAAAGATTTTTTGTGTGGCTGGGGCTCCGGGCACTGTAAATGTTGTGGGTGGGCTTTGTGTTGGCTACTCGTGTCGGAAATGGCGTGATAACGAAACATCACAAACTTGATGGGAAAAGTGATGTAGCGGGCCCTCACACAAACGTTTACAGGTTGTATTTGTGGGGGAAATTGTGTTGCAAGCTTCAGTCACCAGCATAATTACCTTCTGTGAAAATGAGGTCTTCCTTGGAATGATCTAAACTCATCCACGCGATCTGCGATGTGTAATCCCTGCATCTACAGAAATTCGCGCTGTCTGAATAAAGTGTCTCAATGGCTTGCAAAAGAATATTGTGCAAAGAAGATAGTTATATAAAAATAGCGGATTCCGAGTTTGGAATTTTATATTTCTCTGTTTCAAAGTGCTTCTGAATGTTAGGATTGTTAATAAATAACGAATGAATTGGAAAAGACGTGAAGGAAGCGAATTTAAAATGTGTGTCATCTTGAGATTCGCCTAGAAGGACTGAAGAAAATCACGAAAACTATCAGGGTAGCTGATATCCGTGCTGAAATTGGAAGACGGGACTTCGTAATACAGAGCGGGAGTGTTAACCACTCGACCGCAATGCGCACTAAACTAGATGTCGGTTGCGACGTTTAAGGTTGGGTATTCTCGGGGTTGTTCCCCTAGGAAAATAGATGAAATGTGAAGACCACGGCACGGGTTGGAAATGCCAAACCTTGCGAAGAAAGCTGAGAGTTTGGTGTGTGGATTAGAATAAGCTGTTCCTGCCGTGTACTCAAGTGCAAGAGATGGCCTGATTCAGAATCACTCGCACAGAGGACTCTGTAATTCGTCAGGATGTGGGTGCTAACCAAGGACAGTTGATGTAAAATGTTAATATTATTTCAACTCTGATTATGTTAGACGCAAATTTAGATGCAGTGAAATGAAATTCAATAAAACCAAAACTTACGACTCGAGCATTTAGCGGTAGGACTATTCATAATGATATGGGCATTGCCCATTGTTTGAGATTTTTGGGTACATCGTACAGTAGGCAATTTCAAACATAATGTCGATGTGTTGAACCAACGTTTGGCATATGCTTTAGGAGCCAGAAATATTGATGTATTTTGAGCTTTTATCATTCCAAATCTGTGACTCAGAAATTGTTGTTCGCGGAACCTCCGGGAGGAACGCAAAGTATTTAAGAA
The DNA here is from genome assembly GCF_000696155.1 of Zootermopsis nevadensis. The sequence goes on from NW_019059570.1 coordinate 758,221, forward strand.
GACTTGTCTAAAAATAACATGAAAATGAATTTTCATCCAAAGACATGAACCCACAGTTCTAAAAGCTCTTTGATGATTTTAGAATAAATTCGATTCTTTTTGTCGGTTTACATACAAAAACGCGTTGTACAGAGTAAATTCCTTTCAGTAATGTAATTCTGAAGTACCGTGTTCATGTGGAGATGGGCTGGGTCAAATCGTGACTGAAAACAGCGCAAGACACAGATGTTGCAGAAGTTCTCTGTATTATGAAAAATCAAGGCAACACTTTGTCGACCGGACGTTTGAAACTGCAGATCTTTGCATTAAGCTTACATCACGGTACACGCAGTTATCTTTAAGTTGAGTCATACTAGAACAAGACTCTCTGTCATGCGAGTTATCTATACAATGTGCATATTGTTAAGGTCACGTCGGCCCGCCCAAAGTGTTTCACTTGAAAAGTTATTCGAACAGGCTTTGATAACAATTTGGTATTTGATGTCTACAGTGTAAGCTCATGGAGGAATTTAAGTTTGGCCCAAACTTTATGCATCAATCTTATGGAAATTTTATATAATTTTTCTCAAAAATGGGACCTCGAACTGGTATTTGACAGAGGTCTAATCTAAACCTTGTGTTTGTAATTTTTTTTAGTAAGATTTGTATTTAATTAAATACATACGTAGTGCGATAATACATGGAATTGAGTTGTGCCTTAAATCAATAAATACCGAGACATTTCGATCCAAATTACACTCCTTTACATCTTGTGCATTGTTTACCATATTTACAGTAGTGCTATTTTTTGACGTATCGTCAGGCCAGTTATTCTATGGAGCAGCTTATTTGTCCTGTCAAGGTCATTAGCTTTCTTCTTTTCCACACCCGCATTGGCCTGTTATTTTCAGCATTTCGAGCATCCAGTGATAAGAAAAGACTACAGACCTCTTGGTCTGCTCTTTCCAACGAGGACGTTCGTATGAAGCCAAATGTATGGGTTGGAGAGTACTGAAGAAGTGTCCTTGAGGAGACAATAGACCCCTTCCTTATTATAGGAAACGTGCATGAAATATAGGAGGCACCACGATTACTGTATTGCGGTTTGCATATATGCAGAAAATTGCTTTCAGTTACGTGTGTCGTGGCGGGCGCTCTATATACGTAAAGCCGACAGCAGGGCCTTCACACTGTTCTTTTTATCTGTTTTGAAGAAGGAGGCGTCTTTTAAACTACATTGTTATTGGCGATGTTGTCGTTTGTGATGTTTGTATTAGATGTGTCATCGTCTCCTTTAGGTTTTTGACGTAAGCCTGCTTTGGTTCTGAGGGAAGTAAGAAACTAGGCCCGACCAATTCTGCCTTTAGTTTCCTTTGTGTTCTTTGAGTGTACAGTCCAACTTCTAAATTGGGAAAGTTTTCGTTCCTTTTTTTTTTTACCGCGCCTGGCGATCCCTTCGTAATTGGGTACAGTGGCCCATGGATTCAGTCGTCAGTCCAGGCTATGCACTAGAGCAAGGACCTTCCGTTCAAGCGCTGAACCTTCCTTCTACATAACAGGATTGATCGACGCTTTCCACCCCTCTCGCCCTTCATCTGCATTGATTTAGACACGCAACTAAACCTCGTGTTGGTGTACAACCACAACATAGTCGGCTCGGGTGAAGTAGTAGTCTTGTCTTCCGAAACAGAACATTCATGTTTGTATCGGGATTCATATTCTACGGAATTATATTTGATTGCACTTGTGGAAGATCCGAACATCGATTACATCGTTACAAATTCTTCTACCGTCTGTGTTAATAACATCAAGGTTGGTGTAATGGTATCGCTAGACTCGTATTAGGCAGACGGCCGATTAGAATCCCGATCGGCTTACCGTCTGCCCTCACCTAGGTTGAAGGTTCTCTCAGACCAGCGGCACGGCATGATACAGCGATGTAAGTTACGCAGCGTGAAATAAAGGCGAATCCTGCATTCAGTGTGCACTCCTGCGTTTAACGCTACTTAATTTTTTACCGTTATATCATATACTACCGATGCCACATATAACCTTTACGTTTACGTAGTCTATTACCGCCTTCTTCTAAATGCTTATTTATGATAATTCTCCATCTTGTTCTATCTACGTAACCTCTGCGACTAAAAGAGTGTTTGTAAGTCCTTAGTGTACGAAGAGCTTAACTAAAGTACTGTTTACCAAACGCAAAATAAATAACTTAAGAATGAATAATTTATTATATCCATCTATATAAGTTTTTTTGTTGTAACGTTTTCTAATGACCTAAGAAACATCAGTGTTGTAATCGAGCTCTAGTCTTCTGAAACACCTGAACAGCCATTCTGTTTGCGGTGTACCCAAAACCCAGCTACAAAAAGAGAACAAGGTTGTTCACTTTCTTCTGCCCCTTAAATATAAAGTGTTAAAGCCCTTCTTGAGAAGCTGATTGTCGCTCAGCTAGTTCAGAAATTCCAAGCCTGTTTCTGTTCTTTAATATGTTTACAGGGGCCCACTTTCTTATGTAAGATTTCACAACGTGATTCTCTGTTACGGAGATATCTTGCGAATGGTAAGCCGTCATTCAATCTCGTCCTCGGGACCGGCTGTTCTGACTGATGATTTACGTGGTTTTCCTCAGTATCTAGGCAAATGACCGGACAGGATCTTAAATTTGGCCACAACCGCTTCCTTCCGTATTCATTACAGTTCATTGCTCATTAATCGGGTTATCACTGGAAGCTATAAATCCATAGCTACTGACGGAATCGTAAAATAATCCATAAATAAAATAAATACATCTATATACATAACTGAATTTGTTCTTATGGTTACGTTGTTCGAGAGGTCTGGAACCTTGCGCTACTTAGACTTCCCTGCGTTGGTAACCGGAATATTTCCTTTATTAAAATATTAAATGTAACAGTACACCAATCCCATTTGTTCTAATCAACCGATGAAAGCCATTGCCATTGGACACCAAACGCAGTTTTGCTCTTTGTATTATTATTATTATTATATTACGTGTATTATAGGGCACTGTGAATCAGTGTGTGAAAAGGTGGAGTAGAAGTAATATAGGAACGTAATTAAACCCTCCAAAACACAATAAAAACAAATTTACTCCGAAAGTCACTTTCAGAATTCCAAAATTGCAGGTTCATAAGCGAACCTGCCTTTTAATAAACATTCCATTTGGAATATTTGGTGCTAGCATTCTCTCCACAACCAAGGGTTTCTTTAAACTGCGGAAGCTAATGTCTGTCTGGGAAGCTGTACTGATATTCAGTTAGGTGTGGTCGCTATAGTGTATTCCCTGCTGTAACCACTAAGAACCTTGATGTGAGCAACGTATCTAACAGGAGCGCTGTTTGAGTTGCATACGTGGTAGGTGCTGTAAGAATGTATTACGTTTTATTGTTCATTGTTCACCGAAGTAGACATATTTTCATATGGAATATTATTAATTTCATACGTATCTACCCTTAGGAAGAATATTGTCATTGGTCAATGTTTAATAAGTGTAATGTTTCGGTTTATAAGCAAATGAATAAGACTCATGTGTTTTCTAAAATGAGATCTCAATAAATTTAAACGTTACAGTGGTAAATACACATTAACAGCAACAGGTTTGATTACATTGAAGGATAACGAGTTTTGTTAGTATGATTTATATTGAAGTTGCTCAGGGCTTTTGTGTCGACTTCCCGATATTAATTTCAGACAGTTTATAGGGACGTCTTAGAAAAAATACAATTTTAATTGATTAAAAGTAGGTAAAACTTGAGTTACAGTCTCAGTGTTGTTCGATTCCTACCCCCTCTCGGTCTATAATTTTGTTACTCCCGACTGACAGAAGTATCCTCGTCAAAAGCCCCTGGCGGTTGAAGGTGGATGGGATCAGAAGTTTCCGTGTGTGGGCACCGACTGTGATATGACCTCAAAGTTCAACGGCGGTTTAGATCCCCGCTCGCTTCGCCGCCTTTTGGGAATTTCGACCTAATCTCCGCTGACCTTTCAGCTTGAGCCACACCTTCCTGTCTTTCTGTTACTGCGAGGAGTCAAACCTTCTTCAGCCCTTCCACCCGGACGGACCTTCCCTCCCACTGTTCCCTTAAGGAAGAAACTCCATCTTCACATCCGTTTCTGCAGCGTTTGACAAGCCATGAGAAGAGTTTCCTTTGTTAGACGGGCGTTCATTGTTCTCGGGCTAAATATATGAGGAGCTGCAGCATTTCAATAAGCAGCTGCTGAAATTGTATGAAGCTACTTGCACTGTAATGCCCGGCACACTTACTTTTACAGAATATTTACTGTTAAAAGCAAAAAAAGACTGCAGAGTCGACTACAGCTGGCTAATACGTCTTACTTCATAGGTGCGATTTCTCGAGAATTAAGTCCCGGATTCAATTTTCATGACATGACCCAATACTTCCAAATCCTTATAAATTCATCTCATAGTAATCCTCTCACCTCATTTGTCACTATGTGGTATCTCCAATTAAACTGTCTACGTCAAATAACCGAAGAACGACTAGAGAACAAATTGAAATATTTCTTTGCAAAATGGATTTTTCTTTGGAACTATGTGTTACACGAGCCGGGATAGCTCAGTCAGTATAGTGACTAGCTACGGGCTGGACGACCGGGGTTCGATCCTCGACGGGGACAGAGGATTTTTCCTCTAGCCTCTGCGTCCAGACCGGCTCTGGGGCCCACCCAGCCTCCTCTACAATGGGTACCGGGGTCCTTTCCCGGGGGTAAAGCCGGCCGGGGCGTGATGCTGACCACTCACCCCCATCTAGTGCCGAGGTGAAGGAAGAGAGGAGCTATACCTCCACTCACCCCAAACGCCTACATGGCGTATAGTGGGACAAACTTTACTTTTTTTACTATGTGTTACACAGCAGACTGCCTATGGCCACTTGTAAAGCGACGCGGCATTTAAATAGAGTGAGTGCTTGTTCGCTTGTTCGAAGGCGTTCACTTACTTTCAAAACTATCCTTGAATTTTACAGTTTTCTGCATCCAACTACGCCAGATATAAAACACCGACGCACAGAATCGTGCTGACATGAAATGAATGTCGACAAAAATATAGAGCGTGTTGCGTATTTTTTAAAATAATACATTTTTGTTGTTACAGAATTAATCCTGAATGGGAACAGTGGGTCTTCAACTTGCAAAAGGAAGTTATATCGTATTACGTATTTCAGGATTGACACAACTCTTGATATATCCGTTAGTGGGGAGGGAAATATTTTCTTTTCATTCGACTGACAACTTTGTATACTCACCCTAGTCTGTTTCTGAGTAACCTTAATTTTATGTTGTTTGCAAAACTGCGGCAAAAAGTTTTACACTCTTCCTTGTGTTTTTAACTTTGTTACCCCTAAACTCCGCCGTCCGTGGCACCTGCTTGTCTGGGGGTGGTACATGATTTACAAGTTATTTGTGGTCGCGTGGCCTGTGGGGGAGAGTTGCGAGAGAAGTTGACTCCACTGGGAGTAAAGCAGACCGACTGCTGGTTTAATGACGTAGAACATTCTCAGCACGTACTCTGTGACTTGCGCTTTTGGCGTTGACCAGTAGGAACTTGGGTGTTGATCTGTCACACCACGTTTCCACATCCGCTATTCCTGCAACAATTGCGAGTAAATCACAAAGATCATAAAACGTAAAGACATTTTCAAAACTCTGTGGCCGTTCCGTTTGTGTGATTGTGGGATGGAAAATAATAAGGAAAATGTGCGTCGTGATTTGTATTCTCCTTTTGATAGTTTTATGATGACGAAATAAAGAAGGAGAGATGTAGCACGGATGGGGGAACCGAGGAAGGTAGAAAGTTTTGGACGGAAAATCTTAAACGAAAATTCCACTTGGAAGTCGCGGGCATAGGTGGGAAGACAACATTAAAGAAGAGGAATAGAGTGTAAGATGTGGATCAGATCCAACTGGCTCAGGATAGGGTCATATAGCTTTTCCGAACAGGGGAGCCTTAGAAGAAGAGTTTCTTGATCGACTGGGTGTAAAGTCTTCATGGAAGACTGCACCCTTGATTTATCTTTGTAACCGATCATGTTGGTGTAGCGGTAATGCAAAGCATTTTGCAGGTAGAAGGGTAGAGTGTTATAATGCGGCATTCGGTAGAAAAATATATCTTTAAACTGCGTACGTAACGTCTAAAATATTTTTTTCATTTCTTATTGGAAGTTAAAAAGTGGTGCATTGTCCACATAGATATTCACAGTGTCAATTTGTGACTCATGAACCCTATATCCAAACATCTTTCCACTTCTGACACGTTTATCTGTCTGTCAGCTAGCGAATGTAATGAGACTGCGAGATCTTATAAATATTTTATGGCTAGCTCTCAGATACTCGGGTTTTACTTTTATCCAGTCTTAAATAAGACTAATGGTCATAAGGATTTATTTTAACAGATTTTTTCTTAGAATTTTATCACACTTCTTTTACAAGCCAAGTGCCGCCTTCGGGCTGGACGACCGAGGCTGAACTCCAGATAGAGGATAGAATTTCTCTTTTAATTACAATGTCCATACCAACATGGAGCCGACTGAGCATATTGTCAGACTGGTACCAGAGACTACTTCCGCGGAGTCAGAGACGCTGAAGTGTTACATCTGTTGTCTGGGTTATAAGAAATCATGGATATTTACATTTTCGCCATGTCCTCTCCCCATCGCTAAGTCATCCTTGCATAGGTGCTTAGAAACACGGTCAAGTTTACCTTTCCTTTGGCAGTTTCTTTCATAAGTTTCTCAAATGTTCTGTATTCGCAAATATCACCGAATGGAAATTAATAATTTAATCGTAGCAACTGATACAATGTCGTGAATGGTTTCTTTATAGTAATTAATGCATTTGTCATATTAATCATGTCAGATTTAAGGACAATGGCATTCATCTTGTACAGAACTGAGTCGACGATTTTTGTAGTTAAATTTCCACCAAATTCTGTTCATGGAATCTGAAGCAGTTCGACCGTATGTGATTCTGTTGACGTAAGAGGGTTTATAATGCAGACGAGTGTGAACATTGCTATTGTAGCGTGCATTGATTGTGTAATTAAGTGACAGAAGCTTCTCAACTGGCTTCATAATGTCATTGTTCACCGGTGTCTTCAAACCTTAAGAATGGTTTGAGTTTTACTATTGTTATTATTATTATTATTATTAAGTTGTAATTAAGTCTCAGTACTGGTGCGTGCTTGACGTTTTCGTGTGTGGAAATTTATATTAGGTATACTTGATTGTTGAACTTGTCCAGTTAAGTTTAGGTCAGGAATGTTCTTACAGTGTGGAAAGTACCAGTCATGACAGATTTCTGAATCAGTCGTAGCATGTTATCAATTTCAAGTGCTTCGATACGATACTACATCTTTTCGTGAACTTACCCTGTTCAGATTGAAAGTAGTTCATGGCGATTCACGAGGAAAGCATTTGTAGAATTATTTTTAAAATGTCACTTTCCTGACTGCTGGAGTTTTAATAGCCTTTATATGATGAACTCAAGGTGATCGAAACAAGGAGCAGATGGGTGGGACATATGACACGAATGGTAAAGATGAGAAATTAATACAGCATTGTAGTTGGAAAACCCAAAGGAAGAGGGAATGTATGCTTGCATGAGAGGACACTATTAAAATTAATCTTAGAGAAATACTACATAGGAAAAGGGGTTTGAACTGGATTCGTGCGGCTCTGGATAGGCACCAATGGACGCTCTTTGAACGTCATTATTACGACCTTCAATTTTTCTCGAAGACGAATTTTTTGATTAGCTGAGCTACGGCCAGCTTCTCAAGGACCCTGGTCTGTGTAGGTAAATTCGTTTTGCATACATAGATCACGGTGAAATCCTGGAATCTGTACTGTCAATTTCTTTTATGGCAAGGCAGAATACCATTACTCTTTGGTTTTCGTGCTTTTGATATATAAAACACGTAGATGATTCATACACCGTGATCGGACACAAACAGAATCTACATTGTGTCATTTTGACGATGTGTACAGTCATTGTTAAGAGACCACGCTAGGAATATAGACTGGGGGTATGATCTGAAGCTTTCACGGTGACTAAATATAAGCCACCTTGAGGACGAAGACGAAGATGGTTCTCGAAACGTTGGTGTTTTCTCCATTAAACTACTTACACGGCTGGTATTATTATTATTCAGTGTTCTGTCTTACGACAGGTCCATTGCTCTGCCCAAACAGAGCTCTCCAGTTTTCCCTACTCTCAGCTTCTCGTTTTAATTCCTGGAACTTCATCTTCTTTCCTGGTTTCAGATCGTCGGTTAGCTGTATCAGTCTTCTTCCCAGTCCTCGCTTTCCTTCAACCTGGCCTTCGGTGATATCACTCAGTAATCCATTCCTTCTCATAATATGTCCCAGCCAGTTAGCTTTCCTTCGTGTAATCGCCTGCAGAATGTTTCTTTGCTCGTTGACTCTCCTCAATACTTCTTCGTTGGTCCCTCGATCCGTCCACCTGATCTTCTCTATTCTTCTCCAACACCACATTTCAAAACTCTCCAGGTATTTCTGTTCCTTCTTCCTGAGTGTCCAAGTCTCTGCTCCATACAGCGCGACACTCCATACGTAACACTTCACTAGTTTCTTCTTCATCTCCAAGCCCAACTTGCTAGTGAGAAGTATCCTCTTCTTCACGAAGGCTGCCTTGGCCATGGCTGTCCTTGCTTTTACCTCCTTGGTGCATAGAGCGTCCGTCGTGATTATGCTTCCCAAGTACTAGAAATGCTCCACATTCTCCAGCAGTTGGTTTCCAACTACAACGTTCAATGGTTCTGTTATAGACTGGCGGTGTTTGAGAGGAAAGACCTGAGGTCTGCCATCTGTTATCACAATAAAATTGTTTGTCAGTTTAATTAATTTCGTCTTAAATATCATGTGTAATATGACAGGCCATCTCATTCTCTTTCGTGAGGCTAATAATTTAGCTGATTTGTATAGGTAAGATAACATAAATATTATGAAGGCCTGTAAGTTTGTAGCCTGCCACTGAAATTTTAAAAGATACATCTTAATATATTCGTGTCTTACAGAAAGTTCAATTTTGTTATTCCAGGTGGTGCCTGAGACTTCTCATCCTTGGGTGAGTTACAATATTCAAATTTTCTTGCTTTGGTATCCACGCTTCGTTTGTACGAACGTTGTCCACGAAATGTCTGTATGTTTTATATGTGAATTACTCTACGGATTCCATCGGCATTTGACACTGTGTACCTATTCCAAAATTTTTTCGGCGTATTTCAATTTTGTCATTTTCAGTTCAATATAAGCAGCTTTTTACACGGAGCTTGAATGGATCGTAAAACGTTTCCTCAGGAACAGATCTTAGTCGGAAGGGTGTAGATGCATAACACGTATTCGGTATTTTTCACTTTAACAAACCAGTAAGTAAATATATACTTGAAACCACTTTGCACGTGAGGTTTGGGATAGGCATATATCCTTTCCTGTTGTTTTGTACCGTGTTTGATGCTAATTATTGTAATGGATAAATGGTAACACTTTTCTGCATGGAAACATTTCGCTGCCAGCTTCACAACTTGAAGTATCCCAATGTTTGACGTTGGCAACAAACGCTGTGTTGTTTTTCTGCGTAACACTAAATTTAACCACAATTTTCCACCGGAAATCAGAGTTTGTGTAGTGATCACCCATGCTTACATAATCCATTCTGTTGGTAGTGTTGTTAATGAAAACCAAGTGTACCGTATGATCACTAATTTGGTTACGGGATGTAAAAATAACCAAAATCCTACTAAGCTCTCAGTTGCTGCCGACGTGTTGTTAACCTATTTCCATTCCCAAGGTAGGAAATGGGAATGTGGAAAAGTCAGTGATGGTTCTGCTACTCAGTCTCGTGTTATCAAAACACCCAACGGCTTCGCCCAAATACAATATGCATTATATTTGTACAACGTCCCTCACTCTTTTCGCAGATGACTTGTAAAATTTTCCCCGTGGCCAAACACAATGCATGCAGGCGTAGGCATAACGCAGAACGTCGCGATCGAGTGCTTAGCACCCCTGCGTTGTGTTTGCGAAATGCAGAGTTCAAGGTTGTCCCCGATTTCGGCTTTCCTCACTTAACTATTTAACACGTAATTTATTCAAGTTTCTTCAGGCAAATGCCAGGATAACAGGCCTACGTTAATTGATACCACAGATGATGTCTTTCGAATCCGCTCCGATTCATTATTTAGTTTCTTCTTTTGCATTTTCTCTGGATTCGTCAGTCGTTGACTATATTAAAAACGAAGCCGAATGTAATACCCATCGTTGGAACCATTTAGAGTTACTGCTATTTATTGATCAACAATTGATGTTAATAACGAACTATTGAAAGCGTTGTCAAATTAACAAATAAGTAGTGAAGGCGGAAACGTGGCATGGAAGCAGAGATCCTTTTGTTCAACATGTTATTATGCTATCCGAAGTGGCTGGGTGGGAAACCAGCTGGGGAATCCACCATGAGGGAACACCGGTGTCGAGATTTCACAGCGATCCGCATAATAACGTGGGGAACGTACTGTATGACGTCATAACCTAGCCGGGTGGGCGTCATACAGTCTGTCCACGCAGCGGTAATTAGATCCATCACTGGCTGTCAAAGATCAAATTTCGACGAACGCCTCAGAATTATTACGCTGTGCGTATGTTTCCTAATTTGTTTTAGGTATCATTTCATTAATTCTGGTTACGGTTGTTGAATAAGACAACACAGTCGTTTCAGGACATGTAAATGAATCGCTCTGGGGTTTAGCCACTAAAATTTGGAACCGTGGAAGTAATTTGGTAAACGAGGCGAAGGAAGTGTTTATAACACTGCAACTTGCTGCAGATCTCCCCGAACCATGCATCTTCGCTTACATTTCGTTCCAAGGTGATTGGACATATTTTAGCGTTTGTAAGAAATCGCGACTAGAAGTCGAGAGCGCTTATAAACCACACTGACGTTGTTACGTAAAATATTAGCTTTCCCGGGAAAAAAAACTAGAATCTTGACGGTAACATCCATTCCGTTGTCATGTTTGAAAAGAAAATAGATGAAAATAAATTTCGGAAAGAAATACATGGCGACTGTAGTTTTTGGAATTGAACCAGCAGAGAATGGCCTATACTCCTCCCCACATACTTCGAGCCTCATTTGGTAGATCTAGCCAACAAATCTCTTGGAATGGTGTTCTTTTATGTTGGAGTCGGTGAATAGGGTAGATTAGGGGATGGTATAATGGATCATCCTTGTGGTTACATGGGACCTCTCCTAGTTTACGACATATTTGGCGCAGTGTTTGTGATTGTGCATATTGTATAATATACAGAATATTCAGTTATGTAAGTTAGTATTTCATCTAATTTCTGGAGAGGTAACTAGGAAAAGAAGAATAAGAGTAGTCAGTTTGCTAATTTTCAACATTGAAGGAGTTTTAGACATTTGAAGTTGGTGAAAATAAGCAGAATTTTTTTTATCTGTTTTACAATTTTTTAAGCAATAAGTTATTACAGTAACTGCTCAAAATGGTAATCACCAGCTGTTAGGTATGTTTGCTGTTTGGCAGTATTTACTGAAGCAGTTTAATTGGTGAAAGTGGACTTTATTTTCATTCGGGCAAATTTATACACACGCACACCTTTTCTGATAATTTAAGACATCCCAGTATTACAGAACATGAAGGATGCATTACTCTCTGCATAAACCCAGTTACTTCTGTTTTTCAGCTCAACAGTCTTCTCTTAGGCAGTATTTTCGTTTCGAATTTCACCTTCCATAACTGCGTGTGTATGCGCCTTGAAGTTAGATTATCAATATTAAACAAAACGAAATGAAACGAACTCGTTATAAAGATGCTGAATCGAACATTTTATCCCCTTTTCACTACTCTTATATCCTGATTGTTATTGACATGCGTCGCCTTTATTTTCTGTGTACCATCTCGGTACTTTATGAGAAACTACAATACAGAATACGAAGTCGTCATCTGTCACTGTCTTTTTAGCGATTTTCTACAATAGAACATTCCTCAAATCAAACGAAGGTTCTCCTAGATGAAGCTGAACTAGACAGAACGTCTAAATAAAAGTTCAGTATAAGTAATTACGTTGTGTGTGTTGTGGATGACGGAACGAGTCCTTAGTAATGAAACTAGATGACAGTATATTGGATTTTAGAACTCCTGCTACTGTTAGGCAGTTTTTAGAAGTCTCTCTAAATGTGATAAATGTACGAAAGGGACAGAGGAAAGGAAGGGAGAAATTAAGTTACGAAAAAATTATAACACGTTGAATTTTAACTGGCCTTTTCAACAAGTCATAATATATTGCTGTTTTATTAGTTGGACAGAATGAGAGGGAGAGAAATAAATAGTGCCACTTTGTATTGCGTAAAGTTTTAGTATATACTAATAATATTACTGTAACGTAATGGGATTTACATGAGGTTAATAAGCACAATCCTGACTTTTATTCTGTTCTTGGATTGATCAACGCAATAAACACAGTGCTATAATTCTGATGTTATTAGGGAGAACAAAGATCTGGGAGGAGCACACTGACACCCTTATGCAATCAGTCTTACAGATTTTAGAATTTATTTGCTGGTCTGTTTCATTAGCTGCTGTGCCGGCATTGGTGTTTGTTATCTTAGAGTAAAATTGCTTCTAACAGGAATTTATGTATCCGTATGAAATCACAATAAATCACGCTAAATTTCGATCTTTCGGTCATGTTACAGAATAGTGTGAATAGCACGGTTTATATGTCAAAGAATTTTTATCTCCAGTCCTATCCGACGTCAGCGTTATTACGGTCCGTGTGAAATTTGGTTGTCATTCTGTCAGGCGAAGAAATTTGTTCTTTGTAGACCTACCTATTTTTCTACTCATGCAATCAACTGAAGTTAAAATGATCAATATCCGATTCGTCACGCTTAAACATTAGTTATTTAACATTTAGTGAACTGATTGGCAGTTTGCCCCTACGTGGCCTTCTACCCGCTGTACACCTTGTGCTCATTGTCTGAGAACAAACCGATTGGATCGTCTCATCTACTGCTCACTCACTCACATGTAGCTAGCGCCTACCTTTGGAATCCGTGGAGCTTTACGTCTTCGCATTCATCGCGTGTTGCCTAGTTTAAGGGTAATTCTAGGTTTCCCCAGTATGTATTGTATTTTAAGTATGTAGTTATCCTTTTACCGTTCGTTTAAAAGTTTCGTGAAGGTTATTTTATATTGCCTCTAGAATACGTTTGTTACAGTAGAGAGAGGATTATTTTATCAATTATTTCGAAGTTTAATCAAACGCACACATTGTTTATACTGTTTACGGTCAGGTGTTATCGCATGAAAATACATTCTCAGAGGCTTGGATTTCGTTTAGAATTTTGAAGGAGGCTGCGAATTTGTAAATTACATTTGCAAACTAGGTTAACGTGTAGTGAAATGCATATACGTGGGTTGTGTTATGGATTTTAGACGCATATTTTGCGGTGTTATTTGGTTTTGGCAAAGTACATTTATTTGTCTGGATTATATGAGGGCAGTACATAGATAACAGATTTCTGTTTCTCGGAACACCGCTTCATGAAATGAAAGTAAATATGCATATATCATTAAGATCACAAATATTATTTTCAAGATGGCAGTTTTCAAAAGTTTCCTCAATCAGTGTCTAATTCAAGTTAATTAATGCAAATTTTCCATCACAAAGAGTTCTTAATAAATTAAATTATTTTCACTCTCTGCAAACGGACAGTTGACTTCAGCAGTATATAATAATTAATTCTTTTGCAAGAAGTTAATTAATACGGCGTCTCTTTTATACAAAACATGTCATTCACGCACCGGCAACTTCCAGCAGCGCTGGGGTACTTAGCTGCATATTCAGTTGACATGAATTAGAGTTGGGATTTCTAGTTCTTATTGCGACAAATGTGAAGATATCATTATTGAGTTACCAGTTATCCTGAAGGGTTTCGTTTCTTTGCTAAATCTCTGTAGCGTAATTTCGGAATAGTCCTTTGGAATAAGAAAAAATTCAATGTCCGTACCTTCTCATTGTTCATGATTATCTTCCCGACGCTTTACAATTGAAACATTATTAAGTAATCTAACAATAAATCTTTTACAAGCCCAGTAACTGAAGATTTTAGTACGCTTTGAAATATACTTAGAAAAGTTTTATTAAAATCTTTGAGAACTGTGCATTTTGAGGTAACATGCCACAAGGTTCATTTGATTTTATTTTGAATTTCAAAACTGTAAGACGAAGTCAAACATTGGACTGGAATGTGATTCTCCTATTTCGGAGTGAAACTAACACAGGTTTTGTCAAGATCCTTTATGTTTTAATTTAAGTAGACGATCTGAATTAAACTTGCGAATCTCCAAGCCTCTGCCTGAAGGTCTGGCCGTCAGACCTTCGGATATGAGGCAGATACATTGCCTATCAGTTATAGGAACACTTTAATGCTTCGGAGATGACAGTAACTGGCGTAATGCAATGATGAATAGTATTTTACACCCTTCCTCCCGTTACTGCTGAGGCACCAATTTATGTGTGTCCGTGGAGAATTACAGTGTGCCTGTCGATGTTGTACTTTAGGGTTGTGACGTAGTGTGCGTTTGTAAGGAGATACCAAAGTTTCGGATGATCATACTGTTCCAATCTTCAGGTCTAAATATGGAGACAGTATGTTTCTCCGAAACGTTGGTATCTACCGACAAGTCCAAACGGCTTCACAACCCAGAACATCGACATCTTCATGCCCTTGAGAATCTTAAACGGCACATATTGTGCCTGATTTGGCTTTATCGTCATCGTGGGAAACTAAGTCTAATGCAAGATTAGAGTAGGTCTTCGTGACGATGGTATGTTAAATTAAATTAAATTAAATCCGTGGCGTAACAGCTCCAGAGAGCCAAAGCCGACTAGCTGGCTGCTGGCCTCACGTTCACATGCCTAAGCAGAGGTGAACGATCATCCAACCAGATATAGGGTGACGTGTGGTCAGCACGACGAACCCCCAGCCATTGCTAGCTTTCCTGACCGGATAACGCTACCAATTGTAGCTCCCCAATTTCCTCACGATACTGGGTTGGCACCGGTCCCATACACGGGTCGAAAGCTCATGAGAAAATTTCTTCTCCCCCGAGACTCGAACCAGCGCGCATTCCGTATCGCCGGTCCGAAGCATGATGCCTCAGACCGCGCGGCTACGGCGCGGGGACGATGGTATGTTAGTAAAAATTTTTCATTGTGCCGTTTTTTGATTAAAAATTAACGTTTCGGACGCAGAGCCAGGGTCCAAAACGTCGTGTTGTTTACGAAAAAGGGTCGATGTACCGCTTTAAGTGTAGATGTTTTTCCATTCTTCGTGGATTACATACAGATTACGGCAGTACTGGAATACTGAGATGGACAGGATACGCGAAAAACACGAGGGAGAAATTAATTAGTAAGATAATCTGAACGGAGTATTCTTCTCGGAAGATGGAGGTGGAAATAGGAGGATACTAGGAATAAAAATGATTTTAAAGAAACGAGGATGTAGACTGGAGTCATCTGACTTGAGGACGGGTTATAGTTGCAGGCTTTTGTAGATACTGTGATTACTATTCGGGGGAATGCTGGGAATTCGTAACTAGCCAAGCGTCATTTATCGTCCCGATGATGCAGTCAGCAGGATTCTCTGAAACGTCGGTGAATTTCTACCAGACTGCACGGTGCAACGTTCCAAAAGGCATTTTCTTCATTGTCATGAGAATCTGAAATCTTAATCTTCAATTTTCTGGAGGGTGTACATTTGATATTCTCGCTGTCTTTTGTTCTCACATGGGCCTATACATGTTCCGCATTATATTCTTCTGCAAGGGACATGAAGGCGGTGAAAAAAGTTGGGAAGATTTGGTTAGGATATTGTCGTAGTGTCTCTATTGTAAATTATTGTCTTGCCGTGAGGAAACAAATGAAGATCTTTATGTAAACAGGAGCAGAATAAGGAGGGTATCACAGGGTACAATTGCCTCTAACTTACATATCCTGTAAAGAAGCGTGCAAAACTAGATTGGAAGAAAGGGGCGAATCTTGAGTCGATGAAAGGGCCCGTTTCATGGACATCTGTTTTATTTGCATGGTTACAACGTTCGTGTATCTAATACATGCACTGACGCACGTACACACACACACACACGTACATAGAATGGTTTGGTAAAAATTCTGGACATATTTATATTTACCCCACTAAAATAAAGAAGGCTAGAATCTAATTAAATCTGAATTATTTTTTCAAGAAGATGGACGATTCACAGGCTCCAGCTTGTGCACTTTAAGGCGCCTCAAGAAAATTATTACGATATTTGCTACATTTTTTAAAAAATCTAATTCTGTCCGTACTGCATATAAAAATATGCGTCTGTTTAGTAAATTGTTACTAAGTAGTTTACATTTCTATGCTTATTAACAAAAACGTTTAATGCCCAATCATACAACTATTATGTGATTTCCCCGGAACGAATTGTCGCTTTAAAACAGAATTAATCACTTCCGTATCAATTTTCTTATCCGTCACCTTTTTATTAAACAAATTTGGACTTTATCGAGGGCTTACTACACGGAAGAAATCCTTAAGGGTTGAATATTTTTAGAAGCTGTACACTATTTCAGAATGCAATATTGAATTACACTAAATTTTCCTTACCGCACTTTTCATTCGGCAGCGTTTTCCATTCTTGTTTTGGATATAATATCAGAATTAGGCTTCAATTTTCGGGAAATCCCGTATACCATGACCTTGATATATAATCTGTGATGATATATTTGTTGATTTAGTGGCGGACGGATGATTCATAATATAATAAGGAAGATTTTTCAGATATCTGAAGGCTATGTAGTCGAGGAGAGCGTAAAGTCGATTTTACATTTTGGGGAGGGGGGGGGGGGGTCGAAGTCAGATGTGGGGGGGGGGGTGCTCGAAGTCAGATGTGTGGAGCGTTTTACGTTACGTTCTTAATTAAAAATGAAACGAGGAGTAAATTGTTTTATACCTGGCTTCCTCCGTTAATACACTTGCCGGCCATGAATGCGTTTAATGTTTATTCTAGTGTGTAATACAGAATAAAATCTGCGATGAGAAGTCTGAAATGAAGTCGTTCACCTCCTCTTGGCAGACCCGAATGATACGCTGCATGATGAACGAAGCGAGTGGAATTTTCAGGTCCATTACCCAATATCTGATGCCAGTTCCACTTCTGTTCTTTGTGTGTGCTAGATTGACGTAGTGGCGAGAATATTTCTGCCGATGGTAGGGGGCGGGAACAAGAATATAAAGTAATTTACTTCAAGAGTAAATTAGAAGAGAGGAACTTTTAAGTAGCAACGCTACAGCAGTTGTCTCATTTTTTTCTACTTGCCTCGAGAACTGAACAGGGAAGTCAGAATGATTTTGGAAACTAGATGCTTGGAAATACTTAGACGTCCCAGATTTGTGGTTATCACGGCGGCGAAAATTAAGATTGTGGTCTTCTCGGTAATTAGTAATCAGTAATTAGAATGATATAATACATACATATTTTATTACATTCCATGGATCCATAAGACAGTCAGGTGACAATAGGATGTGGAAAAAGTCATAATAATAATAGTAATAATAATAATAATAATAATACAATAAATGTTATAAAGTACAATTCATACTATTATATAAATTTCACATAATACAAACAAACGGTTCACCTAAGAAATGATAAGTTACAAGTAGATCTACCCATTACACACAGAAGAAAACTTATCACTTATTTGTAAACAACGTAAATTCATTGACAGATTAAAAGGAGTGTGTAATTAAGTATCTTTTTAATGCTACCTTAAATTGCTCCTTCAATAAGTGTAACGTGATTATATGCTGGAGGAATAATCTAAGAGTAACACGTGCTACGAAGCTGTTGACATCCCTGTGATGTAATATGTTAAACGTACTGAATTTTCCAGTGTGTGTGTTACCCAAGCATCTTTTATATTGCCAGTACTGCTGTTTGGTTGTCACTTATTTCCTGCCTGCATTTTGTTTCCCGTGTCGTAGAAATGCTTTGATTTAATGTTACCGGAATTATCGATACGATTATTTGATTAAAATGCGTGTTAATTTCAGTATAGTGTGAGAAAATGAATGTTTAAACTATCAAGTAAGGATATAATTGTGATAGTTTTGTTTATGGTTTATCTTGATGAAGGCCAGACAGAGTTCGACTTTAATGTGGACTTTTCATTGTCTTGAGCGAGTGTGATGCATGTTTATGTTTTGCATGTATAATTTCAGAGTTCAAGTTGAAACATGCTGTTGTGTGTTGTTTGTTTTCAGATGAAGAAGGTTTACAGTTCATTTATGTGTGTGTTTATGGCTTTGCATTTATGCTGTATTTTGTTCGTGTAACTGCTGTAAAGATAAAATATAAGGTGATTTTATTTTACAGTGTTTGTTTGTTGTGTTGTGTACGTAATTTTAAAAGGGAACTGTGTGTTGATTTGTTGTAACATTGGTAGTAGGACGTGTTGAAAAGGTAGGCCTACAGTGTGGCGTCTAAGTTTCCTGTACCTGTTAGATCATAGGTCCAAGTGAGTTTAAAGTATTTATAGGGTAAACCGAGGAAAGCGTGTCGTTCGGGTAACTGAGTTAAAAGACGCATCACGGAACGACCACACTACCTCGTTTATCACCGTCGTTATATTTTTGGAAAGATGTTTCCTGTAGTCTGGAAGACAAGACCTTTGTACTGTACAAACATACTGTCTTATAAAAGGATTATATGTACACTTGCAAAGGCTGTGTATTGAGAACAGGTTATGGCTTAGCTCTTTGCGTTGCGTAGAAATAGGTCAGTTTGAGGGAAAAAAGTGTTTCCTTCACAGTGCCACTGCATTTATCGTAGTTAAACTCATCAATTCGGTGAAGGTTAATTAAGCCGCGTAAGTTGTCAAGTATGACTATTTTAAGTAACTTATGTAATTAAACACGTAATTATTCTAGATTAACATACATCGAGCAGGTTGGTGTGCAAGTAATGTTCTAGACATTTGCGGGATGTACCGGTTTCTAATGACTGCCTAATTACCAGTTATCCTGACTGAGATTATTCGGGATAATACTTAGGAATAATCCACTGCCACCTTCTTCCAAACCCATACCTTTTCACCATTTTTTATAATTTTATTACAGTAGTGTTATTGTGTATAGGTATCGTTTATTTAATTTATGTAGCCTAAAGGTTAACTTTACTGTTTAAATACTACTTATACACTGTGAAAATCAAAGCAAAGACCCATGCACAGAATATTAATTTGTTTTCACCGTGAGATTACTGTATATTCGTTGACAGCCGACACATTCATTCATAAACGAAACATGTAAGTCTACTTTCTAAGTACTACCGCCAAGACTGCTTGTTCTCGTTATTGTTTTGTTTTCATTTCGCTGTGACCTCACAGTTCATACCCTTCGTATTTCTTTGTTTCGCTTAAACAATACAGCCGTTCTGTATCCATAATCCTGTCTTTCACTCATGACTGGGTTCTTGCAGCAATGACGTCATGCGAGGCTCGTGCAGATTGAACCCGTTAATTGAATATCTGCGTGCTACACGCATGCCACCTGTCAGACATGCAGACCTTCACACTCCCTGAGGATCCCAGACACTGCCAGTCTGTGATCCAGTAGACCGACTGTGTAAAATGCATTTGTCGCTAAGGAATCAATTGGGGCGAGATTACTGCTGGGGCGGGCACCTGCTGGGAAATTCTGACAAGCCTATTAGCCTACGCGGACTGAAATGGCTTGTTCTTTGCACAACGAACCGGAGCGGTACCGACTGTACCGTTCCCACTGAACCGGGATAGTGGAATACGAAATGGCACTTTCGAAACAAAATGAATCAAATTGATTGGTCATACATAATCTAAAAACGCTTCAAAGAAAATACCAGGAACAACAACCAACTGGGAGTTATAAATCAGTACTGCAGAACCGTACTTTGGGAGCACATTTTTTCAGAATCCTGTTATGAGTAATTTGAGAATGTGTACAAATTTAAATATGGGGATGAGTGGACTTGCGAATTATAAAACTAAGCATGAAAGCATACTTGGGTTATAAATAATTTTAAAGTATTTGAGGGACAACAGCTGAGCGATTTAACTAATTGTTGTAAAATAATACGAACCCATACTTGGTAGCGTAATGCTTCAAAATGTTAATGTTATAAACTGTTTGAACTTGTTTAATATTTAGATTACGCGGCGAAAACGACGGGTTTGGTTACTGAAGGGTTAAAGTGTAATAGCGAAATGCTTTAATAATCCCAGGCTATGGAACATTTTAAAATGTTTGAAGATTTAAATACCAGCGAACAACAACCGTGCAGGATACTTAGATGTTACTACAATAATAATAAAAAACATCATTAGGGAAGATTGTTAAATAAATTTCGGTTCATATCGTTTAAAATTTAAATAACACGGAACGGAATACATATAAATATTGCAGCTGCCATCTTCAGAGTGGGTATGTAATTGTTGGGCGTTTCTTAAATCATTATATAGGGCAGCATGTAGGTGGCTCGACCATTACATATTCACCCTGAAGATGATAACTGTAATGTTTGTCGAAACGCTAAACACTTTTCAATATTCGACGCTGGTTATCCCCGAAAGCCGAAGTTGTACATTGTACAGGGAACATTAGAATGACAACGAAATAGTGTCGAAACTTCTGAAATCTGAGGCATAGAACGTAGAATATAGTACGCAGTTTATTCAGGCGGCGTGTTTGAGCTGGAGAATTCGACATTCGGCAGTCAAATCAAATCGGATTGTTGTAATCTGGTACGCCTTTGTATTATGTAATCCCGTCGAACAGAGGTGCACGGCGTGATGCCTCGCAGTTGTGTTGTATTTCAGTGCACTGAGGTTGACAGCCCACCCCACAGGCGTCATGAGATTACAGCAACAACTGATGTATCTGAAACTTACTTACACACACACACATCAGTACGAATGATGAATGAGGCAGCTTTTTATACTTTGCTTTATGCAACTGACAGCAGATTTCAAAGTGCAGTTACAGTGTCTGAATAGTGAAATCTTCAGTATGACCTCATCCCGTTATTTTATTCGGAAATATGAACTTAAGACATCAGATCCCTGTGTCCGACAGTAGCTCTTAATACTATTTTAACCAATTGACGTAGTTCCATGTATCTTGGTGTGAACATACTATTAGAGATTGCTCCACCTTTGTGGTTTATTTTCTATCACAAATATTACCGATATGGCGACCTCGTAAACTTTTTGATGGGAGTGATACAAAGGTCAGTTAATGCAGGGTCCTGAAAGTTAGTGTGGAGAAAATATGCGACATTTTAGGTCATTTTTTGTGGAATGCGTAACAACAACGTGACGGGTTCCAGTGTCCTCAGTGTTCAGTATTTAGCTTTCGGCTTGATGACAGTAAATAATGAAAAAGTGGAACTAGACTTGTGGCATGTTGTGTGGGTATAGACCACAAATATTCGTACAAATCTGGTACGCAACGTTTTTTACTTGTCAAGCATAAACAGACATGGCGACAGTACAGACGTTTAAGGTTATATTTGACGAATTTCAATCTGTACGTATGTACATGCGTATGTTGTTGATTGTGTAATTATTATATTATAGTTATTCATGACATAGATTAAATTATTTGAAGGAAAGTGGGTTTTGTGATTTCTGCCCACATCCTACGGTGTTGTCAATGTTAACTCTTCTGTTTTAAACTCGGGTATGATAACTTGAGATCGCAAGACTGGCGTAAGTGATATGCTGCAGCACGTAATATAACTGATTCTTGCTTATTGTTTTAATTAACGATGTTTATCTTTGTTTATTTAACGATTCTCGCGTAGCTCGGACTGTATGGCGTCGAATGATAGGGTGGTTAGTAAATAATGACATAGGAAGGTTGTGTCAGGAAGCGATCATAATATAATTTAAGATATAATGAAGGTATTTGCCTGAAATTAGGGAGAAAAACCATGAAAACCTTTAGTCAGGACAGTCGGTCTCCGGTCCGAGATATGAACCTAGAGACACATCGAATACGGAGCAGGAACATAAAGTGCTTCGCTGCGACTTTGGTTGGTTTTCTTATCTGTGTAAGCTATAACGCATTGAATATTGGGATACTTGTGAATGATGGACTTCAAATAATACAGATAGAAGTAGGCGTAACGTTTCCTCTCAAATACAAAGCTGTATTCCGCCGCCGATGATAACCGAACGTACAGGTTTAGTGATTAGCGCGTTGCTTTGTATTCGGAAAGTCCCGATTTCGAGTCTCTTCCCTAAGACTGCCATTTTCCTTAATATTATTCAGTTTCTGTAGACGAGTGATCGGAAATGGATCGTGGCCGATTGTTTATAATAATTCCCATTATGGTTTAAAAATCGTAGTTTTTTGGATCACTTGGATTAATAATCGTTCTAGACAACCGTGATCCACAGTTATGTTTACACCGTTCTGACTAATCGAAATTCGAAACCGTTAGCTTCCTTCCAGACCACTCACAATTCCTGAGAGTTAGTTATGTAATGTACGTAAGAATGTAGACTCCCTGAATCTTGCATTTCCATCACTCTGATCCAAAAGGAGATGGTACAAAGGTCGTCTGTAACGTCAGCAATGAGTGATGCGATCAGAAGACTGACTCTACATAAATATTCGTCTTCTGCTAGTTCTTCTGTCACGTTTATTCGTTTTCATTCTACATTCCATACCCCGCCTTAATATATTCCCCATTCTTCTTTCCGACTCTGCTTTTGTCACCAAGTACGGCTTTCAGACAACTGAAGTGACACTTGAACTGAACGGAACATCTTATGAAATGAAGTACTTTAATTCCTTAACACATTTACTGCCACAATCGAGGATTTTAAGAGAGGTCTTGAGTTGCACATCCTAACACAGGATTGTTTGTTGTTAGAACGAAGGTAGGTCTACTATGAAGGCGGTTCTTTGTTACCGTAAAATGGAGTGGTAAAATAGAAATCAGCTTTATGCATTTTTTTACAATATCCAAAAGTGAACGCCTTTTTGCTAATCTTTATATTGTACCCCGGTTTTTAACATACCAAGCTCTGAAGACCGAGTGATGGTTTTATAATTTTATATGCTGTCGAGAAGACACCACTGCCCAATTAAAGAAGCCGAATTGTAAGAATCTTACATTCAATAGCGCTAGGAAATAGGTGTTTAAACACTTAGTCCTTCGTACCTCAAAGAAAACACCACACTTTTCCATACCCCATACACCTACTGTCGCAACTTTTATAGAGTATGCGTAGCTCATCGACAGGACAAATCGAAAAAGATTATGGAATATAATGGAAGAAATAGTCTTTACAGTTCACCTTGTAAATTCTGTAAACATCACAGTACTATACAAAACACAAGGGTTGAGATTGAAGACAAGTGTGACCTTCGTTATCCACACGTTTTAATATTTATATACGAATAGATTTAGAAAAATGTTGCAAAGTGGCACCTATTATAAAAATACAAAACCACTCTCGTTACTATTTTGCGACCACCCGTTTGTTACCACTTTATGTTAATGATAACAGTATAAGAATATTAACAAATAAGTTTGACTTATACGAGACATGGAAGAAATATATCATAGGAGTTTCAAATGCAAAAACAAAATGTCCACGCATTCTAAGAACATTCACCAAAAAGAGCTAAAATTGTGCCAAATAATAAACTAATTGAGCACGTCAATACTTGTAAATATGCCTTAACCATCTTAATGATGTAATGTGAAATTAGGCAACATTTAGAAAATGCGCCGTTTCATAATGCCGGTTTTGAATGAAAATTCGGTTTAAAGAACACACGGTATTTGTGTCTTTATGCCCATTTTGAATGCACAAATTGTGCAGCCTCAGAAAATAAACATATATAATTTGAATTTGACATCACACCCAGATGATGGAGGGAAAGAAGGTTCTACGAATCTATATTGATGCGGCTAGCCGTCCGAGAAGATTTTTTAATTAAATTATGTTAATTCAAAATTTTAAAACTGATTTCATATGAGTTTCATAGAAGTTTTCCTTGACATATCATATAGTCAGTAATATTATCCTATTAAAGCATTCCATAGTTTTTTTGCCATTTTAAACATATTTTTATTCAACATATTATTACAGAGGGGTATGATCAGAGCGTGTTAAAATAAAGTTTTTAATACAATTTTCTTACATACAAATGTCGAATTACTCATATGATACACACCTGTAATGAAATGTGTAATATGTACTCTTCTCATGTTGGTCATATTATCAACGTCTATGTTGTGTGTAATTTTTAATACAGTGCTTTTCCTATTGTAATTATTTTGTTTTATTGACATGGCTTATGACCCAAATGTTAAAATCCGGCCCCGAATATATGTCACTGTATCCTATCCTGTGTTTTCCCTCTCTCTCTCTTCGTAATAAAATACACGAATTACGTTTTATACTTTATAATTTCAAGCTATATAGGATAGTCAAAATTAACGTTATCCACCTATTCTCATTGGCTGATGCGTTTATGAATAAGCTTTAGCATGAAGGTGTCCTGGTTCTTTTGCTGTTTTCGACAACTTTTGTTACACCCGAAGTATTCAGCTGGATCCTTGCATCCGTTGATGAATATTATTTCCACCCTCCGTTTCTCTTCCTTACCGGGCACCTGATCGCAGTGTTTGGCTTGCCACTTGCGCACTCTCTCTCTCTCTCTCTCTCTCTCTCTCTCTCTCGCACACACACACACACACAGACACTAGCTGTTAATTGATGTTCACCCTAAAATGTAAAGTTCTAGCGACTGTTGTAAGCGGATTACTGTTCAGTATTATTATTCAGCTCGTTAAATTTATTAAAACATTTTGTATGGTAAATTTATAAACGCAGCGAATTAACGTCTGTTTTTATTTATTGGACGCTTTTAATGTTTGTAAAAATTGCAACTTTGTTTGCTTTGTTAATCCTCTATATTTATTTTGGAACGTGTCGTCTATTTGAATGTACTACAGTAACTAAATTTAGTAAATATCAAGCAACCTCATCCTGTGTTACATGTTCTCCTCCTTCTCCAGCGATGTGGGTCCTTCTGGTTATATTTTCTTCGTTACATCTTGTTTAAATGCGCCGTCTCTGGGAGACTTACAATATGTATTAGGCAGTTCATCCCCATACATTACATAATTACAACTAGAGAGAGAAATTAAAAGTGAATGCCAAGTTACTCATTTACTTCAGAGAGACTGACGTGCTTAAGAAAAGAACAACTTTTTACGTAGAAGTTGAAACAGGGAAGAAAAGTAACAAAAACAGCGAATTAAAAACTTTCCTTACTGAGTAAAGCTAAGTGCTTTTAATTCCCTTCGCGAATCTGAGAAAACAACATCTCAGTGTGATGTTTTCAGAATAACGAGTGTCAGAAGGAACGTAGTCGTGTAGTTCTACTTGGAGTGGTAGAGTGTTCTTCACAGTCTCCCAGCATCCCCTGATTCTACCTTTTCCTTCCGGAATACGCGATTCACCTTCTTCTCAAAGGATCGTGCTGTCGATGACAGTTTCGGGTCATTGGATTAAATTATCGTCGTCCATTTTTATAACACTTTTTAAATATATATAATAAGGAACAAAAATACAGTAGTAAGAAAGATAAATTCGAAAATACTGTAGATATACCGGTCTGTTCGACTTGATATTTGCCTCGTTTGTTCTGGTTAATTGTGAATGTAATATCGAGGTATGGTATGTCCAGTTTGAAATTTGGTATTCTTGAATGTGAATTTGAGGAGTAACTGTATTACAAAAACATAAGTTTTATAACGGTACTCCAGTATACATTCATAGAGGAGATTTACTACAGAATCATGTCTTGCAAACAATAATGATGTACGTAATTCATCTTGTTCTGTGCGTGTGTCTCTCGTATCTTGTAATGTTTATAAAATGTGGCAAGGACTACGTTTTAATTGAAAAGCTACAAATGCAAGTACAGCGGATTAGCATCGGCGTTTACAGCCATTTTAGAAAATGTTCAGCTGCACGTGTACCTGTATAAGCATTTTTTCCTATGTTGTAAGTAGGCCAATGCTGTTTTTCTTTCCTTCGATTTAAGCCGATCTGCCTCATCTCTCAGTAACTATATACAAAGCACTACATGTGTTTCGGCGAAGAAAATAATAGGCCCCTACAGTGGTTAGGGCAACACCGAAACTTTGTAACCGAACTTTTATGTGAGGTGTTGGGTTAAAGACAATCCACGTTTTCCAGAAAACTGAGGAGAAATGAGATGTTGAATCTTATCGTACTAGTGTTTGTATGTGTGTAAAAGACAGGACTGATGCGAAATCCCCTCCTCCTCAACTCCTTTGCTGGCACAACTGTGCTTTTAATTCCCTCCTTGCTGAGCTTCGTGTGATTTGCAGGGGGTTTGGGGGGTGTTTCCATTCTTCTTGTTTCCAAGTCTCCTAAAAGCTTAGCTATTGTGTTTCCTCCCTGCTCAACAGTTTTCTTATCAGTTCGTTCCTCGACTCTCGTCTCGTACTTCTCTTATCCTTGTCCCTAGTCGTTATTTTATACTTGAAGAGATTCTTCTTGCCTGCCAACTAAAACTTGCTAAATGCCCCTCGAACTTCTCAGATTCCCCGTTGAATTGTGTACACTACAGAATATCTTCTCCGCCCTCTGTTGTTTTTAAAACTGCAATAATCAAGAAAGGAAAGAGCTCGTCCAAACTGCTATACAAAGCCTTTCTGTGTATCTAGCATTTACGTTGATGATAGAATCTGTCTTTCATTAATCTAATATCCTTTAAATTTTAAGTAAACTTACTTAAAATCAAGTTCATTTAAGCAATGAATTTTATAGTCTCTTTTATGCAGTATGGCCTCTGTTAACTGTGATAGTTCATTCCGTAAAGTGACTCACTATACGCTGGACTACGCACTTACCTCATTGATGGAGGCAGAAAGTACCTCTGAAACGCCGGTAAACTTGTACCAGACGATACGGCCCAACAACCCAGAGGACAGTCGTCTTCACACTCGCCGCCATGAGAACTTGAAATCTCACCTGCATGGGTTTGATTCCCGGTAGGGACCGTGATTTTTCCCTTCGCCGGCACGTCTGGACCTGCCCTGTGGACCATCCAACCTCCTCTCCAATTTAATCCGGATTCCCTTTTCCCGGAAGTAAAGGAGTCTGAAGTGGAACGGGCCACTCGTCGGAATTTAGAATGCACAGCGCTTTACCTCCACGTGTCAGTGTTGTCGTGCGTAGACATGGAGACATTTTTATTTTGTCTGGGGTTTCTGACGAAGCTTAAGAAATGTTATTAAAGAAAATTGACTTATAAATTCATTTTCAAGGACTGATCTGCATAAAATATCATATTACTTCCTTGTGTATAGGCAAATTCGAATTATCATATTTTCGTATTGGTTATACATGAGTGATTAACTGTAATCGAATGCCTTGTTTCCTCTGAAATATTTCTGTACTTGTGCAGAAATTGCTTGTATTGAACTGCAACCCCAAGTAACTAGACCCAACAAAGCTATTATGACTTGACAGATTTTATATTTCAAGTCCGTATTTCTTAATTACGGAGAGATTGGACTGTGGTAATGTTTTGTCAGTGTATCCGAGTGTATGTCCCCCTGATTACTTAGAACAATTTTCATGAAATTGGTACAAATATAATGCCGATAGAGATCACCCCATTCTAGTAATTTATTGTTCCCTACCAACAATAATAACAGCATGGCGAAAATGCAGATTTCTGAGATGCAGGGTCTCGAAATGTTGTGTGATAATAGAATTTATAAAACTGGGCAACTATTTATTAAGATCGTACTATTGTAAATTCTAAATGAACTGGCGGATACTTGAAATATATGTTTATATTTTAGTTTTATGTATATACTTAATAGAAAATTTAAGCTCAATTTAAGGACTGGTGTCGGACTCTTAAAAATGATGATACTTTACAGTCCACATGTATTGGATTTCCAAGGCTTGTTTGCAACTCTAATTAAACGTGTCTGCTAATGTGTTTTATCTGTGTCACTTCTCTTCTGTAAATCGGAAATAGTTCGTTGCTTTGTCAGTGCTTCGGTATAATTCAGTACTTCCACAAGCAGTGCTACAGAAACGCAACGAGTTAATCCATGAGAGCACTGGATTTTCTGTTACCGGAAGAAAAGGATTTTAATGTTTGTGTCTCTGAACAAATCTCAGTCCCACAACCCAGTGGTTTGTATGTACAGAATAAGTTAGTTTATTTTTGTTTGGAATTGTAACTGCTATTACATTCTCTTGAGTACAAAGATACTGACTGTTCTTTTAAAATCCTACCAATATTTATAGCATATTATACAACCGATGGCGACTGAGTAAATCCACTCTGTCACCGGTAGCCCGGCATTGAAACGCTCTTTGGGGAGCTATAATTTTCTCCTGAAAGAGTCTTTAATATTCTAAAACATGGTGTTCTTTTCTTCCTGAAGCACGGATGAACTATAGCAGGCTTTGAATGTGGCAGAGTCTGCTCTTATACAGCAATCAGGACTTATATAAAGTACGAAAAGATTACTCTCCTTACTTAGTCTATGCTAAGAACAGATGTATTGAACTTATTATTTATCGTTCATCTTGTTTTTTATTCTGAGATACGGTTCGCTTATTGGTTTTGAAGTACTGCACTTCGTCCACAATAACTCAGGAGTGAACGTTACCATATTCCGTGCAAGTAGTGCGTCAAAATGAAGGTCTCGTTTCTACGGGGGCCGAGGTATTTCCAATAAATGCAAAGTATGTTTCGTACAGAGGGACATAATAATTGAAGTCCGAGACAGTGATGCGCTTCAAATGCTTTGCTGTCATAGGGGCACTGTTTTATGATTGAGACTTGAAGTTCTCACGGCGGCGTGTCTTATTTGTTGCGTC
>NW_019059570.1:787303-854478 GCF_000696155.1 Zootermopsis nevadensis
AGTACTTCCTGCCGCCATCTTCAGGGCGGTGAGTAGGCTGCGCTCGTATTTTCACTTAGTATCCAGAATCGGATGTTTTGGTAGTACCGTAAACAGGTAACCACTGTTTTTCTTCATTTAATCCTCAATACGTAGCCTAATTATTTTTCATGAGACGCTATAAAGCTGATAACACGTCATTAAGTGAAACTGTAATGAAACATGAAAGTTGTGTAAGTTGAAAAGTACTTATAAAATTACCGAGCAATTTAGTGTTTCAGTAAAGCTCTGGCCTTGTACTTATGACGGAGTCGGTTCGAGTCGGGTCACTGGCTATCCTAGTTCATTATTATCGTGTTTTTCCCCTCCAGGTGAATACCGGCGTAATATAAAAACAGAACCAATTCGTTAGATTATGACACTGTTGTCTCCTTCCAAATTCTTACCTATTCATTTTGAATGACAATTTTCTGCTATCATTTAACGGTATAGGACACTTACAGGTGTAATAAGGTCGTTAAATGAAACAAGAAAAACCTGCCGAACTTGAGAAGATGAAAATTCAGTTTTCTGTCAGTTGTAATATTGTTTATAGGTTCAATAGAGACGTATTATCTTTCAGTAGACTCTTCATTTTCACTTACAATGTATCTCTGGATGTTCATTGGAGTTGTCTCGTACGCGTCCCTGTAATAGAACCCCTATACTGCGTAGTTTAAGACATCACGGACTGTACTAATTTAGAACGTGTATTTTATAGCCGTGTCCAGATGTCCAACCCACGTAGTGCACATGAGTCTGGATTCAAATATGAAGTGTACAGTAATGGCGAACAAGCTGTTATGGCTACCTGCAGTGGCCGAGTCAAACGACGTAGTGTCGCTGCTGATATATTAGCAGAATGCCAATGAGGAAAGCAGGGGACTGCCTACACAAACGTCGTGAAACACGCAATGCAATTAACAAGATTCCGTGGTCCTGAATTATCCCTATCCTCTGGATCAGTGGTATTTAACCTTTTTTTGTTCGTTATACCTTTTTTGTTAGTTATGTGTGTCTTGCATTTCTGAGCTTTTACGATACGTATCGTATACGTTAGCAGCCATTTTAAATCATTAAAACCATATACTAAACATCAAATGGTCTATAGCAGTGGTATTCAACCTTTTTTGTTCGCGTACCCCCAAATGTAATTTCTCTTCAACTTTGTACCCCCAAAGTTGTTGGTGTATAATTTAAGTTATACATAGTATATAATCTACATCTAAAATCAATTACATTACTGATTATTCAGTGTTTATCATAAAATAATATATATTTTTTAAAATTTCACGTACCCCTAAGATGTCTTCGCGTACCCCCGGGGGCACGCGTACCCCAGGTTGGTAACCACTGCTCTGGATCGTAGGCCATCGAGAAAGCACTTCTGAATAATTAAAGCTACTGGAAAGCAAGTATATCCCGACATGAATAAGTTACCCTATTTTATATTGAGTTTGTTTCTTATTTAACGACGTTTCATCAACTTCTAACCAATGACTCGACCCAGACTCGAAGTGGCGGCGACATACGTACAA
Organism: Zootermopsis nevadensis; assembly: GCF_000696155.1. The sequence continues at coordinate 788,860 of NW_019059570.1, forward strand.
ACCGAGGGTGTTAATGGTACACATGCTTCCTCCGTTATTATGACGGTACTTGTCTACTTATACAACTTTCATGTTTGATTACTCTTTTACTTAATAGCGTGTTATAAAATGCATAGCGGGTGATGAGAAGGAATTCGACTACATATTGAGGCCAAAATAAAACAAACCAGTCGTCGCCTGTTTTACGGTATTATAACAACATTAGTTTATGGATACTAAGTAGAACTACGAAGATATTACGTCAATACACTCTGGGTTTAAACAACTGAACTTATAATAGGACATTTATTTTTCGTTAGACTATGCTTTCCCACCTGGGAACGCTCTGTATATAAGATATTTCCGGTTTTCACGGCGACCAGTCTACACGGCGCCAAAACACAGAACAACACACTTTATGTCAGTTATTCCTCAGACAATGAACAGTGGTCAGTGTAATATTGTGAATCATTTTGTAAGAGCATTAGTAGTTGTTCCTAAACCTCACAAAATCCAAATTTTTCCATAACTTATCTTTAAAATCTTGATGCAATTCACTGAATAAATATGAACACGAGTATTGATCGAGTGTCGACCTAAATTGATGATGGTTGTCGCGTAGAGCTATTTGGACTTCTTAATATAGCTAAAATAAACAACAATAATTAATACATCAACACTGCTATTAATAGTTATTTATTCCTGTAGGATTTAGTACTCTGACAAATTTTTCGGATATGAAAATGGTATATTCGTTTAGTTCTTTAAATAAATAACTACAGTGTTTCTTGTTGCAGGGTCATGTCACTGTTAGATATAAGTCCCTTTGAATTTGCAGTAGGTAACTGGTTATGTCAATTCAAATTAAAATATTGATTGTGCAGGCGCACTGTATGCAGATGCGAAGTAATTTCACTGCCGGAAGGGGTTCCCTCCAGTTGTCGCCCTAAATTTAGCGGTGGCTTATGTATTGAATTTTAATGCAGCCCTCCGAGAGCTGTCAGCAACATGACAACACTCTGCTGCTTACAGCACTGATTTCATTATGCTGTCCATATACAGGCCCACATATAGTCTTGTATTTCCCATAGATCCACATTTTGAGTTCATGGTGTCAATGAATTGCATTTCGTTTCATTTGGCATGGTTAACTGGGAAAGAAAACTGTATGAGGTTTTACGAGTGGTTTATGGAGGACTACACGATGGATGAAGATATCTGACTTCTGGGTCGTTATGCCGTGTAGTCTGATAGAAGTTTACCGACGTTTCAGAGGTGCTTGCTGTTACTATCAGAGGACCATTGTATTCTGAAACGTCGGCAGTCTGTCTACCAGAATACACGGTGCTACAGCCCAGAAGACAGCCATCTTCATACTCACCGCTGTGAAAACCTCAAATCTTACTCGTCGCATGTTGAAGAAATTTTATACTGCATGTCTCTATTAAGTACTTTCAGTTGAGTTTAAATTCGACCTGATTCGGTGAATATTTAAGTTTAAGATACCTATATTTGTAGATGACCGATTACATTGTATTATTTTCAATTCAGGATCATTGTATTCAGTATTCAGTGAAATATGCTAAAAAATTATTTATGACCGCTTGTATTTAAGCGTTAATTTGCAGTGTCAACAAAGTAATTTTTCTGCAGAAAATGAACATCAAGACCTTTTGGGAATACAACTTTCCGCTATTGTGTTTTAGCCTATTGACTAAATGTTTTTGGTCCAAATGAACTGTACTGAAACTGCTTATTTCTTCCATCACACGTATTTAACACCTACTTGCCATTTACAAAGACAGATTAAAACGTATTTCAGTTATAGGTCTGTTTACCAATAGGAACTACCGCTTTACTTCATGACATAAGTGAACTTTGTATTTTTTTAAGTGCGACGAGTGTAGTCTGTACAAAAATGGAAAGATGTTTTAACAAAAAGAAAAATACATCGTAATCAGACACATTTTGATTAGATAAACGTTTTATGTGCACAGTTTCTTGTACGAAGGCTTTCATATGAGAAATTGGATGACATTTTATTTATGTTGACGCATTGTGCATGCATTATTGATTAAGTTCAAACTGTACACTTTAAAGTCGTACTAGTCGGTTCTTGAAGTCTTAATGATACCTCTCGGTTTGAACGGATTGTACGCGAGAAAATTCTGACAGTTTTGACGTCTTCAAGCAAAATATCGTCGTTCAGCTTCGCGTTTCTCTACATAAAACGTTATTTTGAAGGCACCCAAAACGCATTTGCTAAAGCGAATCAAATATGTCTCGCTCGTAAAAAGTTAACTCACACATCAGCACAAACAGGAGACAACTGTAATAATCGTTTGGGTACAAATCATAAATTACGTTTCTTTTTCGACCGAACGTCTTGGCCCAGTGATTAGCACCTCAGCTTCATATTCGGAAGGTCCCGCGCACAAGTCTCGGCGCTGGGACCAGGTATCCTACAGAAGGTTTTCGTGGTTTTTCTCACTGTGTTAAAGCAAATGACAGGAGAGTACCTTTAGTTGGGCCATGACTGCTTCCTTCTATATTCTTTCCGATTCATTATTCATCCTACCATTTAACGCTGTATATTATCAGTAAAGACAGCATCGTGAGGTATAATATAAATACAAAATAAATATGATTATTTTGAATGCTGTAGTGATTGGTGACCGGGTTTAATGTCTTAAGTTAATATGTTAATGAAAAATATACTGAATTGTCTCCGGATAGGATGTGATGTTGGGTTGTTATTATTGTAATGAATTGTCCGAAGTTGTTATTGTTCTGTTGTAGATGTATTCATACTTATTGTTTAGTTGTATTTTAGTCAGATGCAAAATATATATCGGTCTAACATGAGAACTGTATTTACAAATTCGTTGTTTCTTGACACTTTAATCTAAATTTAATTACTGATATACGGAATGTTGTAATTCCATGCCATTGAACCAAAATCATGTAAAATTGCAGCTAATATAACCCAATGCTGACTTAGTAAAAGATTAAACCTTCAGGACTAGGAAGAAGTATAAATGAATTTGACCCTGATCTAAATTGTAGTCTAGAGAAATATTTAGACAATCCGATCCGATCCATAGCACTGATGTGATTGTTTTTGTATATACCAGTAGTTTTGTGTTGAAATGTTCGAATAATCAATCACTTCGTCCAGCGTTTTTGTTATTATCGTCCGGTTTCCGAAACGAACCTCAAATAAATTACAGAGCTGTGTAAATGTTACTGTGTTTGTGTTGAGGAATTTCTGTTTAATTGGGATGGACGTTTCTGTTTTAAAAGTGGTCTCTGTGATTCGTCAAATAAGAAAAGTAATCTTTCAGTAGGAATACGAGTAGGAAGTGTTCGAACAGACTTGAATAACCTACCAATTCATGGAACTTATGCCATTATTATCGTGACTAGTTGATTATTTAATTTACAACGCTTTCTCCAGTGCAAAGTTTCAGTAACGTCGACTGAGAACGGAAGACGGCCATGAATGAAGTATAGGAGTGACTTGTAAGGAGACGGTTCTGTGTTGTTTTCTAGTCTGGAGAAACTGGGAACAAAACAAAAAATACCACAGTTAAAGGCAACAGAGATTCGAAACAAGTACCTCCCGAATACAAGCCTAGAGCGTTATAAATGCACCAACCTACTCATTGCAAGGAATGAAATCGAACTTCGTCGAACCTGATAAATTTAGTGGGCTATTTTTACAAAACGAGAAACTTCCTGGTTTATGCAGATCATGTAGTATTATTAGAGTAGTGAGAAAGCTGTCTTTTCCTTGAAGTTTCCCCGAATAAAACTAATTTTCTATGCTTATATTTGCAATATGTCCCACCCGGCAGTGCCAATAATGTATTTGCCAAAAAACTTTTATGTTACATTCAAATTGTCTTGCAGCTTTTAACAAACGGCATTCAAGTTTCAGACATGGATTAAAAGCACGGTTCTAGACAGTAGGTCACGGCAACGGACAGACGGAAAGCGACCTAGTGAAAGCTCAATCAAAATAACGGCGGATAAGATAAACGCCATGGTTGCTAGTCACGAAATTATCAGCTCATATGGAGAGCGCCATCAGCGTGCATTGTCAGTCTCTAACAACTATCGTTTTATGGTCGTAGCGAAATGGACGCTGAACGGAGAGGAACTTGGTGCCCTACATATCCTCTCTGTTATCTGGAGTGATTAATGTTCAGTCTCCCTAGCTTGTGCTTCTCTGTAAATAAATTACACACTACAAATAAACAAACACACAAACGAAATTACAAACGGTTAGATCATGTACTACGTTTACAGTCACAAACATGAGAGACCGCCACAGAGAATTAAAATATGGAGCAGTGTCCACACTTATTGCTTTAGTACATTTACAGAGTCTAACATTTATTTTACAACTCTGTATGTAGTTTTGTTTTCCTCCATGACTCTGTATGGAAACTGGAGGCAGTTCCTGTTTTTAAAACAACGGGTGAAGCGTAAACAAAGACAAAAGTGTCGGGGCAGTACAGAATTGGGTCGACGTCAAATTATGATTTACTATTTACGTAACTGCAACAGAGAATTTATTGGCTGCGACGAAAAGCGGATAAATCGGAAAAGATGGGAGGGAGGGTAATGTATTATGAAAATAACTAAGCTATTTTGTACAATGGTGTCCCACGTATCAGCGGATACAAGTTCTGTCAGCCGAAATCACACCTTGCCTAGCTAAGTTATTTTCTTTATAAAGAGAGAGCGACTGTGAATGTGTGTGTTGTAGACCACGCACACAGCAGCAATTTTTAACCTCAGTGGTAACATTATGTACCACCTACTTTAATATTTATTAACTCTGCGAATTTACTGTAGAGTGTAGTTATGGGTGTAGTATGAATCTCGGAATAAAAAGCAATAACTTCGTTGAAAGTTGTACTGACTGACTGTAGTGGAGACATTGCGTTTTCTGTGAGAAACAAAATTGAATTATTAATTAGGTAGATAAGCCTTGGGCCTCAAAGAGTTAAAATTTCCAATAAGTACTTATTACAGGCTACTGGATCTTATGCCTATAAATACCAGGGAGGTCCCCCCCCCCCATACCATAACACTAAAATTACAAAGTAGTTTCAATTACTTCTCACATTCATTACACAGTTCGTTTGTGCATTATTTGTAATGACACAGATTTAAATACTCCTGAAAGGCCCATGTAGTATCCTTAAACGATCCGTCGCACTGGGAAGACCGGAAACCAAGCTAGTGTAAGAACTCCGTGAGGATTTATTTGCTATTTGGTGAACAGTTTTAAACTTTCATCAGCCATGTCAAGAGACCTGAAAAAACAGCGTTCAAGACGCCAGATATGTCGACCAGCGTCGCTCCGTCGCTAGAGTTACAGGACATGTAACTGTAGCGACCACATTATTTACTGGCCATGTAATATCTTTGATGTTGTTTCGCCAAGAATGTTATAATCTGAATATAAATTTGATGGACGGTGTCTTTTAAACTACTTCTAAATTATTTTTCAGTTCAAATTATGTGCGTTAACTGTCACACGAGTTACAAGTCGCCTATATATTTTCCTTAAGGTTTTGTTTTTAGCAATCTCGCGTCGCACAGAAAATGTTGTTATAACTACTTAATAAACATGTAAATGACTGTTGTGAATTTATATTCTCCAAATCCTCAAATGAACTGGCCTTAGGTAAGAAGGCGACTGTATTTTTAAAACCCTGACTATGACTCGACTATCAGATCTCGATTTTTAAAACTGGATGTACTGCGCCAATATGCGGTTGGCACTACTGCACAGAAGAGTGAAAGGAATTTATAATACTTTTTACTTTAAACGAATAAAGGGTTGAAGTCAAACCGTACAAGTACGAGAAAATCTAGTGCAACTATTACTGAATTAGCAGTTAATCGATTCTAAAGAGAACATTCTAAGAACTGGAATGTTCTGGAATTTGACATGAGTGTCGCCAGACTAGACAAGTAATTTATTGCGGACATACTGTTGATAAAAAAGAATATCATTAAACATTTCCGTTGTGCGGTCAAGATTTATCACTGCCACTTCTGCTACAATAACAGATGTTTGTGATGTTTCCCTTTTCTTTGGAAATTCAGGCTTCCACATTTTGTTATCTCGCCAATGAAATGACATATAAGTTAGTTTGAACATGCACAAACAAAAGGATTGCAAGTTTTCATATTTATTATAGATAAAACTGTAATCCAGCGAGTGGTTTCAATGTTAGGTCTGCATAGAAGAACCTTCTGTCTCTGCTGGAAAGGGGTAGGAATTGCCGATTTATGAGTGCATTGTAACAAATGCGACCTGCTCGGATGCTGAGAACTTTATGTCCACTGACCATAAATTATGAAGAAAATGTAGCAAAGTAAAGCACTGACCCGTTTGGCTGTGATTTCATAATCTGTTTTTCCTGTAGCCTTTGTAAAACAGTGCATTTAGCATTGTTCATAAGCAGATTTGTGTCCTTTTTCCTGTATTCATAGAGGCCATTACATGGGATGTCGCTGTCTCTCTGGCTCCGATATCATTGCTTGCATAAAATGGAGGATTTGGAAGTGGGTCACAGGGTCATATTGTGCTGTTATGTGATGCACACATATGAGATGATTCCGTTTTAACACCACTTCCCCCCCCCCCTCTCGATGAACCGCATCCAAATTTAGATTCACCCATGTTTATTAAATCATAGCCATTGTTCGAAAATATTATGTTCCATTTATATCCCTTCAATACATTTTGGTTTCGGAAACTGGTGCTGAACTCTGGAATTTAGAACTGTAGTACAATTTATGTGTTACGAATTGTGAAATTTTTATTTGCTGGCCCTCAATGCTGTTTGCATTCCGTGGTTTTTGTATCCATATGTTAAGCACGCCTGTCTGCATGGGGGAATTTCTGTTTTATGGGGCCGATTTGTATGTTATATCACGTGACCTTCTTTGTCTCCAGTACCACTGCAAGGACAGTCTTCATAGTGGGAATAATGGGTTGGTGTATTATGTACTAACGTTTGATATTCAGGTTCCATTCATCGGCTTAAATACGATGGCAGAGGAGTAAGACACTGACTCTGACCTCGTTCAGAATGTGTGGGTTCCGAAGTCCCTGTTCAATCTCTTAACAAAGTTTATGAATGCGAGTCATATGAAACCCTGCTGTGGTACGATGTTCACATAAATGTGTAGTTTCTCTCTGACGGCTTCGTATGTAGGCCTGTGTAATTACAGGGACAGACTGTGCATATGTTCCACAAGATACAAGTGCATGTGTATACACTAAGAAATGGAGATCCGTTGAGTTTTCAACGTGAATTACATTAGTGTATTATAAAATATACATAAATCTATAAATATAGGGCTCTAACAAAATTTCAGAAAAAGGCTTGATTCTTGGAACATATTTACTTCTAATTAAAGCATGGACATGTGTTATGTGTGAAATGTCTATCAAATTGGCTGTCAATTAATGAGATAAGTACTGGATACTCAGAACGATCCGTTTTCAAGTGCCTGAGCACTGCGGGTCCCAACGTTTCGTTGGCTTGATCTATAGACATTTTGGTAGGACTTCTTGGACGAGGGATCGGTCCGTCGCAAGGCCTCTACCCGTACACAGGACAGCACGACACAGAAAAACGCGGACAGACATCCATGGCTTGAGTGGGATTCGAACCCACGGTCCCAGTGACCAAGCGGCACAAGGCCCACGCCTCAGACCGCGCGGCCACTGCGGACCCCCAATGAGATAAGTAATTAAGTTAATTTATGCCTTGAAGTGAAGCGACAGTCAGAATTGGTTGATATAGCACAGATTTACAATTTAAAGATTAGTTTGGTGTCAGTATCCCGCAATAAACTCAGTAGTCAAAGACTGACTAAAAGGCGAGGGCACGTTGAGGTACGTATGAAGAACAGTTAGAATTGTTTTTTGTTGTCGGCCGATCTCGGTTGTTCGGAGTCGAATTGTACAAAAACATAGCAGGGCTTATGGTAAAGTATTTCATATTATGAACTGTTCAAAAATGAAAGAATATCAGCATTAGATTGAATTAAAGGAGCAAAGAAACTCTTACCTGTATCGTGTTGATTTGTTCTGTATCTCTGATTATTGTTACCAGTATATATGAAAAAGGTGAATATAGCTTGTATTAAAGAGAAGATAAAATATCAACACAAAATTACACAATTATATTTATGGTTCTTATAAATGAATATCCAAATATTTTGTATAAAGATTTTGTATAATTACTTTTTTAAAGTAGACCATCGATTCTGGACTTGGGGTACAGGTAGCTCGGAAACGTGCGTCATGTATAGTACATATATTGTAAGACAGGTCGAAACTTCATGAACGTGTCTAATTGTTTTTATAATACCTCTATTACACATAGTTTGAGATAAGATTAACTCACCGTTGAAAGGGAGTACGTGAAGTGACACTCTATCAAGTCTCACTAGGGAAGACATCTGCTGAAAGAAGGATCAGAAACGATAGGCCATTTGTACATGGTACCAACATTGGCACATTGTCCCCAGTATTAATGTAATAGTGTAGTAGTTCTGGAGGTTAAAAATACAGAATCTTCGACGGACGTGGCGGCCACCGAATTTTAGATTCATTTCTCGCATGCAAACGAAAAGACCGCTTAGAACTACTTGAGAAAAAATTGTAAATTGAATGGGCAACTTTAATCTGCCACAGTATGTACTTAGCGCAACAGTTAAACTCTTTAATACAGTCATCTCGATCTTCTATGTAAATGCAGAATACAAGGTAAAGTTTATGTGTGCCATTACATAGTTGACAAGACTACACGGTGGTTTAATGATAGTTATTTAAAAACAGGGGCGGGGGAGAGAGAAGAGAGGGAAGTTCGTCGCTCTTCAAGTTAGAAACTTAACATGAAAAACGCTTTAATATTTATAATGAAAACTTCAAAAGAGCAACATTCAAAAAAGCCCGGGCGAAGGTATACGACGTCATAAATGAATACTCTTTTATGACGAAAAACTCAAAAAAAGTTTTATCAAAGTGTCCTATATTTTGGTCAAGTGTACCCATAACTTTCTCTTCCTAACGTTCCGACATGGTCTCAGTTAACGTTGATGGCATGGCCTACCTTCTATGAGCAGTGTTTATTCAAACTTGATGGGGCAAACGCAGAGTTGATCACTGTTTCCTTTCGTTTGTTTTAAGTTTAGGTAGTGTTAGTTTGTGTAAGCGAAATGGGATAGAACGCGTCATTCTGTGTGGCGTTTAGAAGCAATTTCAAAGCAGAGGTTCGTAGTTATGACAGGTTGAATTAGAAATAAAAATTATGTATACTGCAAAAATGAACACGAATGAGCGAACACCACACACACACATTCTTTCAGCGGTAAAATGGCTGGTTCTTTGTGCGTCACTCATTTAGTTTCTTGTCACAATTTTAATTTGCCTTAAACATTTCCGTGTTTGAGTTGGATACCATTTAGTTGTGACGCTGTGGGGTATACTCTGCAGTTTGTATAAACCGTCGTTTAAGTACATTTTACGTAAAAATGAAGGAGGATTAGTAAAGAAACTAATTAGTGGCATCTAAATATCGTTAGCATTAAAAAAATTGCAGCCACTTCAGACATGTTTGTCATTCTAAATATCTTTCCTTTAACGTTATATAACTAATTTTCACACAGCAAAATTACATTCTATCGTTCATGTTTAATAATAACACTTTTTTATTTTCCTCTTGATGTTCGTTAGTGGCAGCCTTCCACATCTTACGCCCTGTGGTCATATGAGCGTCTATGTAAGGTTTCCCAAAAGATCTTTGCCCACTTGGCTGGTAACGAAGAATATCAATCAGTATGTGGTATTACGAGGTATCTCTAAAGAAAAGCAAAACGAGAGACATTGTTAAGATTTTAATAAGGTTTTGGGATTGTCTGAATTATTGTATTGTATTGATTGTTATATTCTCGTAAGAAAATCTAAATATATAAATTAAATATACGTGTTATGCCTTGTATGAGAATATCTATATTGTTCATGCTATTATATTAGTTTGATAATGCATGCCTTGCTGTCTTTAGAAGTAACTTTTACCCTTCAGTGTTACGTGGTAGGTATGGAACAGCACGAACAAAGAACTAAGATGCGATGCAGCGTTTCAGTCTCTCGGTACCACGCTCCATGCTGAAACAACTTCCTTCTGTGTAATTGAGCGTTGCTACACTTGAGACAGATGAATATACAGCGAGGAGGAAAAGGAAGTTGGTGGGAACGTGGCGACAAGCACTTCGGTACACAAATAAACGGTTCCCCTTCATTCTGAAACAGAATCCGATTGTATCTATGAGCTGCAGGTAATAGAGGGAAACAGTTTTCATAACACTTCCTTTTAAGTTCAAAGAAGTAACAAGAAGATTTCTGTCTTCTGGGTTGTTGCGCTGTGTAGTCTGGTCGATGTTTACCAACGTTTCAGAGGTCATACTACCTCCGTCATCAGGGCGATGAGTATGAAGATTTCTGTCTTCTGGGTTGTTGCGCTGTGTAGTCTGGTCGATGTTTACCAACGTTTCAGAGGTCATACTACCTCCGTCATCAGGGCGATGAGTATGAAGATTTCTGTCTTCTGGGTTGTTGCGCTGTGTAGTCTGGTCGATGTTTACCAACGTTTCAGAGGTCATACTACCTCCGTCATCAGGGCGATGAGTATGAAGATTTCTGTCTTCTGGGTTGTTGCGCTGTGTAGTCTGGTCGATGTTTACCAACGTTTCAGAGGTCATACTACCTCCGTCATCAGGGCGATGAGTATGAAGATTTCTGTCTTCTGGGTTGTTGCGCTGTGTAGTCTGGTCGATGTTTACCAACGTTTCAGAGGTCATACTACCTCCGTCATCAGGGCGATGAGTATGAAGATTTCTGTCTTCTGGGTTGTTGCGCTGTGTAGTCTGGTCGATGTTTACCAACGTTTCAGAGGTCATACTACCTCCGTCATCAGGGCGATGAGTATGAAGATTTCTGTCTTCTGGGTTGTTGCGCTGTGTAGTCTGGTCGATGTTTACCAACGTTTCAGAGGTCATACTGCCTCCGTCATCAGGACCGCTGTGAAAACCTCAAATCATACAATTAACAAGAAGTTCTTAAAATAACTTAACGATGTCTGCAATTCTTCAAATGTTTTTATTTATACGTTGATGACAGCATTAACAATTAATGAATAATTATATAATTTGTGCGTCATTGGTGTAAAAAATCTCCACTGAACACAATTCCCGGTACGTTAGATGTCAATTACACGCCAAAGTTTGCACTGTCGCCATGTGTAATTGCTGACCTGTTCAGTACGAAATTTGTAGGTAGTTCTACACAACATTTCACATGCTTAACTCGAGTGGTAAATAACGGAGCCAATGCCAGCGTTGTTTGTTTCGGAGAGGAGGTTTTAGGCACAAATTCGCAACACCGGTAAAGTGTCATGGGTTCGATTTCTGACAAGGATGGTTTCTGTAGCTCGGATACTAAGCATGGTAGGAGAAAGGCGTATTTATTTCTGCGAAGAGATTACAGGAACTAATGCCTAAACCCCGAAAATTGTCCTGGAATCGAGTCTTGGTGAATATTTTGGTTTTAGGGATAATTTTTTTCCTGTGATATTCAGTGATACATATAGGATGTTGACGCCAATGGAAAGCTTTCAGGCAGTGAAGATTGACGAAAAATGTAAACATTTGTCGGATTTCTCAACATGCGACACTACGGGCACTGTGATAGTATAAGCATGAAAATTAGATTCTTAGTAATTGTATGAAATAAGGATGAAAGCTGTAGAAATGAGGCTACTTTAAATGATTATGAGGGGTCACAATTGTTACGAAATTATTATAAGCCTACATTACTCTTCTCAACATTTCTTTCAGCTATTTATAAAATATAAATGTTCTAACCCTAAAAACATTTTTGTGGGTAGGCTTATGCATAAGCCCGTATAGGTATTAAGGGCTTATTTATTGTAAAGAAAATATTTTCGTGAAATCAACATCGTGTGAGGAAGGTTTGTCCTGTCCGGAAAGATACTTGTTCTCCCTTTTATCTGTGATAATTGTCTCATCAGGTTACAACTTTAAGATACATAGATTTGTTGATTTTTTTAAAACTTGCTGGAACTTTATATTGTCGGCTCGTTAAATCAACAAGGACATTTGGATAGGATGTGCTGAAGATTTGTTCGGGTTGGAAAGAGCCGTGCGGACGCGACAGCAAGAGCCGATCCTGCTCACTGCTGTTGAATATTCATTAGTCGGACGACGAGCTGAAGTACCAAGAACTGACGGCGAATAATTGCCATGATTTAATTTCGTGTAACCTTGTCGCTTTGTATGCGGACACCAACTTCGGGCTAAACTCTAGACTGAGAAGGAAGGCGAGCGGGCGAATGTAAGAGTTTTCTTCTGTACTATATATATTGCATGTGGTTAAGTATTTAGTACCACAGGAAGCCGGATGTCGCTGCTAGAAAGGACAATTAATTATGTTCTGAAGACCACCGCAGTTACTACCGAACATTTTTGCTTTTCTGCATTGAATCATTTATAGGCCCGGAGCTGTATGCAAGCTGCAATCGCCGTCGACCAGACTTAAAAACCTTTTTCTGTCCCAGCTAAGTTGACAGGCGGTCAAATAGAATAAATCTCTTCTCCCTCTCCTTTTGAGTCACGTTGTAGAAATGTTACTTTCTGTCCTGCAAACATTTACTACTGTTGTTCTGATACATTTTCCATTACTAAAATTCTCTCTGCCTACTACACTCCATAAACACACAAACAATTGTTCTCGCCACTCATGGAAGAAACACGTGCTTACTTGATGGTTGCGACTTCACAGAAATTTCTACTACAAATCACAGAACTCATGAAGGAATGTTTTCCTCGCTGTTAGTCCGTGGACTTGCTCTCAGACGCGCTATTCCGATAAATATGCACCCACCCGATATCGTCTGTACAGTTGTAGATGCTTAACAGTATATATATGTAATAAATATTTACCAGGATTACATTCCGAATAGTTATCGCTGCAAGTATTAAAGTATTAAATATAATTGCTGTTACATTCTTAAAAAAGAACAGTATTATGAAACGGCACCACATCAAATCTTTATATATTACGTAATCATCGATGTGAATTACGAAAGGGAATACACATTTTACACTTTGCTAGGTTGCCTTGTTATTTTCCGTTTTCAGTAAAAGCGCTGAAGGCAAAATATTGTTATTTTTAGACGTTTCATACTGAAAAAAGTATGGAATAATATATTGAATCACCTCGGTGTTTGTCCTGGTGATACCGCATCGAATCCATTCGATGTAAAGGTCTGATGTTCCTAATGCTAATCTGGACGTGGTAGCGAACAGAAATACCGCCCTTGCTGAGATTCCTTTACTTGAATAGTTGAGCTAACCCGGCTTTTATTATGGTGTCTTACAATATTATTATTTGAAGCAACTGAGTAGGTGTTTTCAGGTGAGTCTCACAAACAGTGAATGACAGTCGATTACTTATAGAGACACGTGATGAAGGAATCTGGAACGTCAAGGAGAAGGATCGATTGATTGATCGATGAAACAAAAGCAGGTAATACTGCAAACTTAGTGGAGCGCAGAAGTAGTAGTAGAAGAGGTAGAGAAGGAAAGGAAGAAAGAATGAATGAATATCACGTCGGAAAGCAAACACAAATAGAAATGTGAAATAATCGAGTCCTCCTCACCGAAGTTACCGCTATGAATTTGGCCTCTGGTACAGAATTTCTATTGATCAACGGTATTTTATTCTCTTATGTTTATTTGCGAATATTCCATCACTGGGTACTTATGCCGGAAATTGTTCCCTGGGCGTTTGTGTTGTTCATTGTTTACTTTGCCCTCTAGTTACGGCTCCATAAAACACGTTTCCTGCTTTATTTCTATTTTGGAGCTTTCGGAAGTTTGCCCATTAAATTATTTTTTCTTGTTTGTGGAGTGTTTGGATTTCTTAGCGGTGCAGCGTTTGTTACGTCCGGCAGTAAATATCCCTACGCTGTTTTAACACAGATATACATAACTGATTTTTCATGGACCCTCAACTATCTAGAGGGCATTAATACTTCGTATATCACATTTGAGAATGAGGAATATTACCATATCCAAATGGGTACTAATGGTTCGTTTCAGCTGATTATTATTTAAGAAAAGGTCTTAAATAACAACACACTATATATATATATATATATATATATATCGGGAAAGGGGGGAAGAACAAACTTAATGGGGTATAATTGTTCTTGGGAAATTAATACTAGCTTGCTTTTATTGAACCCAAGTATTTATTACAATTTTCACAAGAGCCCCTCATTGGAATCTGCTCTAAGTTGGGTGAATCAAGGCCACGTTCTCAAACCATAGTTCGGTGAGATCTGTTTTAATAATATTCTCGTTGGACGTAGAGGCTTAATTGTTATTATTCCAGTTTCGTATTCGAAAGGTATCTGGTTCAAATCTTGACCGGGTCACCGGTGAACATGACTGGGGTTTTTGCAATAATAATTGGACATGCAGTTTGGTTTTTGAGGCGATAAGAGTCTGAATGCATTAGAAGAAATCACAGAAGATTTATTTTGTGACATTTCTGCCATAATTACCACCGTTCTCTTCTCCAGTTTCAGTCAACAGTAGAAACTTACGGAAACTTTATTGCACGCCCTGCAACTAAACAATGGAAGCTTTCAAGGATATAATATGGTGATGACATTCACACAAGAAACTTGAGTGTACGATTATTTGAGACAGTTCCCTTCAACGTCTTGTACGTAATTGCCTTGAATGTTTATTGTACAAAAATCACATAACCTTAACTCAGAATGAACACTTAAGTTGTTTGCAACACTGTAAGTGTTGGAGTAGGCTAAGTCAGGGCTGTATTATTCTACCTACGGCCTGCGAAATAATTTTCTACCGTGTTTCTTTATTTGCATGATACAACTCGTAAAAAATATCTCCTCTTGGATAAATATATATTTATCAAGGTTGGGCCGTGTATATAGAAGATAATTTCGATCACCAATCTTCCCATATAAATCGATAAACTCATAAAATGCATCCACCAAAGGGCCCACGAAACGAGTGCCCATGGCCTGCAAGGAACCTAATCCATCCCTGGGCCAAGTAGTCGTACGGAGTCTGAGCTTCAACTATTTAAGCCCCGTCTTTCATTTCCAGGCTTCGCGCTGCAGCGTCAGGGAGTTTGTACTTCGCTGCGTCTTCTGAACAATTTCCTTTCCAGTGGTCATTGGGGGCTCTTTTCCCTGGGGGTAAAGACGGCTGACCATTCGCCTTCTTCCAATTCCGACGTATATGCTTGAGGCTTTAACTACACACACCTATGCGCCTTCGTGTGTGTGTATGTAACGACGTTTTATCAAATTCTCAGGGCGTTGGATGTAGGGGACAATGATGAACTAATAGTTGGGCTGAAGAAGCTGTGGTCTGTTTGAAATAACTTTTCCATAATTTGGCTGCAGGACTGAGGAAAACCACGGAACATACCAGTTGGCTGATCGGATTAAATGCACTCTGTATATTTAGATTTCCATCGATGGCTATGATCAGAGAACCACTGTAGCTAAAGAGGCGAAATATTGTATGCAGACAGATCGTAAGCGTTTCTATAAATTCTGTGCGACACATTCTGTATACGACTATAAATATGGCGACAGCATAATCTTTTTTCCTACTTCTAACAAAAAGACTTATGGGATATTGCACCGTGTAGTCTTGTAGATATTTACGACATTTTAAAGGATCTCACTGCCTCCATCATCAGTGTCTACCAGAATACACGGCGAAACATCCCAGAAGGCAGTTATCTTCGTATTCGTCGTCGTGATAACTTGAAATGCACTTTGTCTTACATTTTCATCGTATTGGTAATTATCCTAATGGGAAGTATGCACGAAGTGGATCACCAGATTTATAATTACTTTATAGTTCTTGACAGCATTATAAATATAGTAAGGTGTATAGTTTTTTCACCAAAACGTCTTATCCGATGATGGTGAGTCTCTTCTCTTTAAAACTTTGTTATTGAGTCGTGAGGCTTGATAGTTGTTCCCCTAAGTGACGGATGACCGTCCAATCTGTCTACCCGGTGCTGAGCCGTGCAGTGTTAGTTAATAATGCCAATGATTTCACAGTCCTAATCGCATTGCGGCTGTCAACGGGCGAGTTACGGCTTGCTAGTCTTATTTATTACGTCTTCATGAATCCAGAAACAAATATAAAACTTTTGGTTTAAGACCCAAGTATATAGATTTTTTATTTTTTCAAATAAAATTTGCATGTCTTGATGAATTCTCCAATAATATCACTTTTAACCTAGTGTTTGTTAGTACAATAATTTTTGAGTTTGTCTGAACTCTATACAAAGTAGGATATGGTCCAATTTCCATTTCGCCGGGAAGTTCAATACGCACTGTGTCCGTAATACTGAATATTAATAATCTAATTAATTCCATCTTAGATGATCCTCCTGTACTGTTTGATACACATTTAGCTGATTCAGAAATGGTCTGTTATATGATTTTAACATTCATCACAGTGTTAACAAAAGCCATGTATTGGACACCATATCCTGATTAATGTTTTTAATGTTACGCATGAGTTTTAAAGTATTAGAATTAAAATTTTTGGAAACTATTTCTTGTTACCCGTGTATCGTAAATGTCGCTCTGGCTTGAACTGTCTTGATTTCATCTCCGTAACTGTTTTAATTATACAAAACTTTAATTATACTTGTTTTGTATGTATGTGAAGGACTGGGGGTGTTTTTAGAACACATTCGTGGGAAAATATTTAGATCAAGACGATATGAAATAACAAAAAGTTAGAAGGAATCACGTAACAGAGCAAAATCATGATAAATCTAAGTTAAGATAGACAGTATCGGGCCGAAATTCGATCCAGAGGCTGTCTGGATTGAGAAGATAAACTACTGACCAACAGACAACAGGTTGGTGGCATTGCTTCTTAAATAAATGAGAAGGGTTCCTTGCTATCAGTGGGAGCCGAGTCCCGCACTTTAGTTTTGGTCTGTGCCACGCCGGTTTTCTGGAAAATGGTAACACCTTTGCAGTTGTATAATGTCTGCAGCGGAGGACTCTTCACTTTGAACTGAATCCACGGAGTATTACGATTTACTTCGTATTAGTCGTCATATTTGTTAATAATGTTACGAAGATCTTTGACGTTAAATTGTATTAAACATGCATATAGTATTATAACGCAACTTTAATCGATACATAAGTAATGATGATAGTGATTACGACTTAATGATGGCGACGATGATGAAGTTTGGAAATATGATCCGAAATACAACACACAAGAACTAATCCCACAGATTGACACGAATCGGAGCCATCTCAGTGAAGTTCAGTTAATATTTTTACAACTTATTACTTCATGTTCCCATTTCATATTATTCTCTCGTAATTTTTTTGATTTTGGAGTAGCCGATTTCCACTCCAAACCTTTGTGTATACATTTCCTTGTCTTCCTTTTAGATCTGTTCATGTTGATGACTATAATAATGACAACAGTGATTACATTTATTACGCGTGATTGTGCAGTAATGTTTGTGGTTTAGGTATGGTAACACCCATTACATTTTTAAAGATTTCTCTGTAGTTTCTGAACAAAGGCATAGCAACATCTATCGAGTTTTAAGTACATTACGCCACGCCGCACCTACAACTTAATGAGAAATTTAAGCTCGCACGTTGGAACAAGATTGAACAGAGCTGTAGAGAGTTGGAAACAATAACTTGGAGAAATACAGTGCTGGGAAGGGAGATATTATTAGGAATGCTTCGTCTATAATTCTGGATATTAATTCTTAACAAGCGACGAAATTCTGTTTGCAAACCCACGTGGAAATTTCTAGCTTCTCTCAACGCCATCAGTTTGTCTTGCTTGTTGCAGAGTCTGTAGGAACTCTGAATGAATGACGTATCTCAATTTTCAGACTGGAATACATACAATTATTTGCTTCTGTAGTTTCATGCATAACATTTCTAACCTCAGACTTAGGAAGGCGACGGGGAAAGTGGAGTGATGAAAACGTAATAATTTGAAGTGACGAAGCGAATTAAATTAATGTTACAGACAAGAGAATTTAATACGGCGTACTTTTTAGAATTGTACACTTTCAAGTTTAATGCAAAATGTTCAAGCATTCGAATAATCGAGTTTTACCCAAAGGTAAGATGATAACACACACAGTGGAAAGTTAAAACATATCGAGAAAATGGCTAAACGACAGCGGAAAGATGTGCTCGAAATATCAATACGCGTATTTTAAGCGCTGGTTACGAACTAATATCTTTCGGATAATAATTTTAAATATACATGACATACGTCCATACTAAACTTAAAATACCTAGATCTAATTGTTGTTACGTTATGACCTTGAAAAATTCAAAGGCCTCTATTCGGTATACTCTCGGTCTGATGTCGTGACCTTCGTATAACGCTGACCTATAGGTGACCTCAAAGTGACGTGAGTATTGTCACTCAGATTCCTACAGATCGACAGAAATGTGCGTTTGAAAAAATTACTTTCGATTTCCCTTTATATTTTAAAAGGTCTCTATTCGGTGATCCAACTGACGGATATTGTCTTGACCATGATATAACGCTGAAATGTCCGTGACCCCAAAGTGACATGACTATTGTCTTTCAGATTCTTACAGATCGGCAGAAATATGCGTTTAAAAAAATGACTTTCGAATGACCTTGAAATGTTAAAACGCCTGTATTCGGAAGACCAACGGACTCATTTTGTTGTGACCGTTACATGACACTGACCTCTCCGTGACCTCAAACTGACATGAGTATTGTGACTCAGATGTCAATTGTTCGGCAGAAATATGCGTTTCAAAAATTACTTTCGAATGTCTTTGAAAATTTAAGAGTCCACTATCCTTCAAACCGTCGTACTGATAATATCGAGACGTTGACATGAAGCTGGCCTCTCCATAATCTCAAACCGGCATAAGCATTGTTACTCAGACTCTCGCAGATCGGCTGAAACATTGGATTGAAAACATGACCTTCAAATGACCTTGAAACTTTAAAGATCTCAATTCGAAAACCCCCTGGACTTATATTGTTGTGACTGTGACTTGACTTTGACTCGTCTACGAACTCAACAATTCGTTGGTCTTGTCTCTAAGATACATACGGTTATGCAGAATTAAGTGTGACAATAATCGTGTTTTAAAATGACCTTGAACTTTTTAATTTTTTCGTTGAGTAAAACCTGTACTTGATATTGTCGTGAACTTGATATTACATTGACAGATAAGTGACTTCAAATAACGTATTCCGTTTTTAGAAAAACTAAAAGATAATCATATTTTGGTATCCTGCCTGACGTATTTCGGTGAATTGATTCGTTTGTATGGTTGCAGACGCTGATATTATGTGGTATCTTAAATAGATGAGGACAGGCTCCTTCCAAATTCTTATTTAGTCATAATTCATTGTCATAATTCGAACATATTTGCTGCTACAGAACATATGCTGTATAATCAATGGGTCGAACTTCGAAATTGTGTGGTTATCACTTATGATTCTGATTCATATTTAGAAGTTACTGGTTTCGAATCTTGGCTTGGAGATGGGCTATCATAACAGATTTTTTGTTGCTTTCTATAGCCCCTCCCCCCGAGAAAGCACTGGAATAATATTTAAATATACCAACACTGCTTCTTTACAATCTTCCTTTCACTCAATATAGTGTAATCAATACAGTTGACAAAGTAGCGTTAAATACGTTTATGTCTAATTTTTAAAGGAAATGTATAGAGGTATGACCACCGAAATGTTTCTGGGTACAGGTGAGACGTCTCTACAATTTTTATCATTTGCATGGGTTAGAATTATGGAACGTTTAACGCTTCTGAGTTCAGATGTGACTGCTGTATGTAGCTATAGCTACTTCTCCACTAGCAGATGTAGAGATATACTGCTTCTTCTTCAGTCTGACGTTTAAGCACCAATCACCAGCGGCGTTTTAAGGATTTGTAATCTCACTAGGCGATGAAGAGGCACGTTCAATGAAATCTGTAATCAAAATGACCTTAATTTCTTTATTTTTATGCTGCTTGTTACTTTCCCTGCTTTGGGATAAGGCCCTAAGCGAACGCAAAGCCCAACCTAATCTCACTACTTTAATTGCCTATAATGCAAAGCTTGATTGATGTTAGAAAAGGACAAAAGAGCAGAGCAGAACTTAAGCTGCCAGCCGAGTTTTAAGTCGTACAGTCTTAACGACGCTATGTAATGAGAATTTTTTATTATTCTCGCATTGGCTGTTAATTTATTGCAGAGGACTTAGAATGGAATACGGGATTAATCAGTGTCTACTTAATGTGTTGGATCTGCTCTGTTTCATTTAATTATATTTGCTATTCTAGCTTTATGGTACACTCCACATATTCTTCAAGCCCTATCGTGGAAGGGTGGTTTCAGCGTTTAGTCAACAAGGTCATAAATTAGATGGAATGATGTATTTGTCTCTGAGGTTGAAAAGGAGGTTGTGGCTGGAAGGGATACTAGTCAGAATCAGATAAACAAAACGAATAATTACGTCTTCCTTAGGCGTGGATTTGATTGATGTTTAAGAGACTAAGATTTCAAAGCGAGAGGTAAAATTAGATAATTAGTGATTAACATGCTACTCTGTGGCGACTTCTACACCATGACCCCAAGATGTTGCAAGGAATTTGTAGGTCAGTAAGAAATTTGTAGTAGGTTGGCAAGATTGGACTTGGATTTGATTTTTTTAATTGTATTGAGTTTAATATGATACGAATCGACAAAATATCGAATACAATTACACTGATTTATCAGTTATCCATCCTGTCGATTAATCAGTATTAACGTTGGCCACAAAGACTCCGATCTGTCTGAAAGGTTATATGTCAGTTGATAAACCTATTAGCGTCGATTGGCCGCAAGGGAATGTTAGGTCTGAATGGTGGCGACATATTAATATCGAAACATGTCGCTCTTCACCCAGTAGTTGAATATGTGCATAATTCAAAATATCTTGTCAGATGGAGAGAAAATAAATCTGCACTGTGGACTTGGAAGCTTACTTTGATACAAAGACGTAAGGAATAATCCCGTCATATGAATAGACGCCATAACCACCTAATTAATACGCTATTATCAATATATAGCAAGCCCCAAAAGAGCTGATTACTGCCAACTGGACGGTCGTAATGTAATGTAATGTAATATGTGTGTATGCGCGTAATGCAGGACCTGTTATGTATTGAGTGTATTTACGTATGTGTGTAATGTATGTGTACATTATGTACGTCTTATTGTAATAGGCTGAATACGTTTCAGGAAGTCACGTGCTTATTGTGGTATGTTTTGATTTTCTTCTATCATCTTCACTGTTTCATGTGGCCCGTTTCTTTTCCTTCCAGGTAAGTGGCTGTGATATATTCTGTACGCAATTCGGTGAGTGACACAAAATGTTCTCTAATTATATTTTCCATTTTACTTTGAGCATGTAAAGCACAAAAATGACAAGAAATTAATAAGATATAAACATTGAAATTGGATGACGGTTTAGGATCGAAATTCACAGCGAGAAATCGAAATTTATGCATTATGGTTAAAAAATCATCATTGTATTATTTTTATTATTTTTATTGTTATAACCTTTTCAGTGATTTCTTGGTGTTATCGAAGATGAACTGAACATTATTATTGTTGTTATTACTGTTATAAAGGTAAAATCCTTCTTGTTTATTAACAACTACGCTGTGAAGACGTATGGTAGAGTGAATGTAAAGCTCCATTCATTCTTGACCTCGAAACTAAATGTGAGTGATTAGCTTCACGCTCCATGTGCTTATCTCTTGGTAAAGGGCTCCGGTAGCCATTGGGTCGGAGGCTGGACTGGCCTCAGCGCCAATGTAGACGCGGCAGCAAAGAGAAACCTATCTTGCTTCTGCCGGGAATCGATTCCAGGCCTGTAGCTAGTCAATATACTCACTGATCTACGCAGCTTATTATTATTAATTATGATGTGTTTTATCACAAAAAGTATTTATCTGACATAAATTGATAATTGTTTCTATATCAACAATTAGTTTGCTTCGTACTGAACATGTAATTACTTAGTCCATTGTAAACAATTTTGTTTCTCGCACGATCATATAGAAATATAACTACTACGCAACCGAGTGAGATGTGGGCTCACTCTACAAATAGGTCTGTGATCATAAGCATTACCATGTGGAGCTGGGATGTGTGTTATTATAGCAATTTTGTGATTGGGCTTTCCTGAATCGGCCCATGTTTGATATTTTCTGCAAATGTTTACCTGCTTGGGCGACCAATTACCTTAATGGTAGCTCATTAAACGTTGAGCCACACTGCATTAGTAGCTTCCCATTAAGGAGACCGCCATGAGTTCAGCGAGCAAGAACGTAACATGTTGCATGATGCAGCTGGAAAAGTTGTACTGAAACTCAATTTCTGTTTGTTTCGTTTTCAAGCTCAGCAACTATCACATCAACTTTATAGCTGTTAGTAGCACGTTATTAGTAATGCACATGTCAGAGTTAGACAGGCGTGTTTGAAGCTATAATCAATAATACTCGTTAGAAGAAAAGATTATTTTTTTACTGTGTTCATTACCTTGTAATCCTTATTTTATCTCCATTCTTTTCTTTATTTAAACAGCAACTATAAAATTGTGGGACGTGAAACAACAGAAAGAAGCAAGCCAGCTGGGATATATCGCGTAAGATGACACATGCTGATCATTATATCAGATTTTACTGTAAAAGTGTCAAGAACGAATATATTAAAAAATATATAAGTTCTTCAGTCTGAATCATTTGGGACGTGGAAGGAATTGCGTTTGAACAATGGTGTCTGAGGAAGAGAGCGGTGATACATTCAGTAGAACTGTCTCTCTTAGGAAAGAAATTCATTGTAGTGTATAGAGATTTCTCTGACTATTCAACACTCACCATTCCAGGGAGAATACAATGCCTTGACTCAGCCTCATCTCAATCTCGTATTCTACCTTTGTGTTGGCTTTACATAAATTATGGGATCTTCGCACTCAGAAACAATGTTGCGGTGTTACTAATATTGAGGCAGATATGGAGGTAGTGGTGATGCTTGCTTCTCCAGTCCTTACGAGGGTATTCTTGGAGGTGTCAGGTTTAATATGAACCCTGAGTTTATCACTTGAACATTCGGATGAAAAAGCACGGGATGCTGTTGATTGTACCTTGTTATGTAAGATAACTGTGGAGTTCAGAGCGTAGACATAATATAACTTATAAATATGACAGTGGTACAATAAGGACAAATTAAATTTAAAGATATAGAAGTTAAAGCCCGCATAAATCACACAAACGTATGCGAACAGATTAGTATTCTGAATGGACAAGACGAGCAAACACAGGGAATTATCAAGTAAGTAGCTAGCTAACCAACTAACTAACAAACCAACGAATGGTAGACTGAGGAATTGGCTGACTGACTCATTGGTATGAGAAACGCACGGTATTTTAGGTTTGCAGCGTAATATTTTCATCTACCTGACTAAGTGATGCTGAATGGAATCCGGTTTACGAGCAACGATTGTTGCAATCAGCAATCAAGCCTCGCCGTGCTAAAGAATCTCATTTATTTGGCATTATGAATGCACGAGTTTCTTGTGTCCCTTAATTACAAAATCTTCACCAACCTTTAAATTACCCTGGGACACGTGATGCCCCGTTTCTAGCTCCTGAACCTAGTGTTCTAAAACACAGCTCCTTTTGTGGGTTTTTCACACATACCACGTTGTATAATCCCGAATATACAAACCTGCCTCGTCTGTTTTAATTTCATAAACACTGTCTTTCATTGCTTCTATTTGGGTGGAGATACGTTGACCTCGTATGACCTGGCGAAGGAGGATAAAGTGGAGTGGGAGTTTTGACTGCCTTTATCGTATGAACTGAGGTTCTTAAACTAATGCATAGGATACAGTATTCCGTTGTTCCCCTTATTTGTCAATTAGCCTATCGGCCCATAGTAACATTTACTTATTCATTCATCCACCCATCAGTTTTTTCGTCCGTCATTCCATTCTTCTACCTACTATCCATCGACTCTCCTATACACCCATTCTCTCTCGCCGAGATACAGGGTCTCAGAGTGACCGGCTTAGGTTCCGTCTTAATGTTTGGCAAATTGTCTGAGACCTTTGTTATTTTCACAGAAAATGCCAAAAGGTGCTGGCGATTTACAGGTGTCATGGTGTCGATATACATACATCCATTTATCGATACATCATGTCCATCCCGACGTCTAAATGCTATGGCTTGTCTTGTGCCATTTGCATGTGCTTGTACAGAGAATACCGCTTGCCGGTGCGAGCTGTTTGTTAACAGATTGTTAGCGAAATAACCACATACCAATCCACTTACCCACCAGCCCACACACACAAACCCAACCATTCTGTTTCTCTGGTAGAATTCTAATGTGTATTTGTCGAAAACGAGACTACATTGCTTAACTTGAACACCGCAACGTTCATTTGAAGAGGCTGCTACTAGAATGGGCCCGTCTAACGCCGAAATAGCTTCCTACCGTACACATCAGTACAAAGGTTAAAGTGTAACACCACCCAATGCAGTAGAAATTGCTGCATTGTGTCTCTTTCGTTCTGTGTAGCGCCGAGAGGAATAGAGAAAATTAATTTATTTTGAAGATTACTATCTTCTGGAGTGATCCTGATGATGTAGGCAGTGAGCACATTTGAAACGTCTGTTGCTTTCTACCAGACTACACGCCACAATATCGTAGAAGACAGTAGTAACCTTCATACTCGTCGTCGTCGTTAGAATCTTGAATCTCGGCCTGTCACTGCTCATTGCGTTTATACGTATTTTAATTTATTGTGTTTTGTTTTTAGCAGTTTTCATACTGTAAACAGATCTAAGATCATTATCGGGGGCAACCCTACGAAAACCTTAGTTTGTATAAGATGCCCATTGTAGGACTTTAGAAAATGTCACATGGGGAATCTTCGCACTAAATAGTGGAATCATATTTCTTTGGACACTGGTAGCAGAAATAAGTAATATCTAATTTATTTAAGGTTTGTATAATTCTTATCGCCTAGAAGGTGATGTTACCACAGACGTCGGGCGAACTTGTTATTCCGCATGCAGACGTATGAACCTTCGGTAGTTTATGTAATCATTCTGGACGTAGCGGTAGAACGTATTCATTTCCAGGAGTATAACTACAAGAATATTCTTACAGGGCCCAAAGGAATTCACAGTAAAATAAGTAACCTCTGTGAGCAAAGTTGATATCAGGAGATGCTGCAGTGAATTTTATTGACGACTGTAAAAGTTGGGGATTGTTATGAAGTAACTCATCGAAGCGACCTCGGGAGTCGAGCCCAGAGCAAATTAAATACAAGTCGGAAACGTTGAGCCACATCAGGGAGTTTTATCCTGTTGGAATCTTTGCTCGCTTCCGAGCTGCACACTGGTTATCATATTAATATGGACCTGGCGTTGTCCAGTAGGGGAAAATCCTCGACGGTCTCTCTCCCGATCCTGAGCAGACATTCTTACTGCTTCTGTCAGTTTGTGGTGGGGGGCAGCATATCCAGTGCAGCTGTGAGCAAGGGTGTCTGTGTCATCTATCATTCGCATGCGGGAGGGCTGCTGACAATGGCCATTCAAATTCACCTTCCACAGAGAACACTACAAACCGGCATGTAAGCAACATGAGTAATAGATATGTAAACGGAATGGGGAAATCAGGTGTCTGGCACATCAAAGTGTACTGTCGTAAATCGACACTTGATGGCATGCATCTTCAGTGGCAAACGCGCACGTTGTGTAAACTGAGCAGATTAAGTACCATCAGCAGTTGTACAGTTTCGTAAATGTATTATTTTTAATCTGCCCGTTTTCTTTCTAGAAACTTAAAGATTTGAATACGGAACATAAAATTACTTTCTATTTTACGTGTGTGAATTCTGGTATGTCATTCTAAATGAGAAACAAAGGCTGATGGCACTGACAATAGAATGTTGAGATGAATATCTGGACGTATGAAAGAGAAAGTAACAACAGAATAGAGAGATATACATATTGAGGAACTTCACAGAGTGTAGACCAACTGTTCGGGTAGTGTTACGGTTTTAACGCACAAAAGAATGGGATTTACGGATCGTATAATGGCCATAGGGACGATAAGTTCAACAAAATTGAATTTTAGTCTTAACACGAGGAGGCCACTCTGAACACTTTCTATAGATGGGAAGACAGTGTTAAAACCTGATATTAAAAAACTGAGGTATGAGTATGTGGAATGGAATGTTCTGGCTTAGTGTAATGATTGTGCCTTATGATCACGATAATGAACTTCCGGGTTCTTTAAGAGCCGAGGAATACTTTGATCAGCTGAACTGTTATTAGGTTCTGAAGGATGACGTATCATGGTGATAACCCAACCATTTATTTTTTGTTAGTAAGAAGTTATTTTATTTTTAAATAATAATGAACTTTATGTCTATCTGGAATTTTATAGTTAAAAATACCCGCTCTGGAACATATAATCTTTTTTGAATTTGACTACGTGCAATGAAACTGTATTCGATTTTCAGTTTTCCGCAGTGACGTTTCTCAAGATGGAAATTATCGACATGTGAAGTGCTGAAGAAATATAGTACTTAAGAAAGAAACAATTAAACCGGCGTTTATGCATTGCTGAGTTTGTCTTAAACAAACACTGTACAAAAATATGAACCTCCACTATATGTTCTCAGACTTAATTTTACTGTTCCATACTTTGAAATCTACTTTACATTTCTTTATCAACAACTTCTGCAGTTATCTAGTCTTCCCCGTTATGAGCCTGCCTTTCCTTACGTCTTCCCGCTCTCCATGTTGTGTCAAAGAGCTGTGGAATATTCCTCGCTGCTTGTCGTAACTGGAAACGTGGTGGCCAAAGCGCGAGGTTAAAAGCGAAGGCAAACATTTACATAAGTACACTCTAACACAAGGAAACATGCTCATGGTCTTAACAGAGCATGGGTGTGTGATTTTCGTGCAGTGTGGTACTTTGGAAGTGTTATGGGTTTAACCCTCGCCTTCTTCCTCTGGAATATCTAGCTCA
Organism: Zootermopsis nevadensis; assembly: GCF_000696155.1. The sequence continues at coordinate 816,109 of NW_019059570.1, forward strand.
ATTAACAAAGGTTTAAAGCAGGGCTGCCAAGAGCCTAGTAGACAATCCAACGTCGCTTTAACCGTCCACCGCCCAATAGGAACTACATGCACTGCCTGCTTTAACAACGTGTTTTATATTTGTCGGATTCGTACGATTCTCAGAACAAATGGCTATACTTCCCAAAACAGCATTAACCAGTTGGTCTTGTCGTGTTTTCTGTGAGTTGTAGATTTAATTCTTAAATATTATTTAGGGACTTCGGCTTGAAAGGGCTAATTAATGATCTACCGATACTTTTCTGTCTATCTCGTGAATGTTAGTACTGCATGGCTGAATTTATTAATTTGTAAAATATTTGACATCGTTGTATCAAGTACAGATACTATTTAGTATCAGATGAAAGGGTAAAATTTATTTCATTGCTGTTTGTGAGTTCGAAAGACTGGAGATGAAGATTGATTCTTGGGTGATTCAACAACTGTATTTCTGCTGCTTGTTCATTCATTTTTGGTTTTGGTTGGCCAATGTAGCGTCGGATAAAGTGGTAAGATGATCTTGAGGAAGCTTCTTGAGTCCTAATCGGAGATTTATCCATTGCGTTATTCTAGCCTTATTCGCGTGGAAATACCGACAAAGTCACGAAAAGGCTGTCGAGATAATGGGTAATGTGGCTGATATAAAAACTAATTCAAGATGTATTTGTTTCGAATCTGGGCTGGGTTACCGGTTATCCTGATCCAATTTTTTTAGGGTTTCATCTTGTCAAAATACATTCTTGCTCTTCGACTTTTTGAAGACAAATGACGCACTGGCGCCATCAGGCTACAACATGAAGTGACCTGCATAGGCTCTTTTATAGTTACAGTGACATTGTGTTCCGATTAATCCAGTCGAAATTGTTGAATTTAAACCACCAATAAATATTTTAATATGGGTTTTGCCACTTTTCGGTCATTCTGTATGTGAGAGTGGAAATATAACTCAGAGCGCTTTTAACCTTTGCACTAGATAGAAATGAGTAGTTTGCTTTACGTCTTGACCACTTTGTCTCCTGGAAACGAACCCCCTGTACCCTCCCGGTGGGCCCCAGAGTCGGTGTGGACACCTTAAATAAGAGAACAACCTCTGTCCCTACCGGTTATCGAACCCTGGTAGTTTAATCGTTGGTTTAGTCATATATTGTTATGAATAGTCAGTGCGTAGGTGGGGATGTAAGGGGAGGTTTTTGTGGTCTGTTCCAAGATAGGCTCTGTCCGAGTGTTCGAGAAAGGATTGAGGAGAAAATAAAACATGGTTATGCGTATGCTTTGTCCCATAACTAATAGAACGAAGCTACATGTTTTCTTACGAAATATGTTATTAAATTATACTTCTCATAGCACATTATTGATCGTTTTTGATCTCATGAAGGAATGCCCAGGATGAGAAAGAAAACTAAAAATAAGCTTTAAATAACTCCTTTTCAAGGCGATTTCTTAATTATAGGTCTTTAAGTAAATGAGTCGTTTGTTAACGCATTTTAAAAGTACGGTATCAGGCGTCCAGCTTGTTTGAAAGCTACTAATGTCGAGTTTTAAATTCCTCAAGACGCCTGTAGAATATTTTAATATCGTCGAAACTTTTAAATAAGAAACACATTTAAACGTGTAGATAATAATGTTCTTAAGCTCCTTGCATTAGTGAGTTCGATTCGCCATCCGCCCTGCGATTGAATCCTTCGCCGGCAGTGCTCCTGTCTGTTACAGTTCAAGGACTCGTTTTGAGCTGTTATTTCTTTCTGCTGAATCCAGTCGGTTTCCGGGCGAGGCGAGAATTGCTGAGCGGGAACTGTCAGAAGCAGCTGAGACGTGTCAATTAGCGTCCGTCTTGTCTTCTCTTGAGGCGTCGCTAGCATACGAACGCGTAGATGAGGGTAGGGGAGTTAAAGCGATTGACTCGGGACACTCTTGTGATAATTGAGTAGCCCCGAGATATCTTCTGCTCTACTCTTTTCTCAGTAACTTCAGAATACGACAATAATGCATGTACGAAGAGACTAAAATAATTAGAACATTGGTGAATTAAAAAATAACATGTGAACATTTTATTAAGTTGCCATGTGAAACGTTGCAATACGACCCGAGTGTCCTCACAAATGAGAACTTTACGCTGAATCAGTGTACCAAATGAGAGTTTAAGGAGAAATGGCAAGAAATGCAGGCTTATACAGCGTGCTGATTTTCTGCAGGTACTGTGCAGAGCACTGTCACTAATGTTCCAGCAGATAACATATATATATATAGTTTGTTTTCGATTAAAATTACTTAACTCTTCTTTATATTTTCTAATTTTAAGGATTGCATCCTAGTTTGTAATGAGTAGTGAAATATATAACTTGACCTGTTAACCAATTGTGATACAATATGAGATTAGAAAATATTACAAAATGCTTAGCCATTTCAGGTTTTATTCGGATGGGGTTGTTTTAATGACCTCCTGACAGAGTTCTAGGTCACAGAGATTCTAAGCTTAGCTCCATTATGAATGCACAACACATTTACCTTGGTTAGGCTACCGCGATTACCTGGACTGGGGAATCCTCCGCGATGACGTCATCACCCATTCTGACACCCTCTTACGCAAAGGCCATTCACCCCAGACAAGTGCGATGTCGATGGTGCCATTTGCAGAAGTCAAAAGACAAAGGTTGCAAGAATAGTTATGCTGTGTATGTAGTTTCTAACTTGATCTTTTTCAATCAAACTTTTATTCATATTGAATTTACCAGATGATTATAACGTTTCTTCGCCACCTGGTTTTATATTCAGCGACGTGGTAACGGAAAGTTTATAAAAAAATTGGACACACTTTTTAAAATGAATTTTAAATTAATTCTTCTAACTTCTAGCCTATGATAATATCATCTGCTATTTGCTTTACCCCGTTTGGAACTAAGTTGAAAGTTCCACGTCATCGTTTTATATATGAGGCAGGACAATAAAAAATCTGGACGATCCATTTAATAAGAAGAATTGACTCCCTTTAGCACTCCTTTTCCCCCTCAATTCCCACTTGAAATTCGCAATTAGAAATCTAAACTTTCTAATGTTCCGATTCATTGCATTGTATAATTGAAACTGCAGTGGGAGGCAGATGCCAAAGTATGTAGACGGCTAAAGTAAATGAAAGAATAATTACATTTTCAACTTTTAAAGCTTCAGCAGTGTGGAACAGTTCAGCACAAGTACCTTTGAGTACCGTAAACCATTGTGCTACAGGAAATTATGTGCATCTGTGAATTTCATAAAAGTGTGTGTCGACTACAGAGTGGCCTCATGAAAAATGTGCTCTACAAAACTTGTAAGACACACAGTAACTCATAGTTTGAAGAACATAAGCTATTGTTAACAAAGTTTTGGATTAACGCCTTTAAAAATGGATATCCCTTTTTCGGGTGTGCATAATGAATTTTTAGTACAACGAAAACATAAATAGTTCTGCGTATTTACTAGATATTTCCAACATTCTTAGCCCTGTCCAACACTTGTAGCCCTGTCAAATATCTCTCCGACCCCTCTCAAATACATTTTTTCTGAATAATAAAAGCATTAACCACACTCTTTTCTTATTTTATTGTAATCGACATATATTATCTTATTCTTGAATGACTTCCAAGTGCTTGTTCATTATAAGTTAATACATAGTCCTGTTTGTGTACTGTATATTTACAGCCACGTCTTATTTATTTTAATACTGTAGCGCGCGTGGGAGTGAGTAGAAATGAATACATAATTTTAATAGGAGAATTTGAAGGGAAGTAATCAATTAGGAGGTTAGGTGTGGATGTAGGATATTATTAAAATTAATATATGGACCTGACTTATTTGACGTCAGGTAGGGACCAGTGGCTGTGTCTTGTAAACACGGTAATGAAATTTCGGGTTTTATAAAAGACGGACAATTCCTAAACTAGCTGACTGCTGGCCAAATCGAGGACTTTGCTCGATGAAGTTGGTACATACATACGTACAACTCTGTAAGCGAAATTCGTCATGAGGGTCATGCAACATTTATGTTTAAACCTGTCAATTATTTAGACAGTAGAATGTGTCGTAGTTAGTAGTGACTGCGTGCAGGAAACGAGCAGGGTTCACAGCACGAAAAACAAATGAGGGCCGCACCACGGCCTGTCTGACGGCACATAACTCTTCCTTTTCTCGCATTTTAAATCTTCATTAACTTCTCCGTTGCCCTAGCAAGTTGTGGCAGTACTTCATATTCCTCTAAAGCGACGGAGTTATAAAATGAATAGCATGTGACGACGGCCTGTGGACTGAGGTACAATGACGCGCGATATCCCAGCACATTCAGGCCGACTCTGGTGTCCGTTCAGCATCGAGTGGCTGCTTTCTCTTTGTAAAGGTAACCGAAGCTTGAAACTGAACAACCACTTGTATGCATGGACGTGATGTGATTACGTGGGTGCCTTGGGGCTGGGGCACCCAGTGAACGATTTTAGGGGGTGCTAAGCAACCTTGAACTTCCCTTACGTTCAGTTTAACTATTAAAATATTTTTACATAATTACTTTTAATCGATACTCACATGGCGATAGAAAATGTTTCTAGCTATCCCCCTCCCCTTGAAATTTTGAAAAGTCGATGCCCATGCTCCCATATGCTGTTGTTGTTTTATTTTTTATGTACTTGCCTTATCAAAATAAGGAACGTGGTCAAGAACGTCAGAATAGAAACGAAAACAAATAACCTGTTTGCTGAAGCCAATTTAATCTGTGTGTGAAAGGGATGTTTACCTTTTCCTGTTTATATGAATCTTGTGTTGTTAATAATATTGATTGTGAAAATGTAATATGTGGGAGTATCGATTGAATTTACTCAAAATAGAATCCAGAAGTTGGTGTTAGTGGGGATGGCAATAAACCCACCGAGTTTTTATATTATAGTAGCATGGATTTCTTGATTAATAGAATATTCATAATATGGACCCCCTAGTCGGCTAGTTATAAACACATAGGCCTGTTACACAGACGTGTTATTGTATCTATGATAATTTTTCGTTATCATTATTTTATGAATAAGTACAAGTTTGTTCTGATTGCGCGCGTTTTAACTGCACTTCGTGTAAATCCTGTAATAGCTTCCCTAACTTTGTGCCCAGAATTTGATTTTGTGTTCATGAAACGTTTAAACTCAACGTAGTCAGATTTCATTAAAAGTGACTGAAAGACGGAGGTGCACTAGAAACACACTTCTTTGTCCCAGTTTCAAAAATGAAACGTGGTACATAAAAAAATCCGAAGTTATGGAAGTCCAATTGAAGTACTGTAACTTGGCGCTGAAATTATAATTATTTCGGATACAAAAAAAGATAATTAGTTGAGCCTGATTTTAAATTGCGTGCAGTGAAGACTCCCTGATTTGTATTATTGATGACTTCCAGGAGAACAGCGCAATCCATTTTTGTTTGAGTATTCAGTTCTCATTGAAATCTCATGTGATAAATCTGGAAGTCTGTAGCTCGTAATTTATCAAACGAGGGACAGTGTGCAGTATGAACACTTCCCCGTTAGCAGTGTAATGAAGTTAATGAATACTTTGCTATATACAAGTACGTATATATGTTTGAATGAATGTGTTTACTATGTATATGTACCATATTTTATTATTTGTATGCTTTAATTGCTTTTCGGTATACATCAGACTGTCGTGCGCTGCGTAATGTTTAGTGGCCTGCTTCAAACTAAGTTTAATATTTGCTTATTTTCATCCGATAATTTTCATGTGAAAAGGAGACATAGAAAAATATCTAGTACAGAATTCCAGTGAATTTCAGTTCTAAAATTTTGTGTCTCATGCTTTGTGCAAAAACGAAATTGCAAGGAAGAAATCGCGTACTGCCTATGTTCAAGCCTAGATGACACCCCCCCCCCCCCCCCCCGCCAATCGAAACTTTTGAAGAAAAATACGTATTGTAGTAGCCAATCATTATGTTCTGATGATAAATACAATATTACGCATAAATTATTTTTCTCCAATTAATCGATGAAGCGGTTTAGTCTAAAAACACATGTAAGACGGTTAAACGGGGTGAGTACGCGCGCAGACCGTTTTGTAAATATACTTACAACATTCTTGGAAAAATACATTACAAAATGGCTGGAAGTACGTTGAGTTTTATTTGTTACATTAATTTCAGTCCGGTCTTGTGGACGTCTGGTTATAAATTTAACTTTCATTGTCGTCAATGTGAAATTACTTTCTGACGTTCAAAAGATTTTATTGAGCAAAGTAGAAAGAGCGAAATTTCATTCTTAGTTTAGATTTATAAATTCCATTCTCTCTGTGGAAACAAATTACAGCACGGTTTTAAGACACAAATCACAAGACTTTATGGAAACCCATCTCATGCTAGTCTGTGCTAATATCCAGCAAAGCAATTCTACTTTCATGAACATGGCTGAACATGCCTATGGCCGGCCTCTCTCGTTTTGCTATTAAATCAGAGAACCAGATGGTCAGCGAGTACTCACTGAAGAGGCCTTTTTGCTGGCGAGCTCTAGGGCATCCGGGAACAAAGGGACTCTGTTCTCCCCGCATCCTGATCTCTTTTCATGGGATCTCATAATGTGATGGTTTACTGATCAAGAACTAAGTACGTAGGTCTACCCCTGGGCTTAAAGTATTAAAAGCTTTTGAGGTTATAAAGCTATTCTGAAATTCAATGAAAAATTTAAGAGGAATATTCTTTTATCGATGGGTGTTTATATTTTTTATAATAGACATGGAACGTTTAATTTACAAGTTTTCATGATTAACAAAAACTTCGCTAATTCTTTAATACCACTGATTCAATATTCATGCGCTTTCCGACAGACAACCGATGAAATTGACTTCGTATTTCATTGGCCTTCAGTCCGAGGGATGGACTCATGCAGTCCGTGTTAGTAACTGAAGAAGATTCCTTTATAATAAAATGGAAACAAACGGCCGACTTTTATTTGAATTAACGTGGATGTTCTCGTAAACAGATATTGCCTTAAAACACAATCTTATTTTTTATGCAGTTGGCTTCTATGTCAAAACTTTTACATCTTTAGTGAAACAACTGATCGATACAAAATAAATTACACAAACTTTCACGCTTCTGTTACACGATGCAAAAAGTTGCTTCCGGACGGTACGGACAACTGTTGGTTCACTTAAGTATTTAACACAGGTATTAGACCCAGAAGTTGCAATTCCATACCAAAATACTCTTAAGACACTATCGCCAGTCACATATATCACATCAGTGACGGTCGCTGTAAATAAAAATTCCAATGGAAACTTTTTCGCCCGTCAAATGAGACATTAAGTAGTCCCGACCAGCGCGCGTAATTAATAACTGATCACAGAGCATTACGCTAACGTTGCATGTTTTATTTACAGTTGTCAGTAATTGCTAGGTTATCAGATTAGGAAATAAAAAATTCAGGAATTACCTGCCACTGTTCAGTTCAGAAACTGGTACAACACCGTGAAGATGTGAAGTAGAACGGGTTTTTGTGACAACTGAATGCGTGTTACCGAAATAAGAGGTTACGTGAGCCTAGAATTTGAAGGCAGCCTCATCCAGAGGCTTCTAGCTGCTGTCAGATTGTCTTGTTTCTGACAAAAGCGAAACTTCTTAGTTCAGAAAGAAACGTGACAGTTATGTATGTTCCTATATCGATAAGAAATATCGAACTTAGTTTCAGAAGCTGACACGGTGTCTGGGCTGTACAGGTCCTGCAATTTAATATGAAATAAATCGTGCTTATGAAGTTCTTGAATCGAAACGTTGTTCACAGAGCGGCTATAGTCATCAAGATTTTCTGTAAGTTTATTTTGTCCCTGAAGATAAATTGTGAGTAGTATCTTAATGTAAGCCACCTCTTCTTCTACAGACTTATATTTAAGTTTTAATGGTTATTTCTTCATTCAAATTTATAACCAACACAGCTGATAACGAATAATTAAACCTTTTAAATAATATTTAAAAGTTTATTCCGTGCCCCAAAGAGGACATAACACTTTATTACAAAGGCCGGTTGATCATACCAAACCCATAAATACGCTATGTGGGCGTACACTGAAGTTTCTGACTACAAAATTTTGGATGAAAGTCGGAAGAGAAGAGATCAAGTGAGAGATATAGGTGTAGGTGTGAGGATCATGTGCATATAGGCCTTAATGAAATAGTAGGCCTACATGATAGTGGGGACTGGTTTATACTCTTGTTAATATGAGAATTAGTTGACCAGATGAGCGACTAAGGATTTTCGAAGGAGGACTCTATTCCATGCAGTTATTGATATGAATACTGGTGATACGAATGAAATAGCAGCTGTCACCGAATGTCGCTGTCGAGTGATTGGCATTCGTGCTTCTTATTCGGGAGGCTCCGGTTCAAATCGTGGCCCGGAGGCCGTCTGTCCTGACTGAGGTGTTTTGTTATTTTCCTCAGTCCATCTAGAAAGATTCCGGGTTAACCATCTAGAAAGATTCCGGGTTAGTACCTTAAATTAGGCTATGACGGCTTAATTCCGTATCCTTTCAGTACATTCTTCATTAATCATCCTATTTTCAGACACTAAGCAGTGTGAGCTACTGACAACGTAATTAAATAAACCACAAATAAATAAATATTAGTTGTGTCAGGATGTTATCCGGAGGCCATGTTAGTTTTGAATAGATATATTTTTAGATAAAACGAGAATTAATGAATTTCTGTTTAAATGGTATTTTATAATTACGTTATAAACATTATTTTATTATTACAAATACTTACTCACAGTGTATAATTTGGAAACTTTTCAGGCCGGATATACTTCTTGCAAAATTAATTACATACTCATCCTTCTCATGCTTTCGATTCTGATGTTTACCTCAGTACCACCTTTAAATCGCTGCTGATTCAGGCCTACTTTAATACAGAAAACACATTCCTTATCCTTGGAGTTCATTATTTACAACATTTCTCATGTAGCCAGTGCAACAGCAAAGACTCGTTTCTTATATAAGGAAGATGATGCGAAATTCAAGTACCAGTCTCGTATTTTTAATTTTGACGATCGAGGCCGGAAGAGGTCTAAAAGTGGCGTAACCTCTTGACTGCCAGATGACGACGACGATCTACACTTCTGCCTCCAGTTCAGAGCATAATTAAAAATTCAGATTTGAACCGAATGCACATTGTTTGGAAATAAAACTCACGCGGTCTTCGAGCAAAGAGTTTTTAAATAAATCTTATCTTTATTCGAAATTACATTAGTTACATTAGACGAGTTTATTTAACGACGTTTTGTAAAATGAATAGCTTAACTGCAGGATTTTCGACATCGTGAGTGAGTGAGTGAGGCATGTTTATATAGAAAATCGCATGCTCATGTGTGTGTGTGTGTGTGTGTGTGTGTGTGTTTTTATAGGAATATTGGACCTGTTATTTCGAGCGTCAGAGTTGCGCGTGCCTTTTAGTAAATAAATATGTATACATTGTTATTTCGAGGGTCATATTTTTCTAAGGCTACTTCAGAATAACACTTTGTCGTGAAATAACCCAGGACAGTAACATATGCAGAAAAAGAATTTACTTTCTCTAGTGCCAGTAAAGCTATACTTCTTGGTTCTTGATTTGGTTAAATGCAGTACCTTTACGTGCTTATTTTAAATGACTTACTAGGCTGATTAATATAAAAATGCACGCTCAAAGGCATTAGGGTACGTGAGTGGTTTGGGACGGAATATCATTTATTTTACTTCTTCATTTGGCAAATGGTCGTGTTCTCATTTTTATTGGACTTTAATTATCGTTGAAGGTTCTGGAGGCTGAAACAACTTCACAAGTTAACTGACCTTATACACGCAACATTAAAGGTTATAATGTGAACTTATCTGAGGACATCCAGTCTGACATTTCAAAGGCGCGTAACTAATGTGCGCGTGCTGGTCTTGTGTTCGGAAATTACGAAGTTAATCTGGATTTAACGTTCATCCTTTTACGTTTACATTCAAAATAAGTTTTGGGAACTTATGGATCTACAGAGTTTAGTGTATAGTTCTTACCGTACCGAGTTTGATCCTATATTGGGCACTTATATGAAGAAGGCCGGCCGTTTAGAAACTAAGAAGGCTTTTCAAATTATGTTAGGACGCACGTATATTTTTGACTCTTTATGCAAGTTGGTTGTTAAAGGAACGTGTAAAGTGGTTGTTTATTTAACGATGTTGTCAGTGTCCCAGACTATGTGGATGGTACAGTGAGTAATGAATGATGAATTGGTGAGGATATGGAAGTAAGTTGTTATCATGGTCCAATTTAAGATACCACACCGGGACGAGAACATCACCAACAACCTCAGTTAGGGTGGCTGGTCTCCGGTCTGTTATTTGAAACCGGGACCTCCAAAATACAAGACAGAATCCTAACCACTCGAATGAAACAGTCATCAGCACAGTGGTGTGGCCAATTACGGTGCTGAAATTTTTGAAAATGAGACACGGAAATTCTTTGTTTAAGAAAAACATTAGCCATGGTGGAATCATTAGTCTAGTTTCACTACTGTGTAGGCATATTTCTTAGTGTTTCGAGTTCATAGACATAATCAACTTTTAAAACTCTATTACGTCCATCTGTCATGATTATACCGGGCAGGTAGTACAGAGGCAACACTGTGGGCTTTATTTGTATGAAACCCGGTTCGAATCTATGCGGGATCACGGACTCTCTAATTTTACTTTGTCAGGCCTGTAGACGAATGTCAGCATATTACGTTGAAACAGGCTGCTTCCAGATCTCTACCTCCTCATTGTCCATGATCAGTTATGTGTTTAATTTGTCGTGTGAGCTGAATATCATTGTTAATAACCTATGAAGAAATCGATACATGTTTTCGCAGTAAACGAATTTTAATATTCTGTGGCATAAATAGATGCACAAGAATGTTGGACATTAAATTATATTTCCAGTTAGCATTTCTTAAGTTTCTCACACACGTCTGTGTGAATATTATCTTCATTCCGATGTGCAGAATTCAAAACCGGAACTTGGACGCAAGATCGATTATACCTTCGGGTCTTAGTAATTACTGCCCTGCGTACGATTCAGGCCAACTGTAATGGGCTTTAAGATGAATCACCCTTCTGAGGTTAATCCTATAAAGAATATGACCAGTACAGTAAAGGAAGGACCACGTGCACTCCCTCCATCATCCACTTATTGACACCTAAGTCAGTGGCGACTCGCAAACTTTCAAATTTGTTTGGAACGAGCGGGTTCAGAACACTTGTAACGGGTCTGACTTCCGCTCGAAAAGTACTCAGTTCGAATACTGTCCAAGGGCCGGTTATCGTAATGTATTTTCATTAGCACGATCAGTCTCTACATGTAAATAATACATAGTAGTTTAAAATAGGCCGTGGCAGCTTTTTCAATGTATTTTTTCCATTAATCCTTCATAATCGTACTGTTATATGCCATTTTATGTTGCATGAACAGTTGATACACAAATTATGTAAGAAACAACTAATGTAAATATAGTGCAGATACCTCAGAATTATTGATATTTAACAATAATAAACAGACCAAGTACAGACAATAAACGACTTCATATATACTTGTAGATTGCCATGAGATTTTAAAACGACTTCATTTCAACCCCTACTCAAGAACTATTGACATTTACTTCACTGGTATTCTATAAATTTGGAACAAAATATCGGTACTACAAGTTGCGTGCATTCAAACTTATGACTTGCCCGCTTACCTGTAGTTTTGAAGCAACCTTTCCGTTGCAACAGGTGCGACTTTATCAATGATTCAAATGTTTTACACAAGAGCGGAACATGCAGTGGAACGCCTTAGTATATCCGCGATGTGGAAGACGCAGATACGCCTGTCACGTGTTTGTTTGGTCTCCTTTTATGTCAAAGGAAAAGAAAGAATACTTCGAGGAAATGTGCGCGTTATTTACGAGTATGTACGACTCGTGTTGTCCAAATCCTTGCCATATTGGACAGAAAAATGGGGATTGTAATTCCGATAATATCTGGAAGGCTTTTGGAGTTTTGTCAATGTATTTATTATTTATTAGGTAACATTGATTTTTATGGAACCAAGTGGTACGGGAAACTTGTCAGTTTTGAAAAAAATGTCGGAGGACCTGTAACATTATCTATGTAGAGTTGGTGTTTGATAATTTGTGTTTACAAAAAAGTTAAGGTTATAATTTATTAAAATGTTTATATTCCTATGGAAAATGTTGGAATGAATACGTTTATTAATTCTTTAATTATCAGCGAATAATGACGAACTTCATAATCTATAAACTTGACCAACTCTTCTTAGGACGATAAAATCAAGGAATGTGAAGTGGGCAGATCTGTGTTATGCACGCATTTTGTGAAACATACGTGTGCCATTAATTTTGTTAAATTAAGAAATTCTTGCAGTAGACTACCATCTTTTCTACGTTTGTGGAAAACATTGTATAGTCATGTATCAGAATATCACAAGTTAATGTTTGGTTTTTGCACTTCAAGAAACTTCACTAGTTTTATTATCCCTCTTCAGGGTGCGCACTTTACATCGTTGCGTAAAGCCTCGTCGCCATAGTTCACTAACAGAAGGACATGGAGCATGACATTCCGAATTTATCCAATGACCCTGCATTGGCCTCTAGTATTTCGGAACCGTATTTTGCGAGCTGGTGGTAGTGCTAGCAACACATTTTCGATGTCACCATACTGAGGGAACGGAATATGATTCTACCCCATTCATTCGTTGCAAGGAACACATTATATGAGTTCTTTGAAATATTTGATGTGATTGATTGATATTTGGAAATGGGGAATATAATAGAAGCAACATACAGAGGTATACTATATACATTTCTAAATTGATTCTGTCGTATAGAAATCAATAAAAATGTGGCCTTTATCGTTCTGGTACTCCTCTTTTCACTCCGAACTCGGAAGCTGTGTTTCACTTGATTCCAAGTTATGTCTGGAAGGGATCGCCGATTCGATTGGGTGCGCGTATAAAATAGGCTGGCGATTGAGGAAAATGTCCTCCTTCGCTCGCCTATTGGAAGCTAAAGGGATGGGAGGAAACGACCAGCCGTCCCGATTTTTATGCCTTCCATCCATTCCTACTAGCTTTTCTTCACTGCTGAATTCTTTCATGATGCCATTGGCAAACGAAAATCTGCAGAAAGCGCTTGTAGTTCTATAACAGTGCACGTGTTGGAGTTGAGCTCAAAGAGCACGTGTATATTTTGCAAGTAGAGGTGGATTAGAGTTTGGTTTACGTTGTAGGCCTATTTGCATTCCTGGAAAATGTCTTGTGAAGAGAGAATGCTTTAAACCCTCTTTCCTTGCCATGAGCTCAATGTTAAAATTTGTGGTTGTGTCTCTTGAACAGATGTTAGTCAGTGGGAAACACCATGGGTCTGTAATTCTTTTCTTGTTGTTTGAAAGTCAAGTAACATAGTAAAACACATGGGCATAAGACACATTTAAATTTATAAATACGACATAAATTAATGAGTTAATGAAGATTTCCGTCTTCTGGGTTGTTGCGCCGTGTAGTATGGTAGATGTTAACCAACGTTTCAGAGGTCATACTACCTCCGTCATCAGGGCGTTGGTAAACATCGACCAGACTACACAGTGCAACAACCCAGAAGACGGAAATCTTCATACTCACCGCTGTTAAAACCTCAAATCTTACATAATGAGTTAATGTTTTTTGAGTAATATATATTCACTAGGAAGATTGCTGTCTTCTGGGTTGTAAGGCAGAAAGGATCTCTGAAACGTTAGTAAATTTCTACCACACTATACGGAGCTACTACCCATAAACCAACCAGCTTCGTACTAGCTGTCGTCAAAATTTCAAATCCTACAAGCTTAATAATGGTGTGAAAAATAAGTATTTTTACGTGTCATATACCTCATGCAGTAGTTATGTATTCCGCAGTGATTCATATTATATATACTGTTCAGGTGCAGATTATAAGTAGCTAATATTTTAAGCTTTCGCGACGAATAAATGCTCTAAAATTTTCACGTTTTAAAAACCAACGCTTCGGAGAACTGATCTGACTCCAATCAGACTCGATGTCCGGTCGACGCGTTTGAGAGGATTTTTGAACAATATTATGTCTTATTTCGGGTACAGACTTCGTCGAGATTACATTCTTATAGTGCCTTGGAGCGTGTGGCGTATCAAGTTGGGTTAAGACTTACTATACAAGAATAAGAAAGCGAAATACTTGGTCTTCCACGTGAAGTCACCAAATTCTCGGCCTACCGCCGATTTCATTCTGCGTCTTGTGATGTTTTTCGGCACGAGGCTTTCCTATCATTGATTCCCTTCTGTCATCGTCCCTTGTTGCCACGTCTTCACGTTCACCTGCCCCATGACAGCTTCTCGCTTCCTTGGTTCTTTAAAAGAACTTCCTCCCCCGACTCTAGAGAACCAACCCCCCGACCTTTCAGTTTAATGAAAGTTTGTGCTGATTGATGGCTAACAAAGGATAGAAAATGATGCATTTGAAACAATTTATGTAAGTGTTTTCAGCTTATACGCACCCGTCGAACTACATCGTCCACACTTATCTCTTCAAATGAACGTTCAAACTCTTTCTCTCTGTCTTGCGTTTATACATATTTTCTCTGTTAAGTTATTTCCAGGTTCTTAATCTTTATTCCACGTGTAAAGAATATGAAAAACGACTGTCGTAATTTTTGCTTGAAAGTACCGACCGGGAATTCGCTTTAAGGGGAATGAGGAAGTTGTGAAAAATCTCATTGTAGCCACCCGACACTTCTATTCTTGTAGTTTACTTTATGGCGATTTCTCATCTGCAGAAATGTAGCCTCGAATAGGTGGATGGCTGTAGTGATTACGTAAGTTGGATGTTGGATGAAGTGGTAGTGGCCAATTTTAAGATACTATTCCAGCATTTGCCTAACGCTAGCGAGGTAAACCACCAGAAATTCCATTCACGATGTCGGACCTCATCATCTTAAGACGAACCTGAGATTTCCCGAATGTTAACTTTCTCTCGCGGTACACCCAAATTTGTCAAAGATACATGACGGCACACCACATAATTTTCCCCTACTGAAAAGGGGTTCGAAACTACACATGCCCAGAAATACGTATCTACATATAAATTCTTGCCCTATAAGAATGCAGGCACATGAAAACAAAATAAATGTTGAATAAAACTAGCTATTGACGATGAAAGTATGAGAGAGAGAGAGAGAGAGAGAGAGAGAGTGGGGGTTGGTGGAACATGTAGCATGCATGGATTGGATCCAGAATCTGTACAAAATATAGTCGGGAAATATGAATGGAAGTTACCACTTATGGAGATTTAGGCTTGGAAATCTTAGATAAATACGATATAGAGCTGGTGGTACGGATTCAACTGGCTCATTGGGATCCTGTGAACGCGGTAAGAAACCGGTTTCCATGAAAGTTGGAGAATTTCATGACCTGCACAGCGATCAACAGTTTCACATGGATTTAGTTAAAGCAAATGAAACAAAATACGGAGACAAATAATTTGTTTTTATGCGGTGCTATGAGTACTCAAAACTGGAGTACTTCATGTGGTAAGCCTTGTAATTGTTGTCATTCACTTCTGAGTTGTTGTGTCGTGTAGTGTGTTAGAAGTTTACGGACGTTTCAGAGGATCAGTAACGCAGCAGACAGCCAGCTTTATATCAGCCGCATTGAGATTCTCATAATCTACCGTAATTTCGGCATTTAAACTTTCTGAAAGGTTTAAATATAGCACAATCCGTAAATTCTGTCAGGAAATTATGCAGTTTGTTTGTAATTTTAGTTTCCTTACTTCATCCTTGATACAAATTTGAGCTCTGTTTACTTTGGAGATACATTTTTTGTTGTAACTGAACTGAGTTATGCGAGAGTTTGCTCTTCGTTTGGTTTCAACTCCTGGGAGACGTTATGACCTCTTTCACGTTATATATAAGTCACATTTTGCCTTAACAGGAATAAGATGGCCATGATTTCCCAGTTGGTTTTAGATACAGAACAGGGACAGTCAAGTTCATAAGCAGCAAAAACAAGTTCGCCTCTGACCCAACTAAAATTTTGCTCAGCGCTACAGTTCGGTGTCCTGTAATAGGATTTCAGTTGTTAGACTTCAGAGCGTTGTCATTGTCGTTATTTGTTCACGTTGGGTTTCTGAAAGGGAACTGTTCTCTATAAGATAATGCATGGCGCATTTGGTACTTTTTAAATAAAATGACCATTTTACAAAATTTGATGTGTACTTGCACTTCACAGGATTTCGCAAGCTGTTTGTTTGATTCTGTTTCTGTTTTGAACATACCCGTTTATAATTTTATCAGTTATTGGTTATTCTAGTACCTAAGACATATGTGGTCTATCCATGTATTTTTAGGTGAATGTGGTTTAAAACAGTCTACGAATGCCTCCATCGAAATTCTTACTTATAATTTAGAATAATATTTTTATATTGTTTGACGCTAACGTTAAGTAGACACAAGAGACAGTTCAAAACGCCATAATTCTCAAATTTATAACACCAAAGATACAGACGTAGTGTCTGCGTTAAATGTCGAGGCGACCACAACTGTACACTAGAAAGTTCTGTGAAATGACTTCTTAAAATACGCACGTTGTTAAAATTGTGTTGGGAAGCTACAGTTTCGTGGTTTCTAGAACTACTTTCGATATTCGATTTGCGTATTCGATGTTCGACTGGAGTTTTTCGATTGTCGTTTGGCGTGTTTTACGACATCGTTTCAGCTGCAGAGGCTGTGTAGCATTGAATTAGGTGATAATATTATAATGAAAAGCGGGGATAGAATGTGAGAGTTTTGGAAACGGGACGGCGTCTTGTTTAAAGGCACTGTCTGGAGGTACTGAGTAAAACACGAGAAACCTCAGTTACGTTATCCGGCAAACACGATCGAGATATGAAGATGCTGCTACATAACCTTAACAGTAAATGTGGTGTCGCCCAATAACCAAATGTCGTACATACGAACGGATCTAGGGCCTTGAGATTCATTTGATAACATTTGTAGGTCTGTGTGGCACAAAAATTATCAAGGCCATCGGACTATATTGTATTGCCATGTTGCGGTGTATAATTTATTAGTGTTAAGTGAATTCACTCAATTCCTACATGTCTTAATGTTCACTTTTACACGTCATCTGGTCTTTACTTGTTTGCTTAACATTATTACAGTGGATGTCGTAGGTTATATTGGTCAAATTGCTTTTCATGGCTTACAGGATGGGTTTCAGCCAGTGGTAAAGATGATGACATAGAATCTGAGTAAAGAACTATCGCGATAATATATTTTGAGGATTGGGAAATTAAACGCAGGGTGTAGGATTTGAGGTTTTCACAGCGGTGAGTCTGAAGATTGCCGTCTTCTGGGTTATTGCGCTGTGTAGTCTGGTGGAAATCTACCAGACTACACAGCGCAATAACCCAGAAGACGGCAATCTTTAAACGCAGGGTGCAGTACACACATTTGACGTGCAGGAGTAGCATGGTTCATGTCTGAAGAAGTTTTATACGTATTGTATGAAGTTTTTGGAGATAAAAAAGTAAAGAGAAAACTTTATGAGGAAAAACGGCTTACCTTAATGAGGTAGTGTCCAAGAAGAGAATGAAAAATTTCTAGCAATATTGTTAATTTAGGGAATATAGGCAAACACTTGTATGAAGTTAAATGTAAATGAGAGACTTAAATTACTGAGCTGTAAGTGGGATTAGGGGAACGTAGGTTTACAGTCATAACAATAAAGTCTGTGTAGCAGGAGAGTAGCGCTTTAGAGATAGTTATATTAGTCTGTGGTTTGCAGAAACGTGGCGATTTACACAGTATTTTGTATGGATAACTAAAATGTGTGATTGATTTATTTATGTCGTCTGATATAAATAAACATTAAGACATAGTAAATGAGTGTGCGAGTACAGGAATTTACAATGAACTGTTCTGTAGAGAGCGATCTTAACAATAGTTCAGAAAGAGACAGAAATTTGAAATCAGAGAATGTGATGTTGAAGGTTTTGTTGTATTTTTCACTTGTTTGTCGGTGCATACAAATGAATCGTTCCGTTACAAAGTACTGTTTTCACGCATCGGAGAATCTTTGTACGGAGTTACACTCGGCTTCAGTGAATATTTTGGTGTTACGAGCCTTCCTGTTCGGAGTCTGTGTTATCCTGACCCAGTTTGAGTGAGCTAGGAGCAAATATTGGTCCACATTCTAAGCATCCTACTACAAACATTTCCCGAGGAAGCTTCTTGTGTCAATAATCCGAGATCTTAACTTACCATCAAGACTTGTGCATGTATGGATCTTCTCTAGCCATCTCTAACGAGAACCATTCTTCGAAGCAAGACCTAATTCCACTTCACTTCCGCCTTCATTTCCATCTGAATGGATTAGAGATTTTTTTTTCTTTTTAAAGGAGATTTCAAAGACTTGTTATGAATGAAGATTGTTTCTGGAAATGTGCTGACGTGTAAAATTACAGTTCTTGTGAAAGATGAGATAGAATTTTGTTGTCCAGCACCTACGCTTTGCTGCTCATCTTATTCTTGACTTTGCTGAATTGAATCTCGCCTCGAAAGCCGGTCATCCTGACTGAGATTTCTCTATTATTTTACTCCAATCCGTCAGGAGAAGTTCCTCAGTTTATCTTATTACCAGAAGCCAAAGCACCTGCTACCACACATTATTCTATATTCAGCGTTATAATAAATTCACATTCAACGCTGTATAACGTACAGAGCTTAGAGCTTAAACATATTCATTTACTAACCAAGATACTCATGGTTATTATCATAGTTATATTCTTGGAATGTAACAAATAAATATAAAAATGAGCACAGAAGCTATGTTACTTCTTCCGCTGGAAATAGTTTTGCTGTGACAGGTAAAATTTAGGGACGGATTAAATGTTTATCTTCGAGAAGGTGGTGGAAATCTGCTGTAAATCTATTTTATAAGTTCTTAAGAACAAATACAAAATAATAAAAAAACAAATCATTTGTCTTCTTATGTTGATGTCTCCAAAGTTTACAAAGAATGTTTTTATAAATATTCTGTGGTTTCAGGGTTTCAGCGGGTTTGTCTCCATCCAGTGCGGATAATAATTTTGATTGCTGACATTTAATATGAGTCTGTTCTTTCTTCTTCCGGAGTTTATCTTTAGTGATTATTTTATTTTATTTTTTGTCTTTTACAGATCGTGCGGTAAGTGGATTCGAGTGCGCTGTTTATAGTCAAAACTGGTAGGTTGCCGTCTCCAGTTTGCTTCTGTGCTATAATGAAGTTAATTTGCATATTATTTTAGAGTGTATTGCAGTTTGCATTCTGTGTGGAATATGAGAGACATTAAGAGGTGTTAATTGTAGATGAAGGACTTTGAGCACCGGGCTGAGATCTTAATAAGATTCGTGACATCGCCTCCACATGTTCACAGCGTGGTCTGTTCTGTCTCAGATTATTGCGACTGTGTAATAAGTTGAACTAGTTTGTGTTACCTGAATATAAATCCTTAGCAGTTGGTCTTTGAAGTAGACGGTTGCAAGTTCGACGCTTTATTTATTTAACGCTTCGTGTTCAACTGCATAGGCTATATAAAGTCGAAGCTTAGGTTATTTTACGATTCTTCAACATCGCTGTCAGTAGTTTAAAAGACGTAGCGTCGAGCGATTGGATAATTAATGAATTCTAAATGATGTGATAGGAATTGGGCGTGACCTTATTTTAGAAACTATCCCTGCATCTGCCTGAAGGAACTGACGAGAACATAAAGAAATTAGCAGGGACCGAAATTCGAACTTGGGATCTGCCGAATATGAAATAGGACTTATAATCACTCAGTCGCGACTTTCTAAAAAAGAGGGTGTGAAGGATACTGTCTTAGCTTAATATAAGATATTCACAAAACATTCGTCCGTGTGTAGGCATTAAGAAAATCAACGAAAAAGCTGAGCATAGTCAGCAGTCCTCAGGGCCGAAATTTCAAGCCCGGGACGTGTCAAATACGAGTGAGGAGTCCATTCACACGATATTGGACACATTTGCTAATTTAATAAAAGTCAAGTGTCGCTATAGTGCAAAATTCATACGAAATCTTATTAAAATGTGTATTTAATCAAAGCACTGTAGTGATTTATGTCGGACCAAGTTTGCTATTTACTGAAAGTCCGCTTGTAATTTTTCCGTTTCTTATCGGTTGCTGCTTCAGATCAAGTTCCATGATAGTATAGACTATCACTTTTTCTGTTTCTGATTTTCGCGAAATCGATTGAGGATTTTAGATAGTCAGAATTGCGTCAGTGTCACTCTGTAGATGCATGTAGATCTACTTAAAATAACGACGTTGTAGGCTTGCCTTTACTTGGGATAAAAACAACGTCAAACGCTCTTGTAACGAATCAGTTCCGGGGTTGTGGACTTGTGCAATACCGCTGAGAGTGGTGATTTTGCAGAGTTCTCTGATCTTGTGGAAATTGTAGGCGGGCAGTGTAACACACTTACACGTCGGTTAAACAAAGGCGAATCAAAATCGAAAATCTCTCAGTAAGTTAGTAACACACAGGGACGTAATTTGAAAGCGACGTGACCCGGAACGCGCTAGTTTCAGCAAATCGAACATCCTTTTTCGCACTGCCAGTGTGTTTACGTTTGGATAAACCGCGGATCGATATCTCGAATTGTGATTTTGACCACAATTCAATGTGTTTTAAGAGGATGTCTTGACACACATCATAAGACAAATGTGATTAAATTTCAATTGAGGAACATTGAATTAAGCTGTTCGGAATCTACTAAGTGGCCGCGCAGTTGAGGTTTTAACAGTTTTGAACAATGTAAATGCTGAGATATTGGTTCGATTTACGTCTTTGTTGTGTTGTGCTTTGATAATAAAGGGATCCTGTGATAGCCCAGTCCCCATACACGGAGTACAGTGTGGTTGCAGTGAGAAGGGGATATTTTGCGTAACAGATTACTCAAGTATTCTGAAGTCAACCATAGACCTAACTTTTTGAGTATCATGATTGTAATTGGTTTTCGTGAAAATAATTATTTTCTCCAGCCACTGAGAATGACTCAAACGCTACTAGGATTCGTAGAATAATGCCAGTCAGAATTTCATTTCCTGGAACAAAATTTTGATACTGTCGATTTCAGGAACGAAGTTCTGGGCTGTCACTGATTACTGTTTGTCTCCAGATCGCTCACGTTGAACCTTGGGTGGCATGACGCGCGTAACATAAATGCGTCGGTTGAGCTCCCTGTAGCGTCGTCTTTCCAGTTCTAAGACCTGAACAGAACGTGTAACAAATCTTTTTCGTACATTCCCAGTATTCTTAATTCACAGCTCTGGGGCTTTACATTCTCTTCCTCGAGATTCTTACCACACCGTTTTATAAATTCTTAGTAGCCGCACTGCTCTCCCCCCCGCCCCCTTCTACATTCGCCGCGTTGGTATCCAATAAATACAGTTTTTCTTATTTCTGCCTTTGTAAGTGTCCATTCCACCAACATTGTTTTTTTTTGCCTTGTGCATGTATTTTAATTTTATGTGCATTGTTTCATGTTTAATTGAACAACTGATTGCAACCAGTTAATACTAAATTAATTTTCTTCGTTGTTTCGGGCCTACAAGCATCTTAATATTTGTTTTAAAGTGTCGCTTCTTTAAACCTTTCGCGTTAAAGCCGAGACGAATTTTACAATCTTAATCTTGCCAGTAATTAATTCTGCCCGAGAAAATACAATGAATGTTAATTAATATGGTTCAGTGTACATAAAAAGTCCTCCCGTGTGTGGGAAGAGTATTAAAATCAGTTATTTCTAAATCCTCGTAAGCATATTAGGGTAACGAAATCACGAATATTAGGGCGGTCTTGTATTTCAGACGGGCACATGAATGAAATATGACGGGGAAAATAATATTACATTTTGTCACAGTGAAGCATTAGTGTTAAGAATGAAGAACTTCCGCATTATATTATTACCAGAGAGTTTGTTGTTGTGTTAATTGGTGCAGTTAATCAATCAGTCAGTCAAGTCATAATTTTATTAATCGAAAGAAGTCCGTAAAATCTTTTCTTGTATTTTATTTGTGTGATGAATCTGTAATTCAACAATTTTTTTAACATTTGTCTCTTTCTTCTAAGAAATTAAGAAATGTCGATGTTGAATGCATTATCTGCAAATGAATTATCAGAAATACTGAATATAATTGGGTTATCACCGAAGAAGAATTAACACACAAATACACCACTAACCTTTGTAGGCTACCAGATATGCAACAACTCACGATGTTGTTGTTATCACCCACTCCCCTTGGACACTTCTCTTTGCTTTTCTGCTGTGTGTAATGAAAGCCTGCGTTCACATAAATGTCCTCCTTTACGACGTTTGCACTAGTACACAAGTACAGCAGCTAGAGAAAATATTTGCCAACCGTATCCTATCTTGTTTACTGTTGCTATGCCCACGTGTTTGCCAGCTGTGATGGGGTTGCTAATCATTAGAAGTAGAAAAGAATTCCTTCAGCCACTAACAGATAGTGCTCAGAATTTAGGACCCGTCTATCAAAAATTCTAGAATAAAGCTGCTTATAACAGAACAGTAGACCTATTTTTGAAATGTAGTACTGTTTTATAGTTTTATGACAGTGTAGTTTTACGATATCATGTCTTCTACTCATAATATTTTATAACGTTTTGGCGAATTTTATTGAAACTTAGAAGCATCATGCCACTGTAGCTGGCCAGCTTTGTACCTTTACATTAGCAATGTTTTGTACTGTGTAAAACTATAGTATGTCTGCACGCCGAGTCTATATATGTTGAGCAATTGTATTTTGGGATGTGAGATTTCTTTTGCACATAGGTCATAAACATGCCAAAAAATATTAATGAAGGTATTTTAATTGCGAATAATTACAAAAATGGTGAGGTTGTGAAACTTTTGATGTTGTATTGGGTAAATTTAACATCGTTGGAATGTGTCTACTGTATACACAAAATTTGTCACTGAATCGTATAATTATTAATTTATAACCTTTGGAAGTGTCATTATGTAGACTGGTTTTCTGAGAAGAAATTGTCATTGTAAGATTTCTCAGGACTTTTTGTTTCTTAGAATTTTCAACACTTCCATTAAGATTATTGTTCGCCTACTCGTATTCACACCAGTTTTTATGCAGTTTGAGCAAGATGCTGACATAGGTCATCACACAAGCAAATAGTTAAACGTTTACGGTGTTTCTGTGTTGCTAAGAAGAGGAATGATATTTGCATGTTCAACATATTCGATAACGACATGAAGCCCGTAATTGAGCGTGCTAAGTCATGCGCGGTTTCCTGCTAAATATGAACTATTTAATTTGAACTATGACTATATTTGAAATATGAACTAGTTAATTAATCAAGCAGTGAAAATAAGTGAACTACAATTGATTATTTGGATTTAGATTTAGGATCAGGTAACTGGGATTTCTGGGAAATTTATGTTTAAGTACAACACATATTTCTGTGTTTGTACTTTATAATTATACGTTAGTCTGACAGCCATATTTATTACTGAATTATTATTTTACTTTCTCTCCGTATTTATCTGAAAAAAAACATTCTTAACACGACTGTAACTTGAAGCAACTGATTAAAGAAATTATTTTTTAATCCAACAAATTAAAAGTGTTATACGTCTTTATATACTTCTGCTTTAAGAGAAAAAAAGAACAATGACTTTATCTTATAATTGTATATTTTATATTTCCGAGGACTGAAAATTAGTTATGAAACAAACCAATCGTCTTTGGCCCTGCAGAACAGCTCGCACGTTACGTTAAAATGTGACCCCAGTGAGTCAGTGTAATAATACAAAAGTGTGATTGCACATAAGAACTGGTATAAGTCGTGTAGAAAGTAACGGTTTAATAGAACTGTTAACTGTAGCATGATGCTACACTATAAACGTGTGACAGAAGTTGTATTCACGTTATTAATGCCTTTGTTTTTCTGTATGCTCCGTGCATGCATAATACTAGGCGAGTGTCTTGAAAACTGTATCATGAGTAAGCTATAAGATTCCAGTGGTAATCATTCTTCAGAAAAAAATCGTATAAATTCCATGAAATTAAATGACAATAAACAGTATACATCTCTTCAGGGTATATAAAGTATAAAAACGATATGCATGTAAGACTTTTTTAAGTCACGCATTCGCGTATAAACGCGTGAAAGTAATTATGGGTCTTTTTCTAGGTACAGATCTCGTAGACTGATTGCACTAACACCAAGGCCCAAATTCACAGCAGATACTGTGACTGTTAAATCTTATTCGTATTAAAACCCACTTCCCTAAGATGCATTTAATACCATGCTACAACCCCTTATTTGTCTTCCAAATAACCGTTATCCAAGGGCTTTGGCTACAGAATTCTTTTATGTATTGTTGCCTTAACTGCCCAACAGTACCCGATGATTGGCATTTTGTAATATCCTCATGTCTGTCTACTTTGCTTCTCATAGGTCCGAATTTTCCCCCGAGCTTCCTATATTGACATGACAATGTAAATGTGCGTGTGTGTTTACCACGCTGTGTAGGAACATTTGAATAGACGCATGTAAAGTGGTGACCCAGAACTCGGACTAAGAGTATTCTGAAGACGATACATTCTCTTGCACAATATAGGTAAGTGGTTGCCTAGCAGCCGTTGGGGAACTTCTTCTCCACGACTTCCATCCCAGACTGACATTCTGAATTTGAATTGTGACGGTCATCTGAAGCCATTCAGCGTCCGACAGCAAGGCTGAAGTAGTGTAACATCAAAATACCAGTCTTTTGCGTAGTAACAGAGTTTAGCGCGCAGAAATTTTAATAGAACTTAGACGTAATGTTTTTAAAAAGTATTTAAAATAGAATGTAGATGTTGCGACGGCTTATAATGTAAAATATTGTTTTGAATCGGGATGTACAAGGCTGCGTTCTGAGCGTCGTAGTAATATCATAACATTTCTGGATACTTTTTTTATATTTTTTTGAAATACAAAAGGATATAATAGTAAGTAAAGTATAAAGTGTTACTGTGTAGCGCCTTTATTTAAAGAATAAGAGAATGACGAAAAAATAAAATGCGTAAAAATAAACATAGTAATTTTAATCTCTCATTTCATGCCCCATGGTCTTCATAGCTCCAGTCTGGAAAATGACAAAACTAATTCGCTGGACATATTAATATTGTTAGTATGTTGTTCTTGCTGCTTTTTAAAAAAACAATCTTTTTATACATACAAGGAAAATTGAATTTTCTCTTTGGGAGTTCTGAATCTGTTTGCCAGTAATTTTCTTCTCTTAAAAAGAACAGTATCTGTGCACTGACATTAAAATGGATTTTCGAGAAGTGGGGATAGGTTCTTACAGTGTATTATTTTTTGTGACGAATCTTCTGATTCTTTAAAGTAAGATGATTTCGTGATTGGCTAAATGAATATCAACTAGCTGTGTGTTATAGAGTTTTGTATTTGTAATAAATATAAAATTTAGTCATTTTATAAAATACCGTGGAAGTTCGTTTACTGCTATGTTGTAAACCAGTTCTTGCAAATAAAACCCAAATTTGCTAAGGTATTACGGTATGTGGATTATAAATACAATTTTTATATCTAGTTAGCGATTGTCGCCACAGTGATAAATGTTGTTGTAGGGCTAACTCCTGAAACGTCCGTATAAAAGATATATCCCAAACACCGTTTAACTTCTAACATCATATTACTAAAATGAAACATTCTTTGTTAATTTATCTAGGTTAATGTCGTGATGATGTATCTAAATAGGATACTTCCTCTTTATCTTACGCCATTCGATGCTGACTCATTAAACAACCTGCGAACCTACAATCATAATTTTGGCCAGCTTGAGTTTATTTCTCCAAAGACGAATGCCGCGAACTGGCAGGTAAGAAGTTATTTGTGGAATGGGGATTTTACAAAATGTCTCATTTCGTGGGGCCCTGATTCTTACGCAACAAACACAGGATTGGTCTTCCAATTCCCAGACCTTCCCGTTTCATTGTTTGCTGAAGATGTCATAATATTTGTATAGCTGGTTACAACAACATACAGATTTCGACGAAGAGAAGTATAGACCCAACGCAGGCGTTCTTTACTTATATAGAATAGACACAAGGAGAAGGAGAACCCGTTTTTCAGTTCTCCACTATAAAAACACATCTAGCTCTTTAAACAAGTGAGAAATTGTAATATAGTAGGCTCTATATTATACAAACGCAATATTTGTGTAAGTGGCCTTTAAGTTGACGTATTACAGTTGTAACAGCCTTCGTGCAAAACGAATAGCATAAACATCTTATTGCATTGAGACAAATTGTTGTCATTTTTCTTAATTAAACGTACAGAATAATTCATTTAAAACGGTAGCCGTTAATGAGTTCTACTATTTTTATAATTTAACAATTTTATTATCAGCCTTGTGTTTGCATTTCTTAAAGTGTAATGTTTATTTTGAGCTAATACGAACCGAAATAAAACTGCCCACGTTTCTAGCTCAGATCTCCAACGAATTTTTAATTGCAAACTGTAAAATAAATTCCGATATGAAATGCATTCGGAGAGACAGACACGAATTTTCAACAGTACATTTTTGTATGCATTTCCTGCAAAGAAAGCTTAAATACGAGAATATTTACAACGTATCTCTTTATAAGCTTATTTAATAAGCTATATAAACTGCTTGTTGCATGTTTCGTTTGTGAGTCAAAATTATGGTATCATGTAAATCAAGTGTTTTCATCACGTGACCCGTCATGATGTTTAGTGCGGTCCGAATACATTTGGGCCCTAACTGAGTGATGTCACTCTAATTGACGGAAAGTAACTGTCTGAATCATGAAACATGCTTTGTTACTGTTGTTAGAATTCAGCAGGCTCATTTATAGCTCTGGGCAATGCCCAGCTGAATGAAGAATGCCAACTCAGAAATTAGGACTCTTCTTACTGAAAACACTTGGAGAGATGCATGCGAATTGCAACATGAGAAATTAAATCTGGTTTTGAAATATTACTGAGGAAACAACAGTTTATAATATCTCAATTATGATCGATTTTGTCAAGTAAAATTAGTGAGTAATTTGTGAAATTGTTTGTAGTATTATGGCTAATTTAGTAACGATTTTAATAAACTTTCTTGAGGTTTAAATAAATTAATATTATTTGTTACCTTGCGGCCCATGGGTCGGTAACTTGAGGTGAAGACTTGAGAATCGCTGATGTAATGTAATGTGAACAGTTTTGGGAACCATTTCCGTAAATATCACAATTAATAAAGTAGCACTAAATTCGACCGAGTCTGACACATCTGTGGTTGTCTGTATGAAGTGTATTGTTGGAGTCGTAGTCATTTAATTAACTTTGGGCCAAGAAGAAAACCAATCTTGTCGCCTAAGGTAGATGGACTCCATTTGGAATTTTCTTTGAATTGATAAGTTTAACTAGAAGTTTCAGTACACCGATTCTCGGCTACCCGCATAGGAATCAAAACAGGATGAAAGGAATGTAAGTGTTCTCAGGTTAGATACTTCATCAACATTATGTAAACTGGGTTGGTATTCACACTTGACAAACTCGAACGAAAAGTGAATCGATTAAAGTTTATATTCTTGGATGATTGTCTTTTGTGTTGCAGCGTCTTTTACTCTGGTAAAAGTTTACCAACGTTTCAGAAGTCCTTGCTGCCTCCATCATCGCCCTGATGGTGGAGGCAGCAATTTACGATACAGAAACATATGTTGAAAGTTAAAAGAGGGAATTTTAAAATAATAGGTTATAATGACATTAAGTGAATTTATACTTTTCAAAATTGTATCCAGTCGAGACACGGTGAAGAACTTTCGGGTTTCATAACACAAATGAATTTATGAACAGTTGAATCTATACTAACAGTTGAGTGAAGACGGATTATTGCGGTGGGTTAATCATTGTATCCGTATGTTTTAACCAGCTGCTCGGGCTGTCGTATTTTAGAGTTTCTGTGCTCAAATCAGAGTTCGAGAATCCGCACCCTAACCCAGTGACGTCACATAGAGAGACCACGTGACGTTTTCCTTCCGTGTTAGTTCACCTCAGTTCACTCGACTGACCTCGCCAAAAATTTTCTTCAATGTTAAAGAGTGGAGGCAAATGGCTTGACCTAACCTTTCAATGTAACTTTCTTCTCTGATGTCTTCAAATCTCCCCCCCCCCTTTCGATGCTGAGTTGTCCACCCTGCGCCCTCCCAACGTTCGTTAACCACAGCGACGGCTGCCAGATCTGGACCTGTCGCTCCAGAACTCAGACCGGTACTGGATGGTTCACAAGTTCTGCATCTATCTGCTGGTTTCATCCGGTAGCTTCATAGTCGTCAACTTATGAAGGGGGCGTTCTTTTCGACCGAGGAACTGGTCAGCCATGAAGATGGCTGCGTTATGGGTTGTTGCAACGTCTAGTCTTGTAGAAGTTTACCGACTTTTCAGATGTGCATGCCGCCTCCATCGTCAGAGAGGTCGCATAGTTCTTGATATTTTAATAATTGCTGAGGTAACGACGAAATTTGCTGACTTTTACGGAACCAAAAAATCACTGCCGTGTTCACAATCGCTCTACTGTCATTCATATCGAAAGCCGGACACTTTAAGATCCATTTCAGAGTTATTCTTCCATCTATGACTCACACTTCAGGGTTTACTTTTAACGTTTTCATCGCTATCGCCCATGCGTGCTGTGGTATGAGCGACTGCTTATTCAAGACATTAACAGCTACCCTCTATACCTGGAAGCAGTCTTTTCCATCCGTGATGCTTAGAGACGTCGTGCAGTTTTTAGAAGGGATCTGTTTGACGTGGGTTAAAATCTGTTCACCAAAATATAACTTGTTACATTTGTTTACATGAACTATCCTTCAGAATTAAATATATTTTGAAATATCGCGTGTTTATAAGAATATTAATAGATGTCAGATGGTTCGTTGAGAGTACACACGTTTATTTCTAACCTTTCTGATGTCGATCAGACTACCCCAGTAGGATAGATTCGATGGAATAGTCAAAATCACGTTTACAGTACCATTATTGAAATGTTTTGCTTTACCTTATATCAGTATTTGAAAATGTCTCGTGGTTAGCATAGGCTTCTTCTTTGGGAAGCGTTCTTACGTGGATTCATGTAAAGCCAGGAGCAGTGTTGCTACATGCAGTGTAATTAAGGTAGCAGCAACGAGACCCCGATGTCTGATCATGTTTTCTCTCCATATTACATTAGCTGGAGTACCGCAGTGCGGGTTGTGGTATTGTGTGTGTCTCTCAAGAGAATTCCAACAAGAATCATGGACTCATGTTACCAATTGCTCCCTTCATTCATGTACTGCGTATTATAATACAGGATAATTCTGTGGACAAAACTAGAAATTTGATATTTTGCAACGTGTACAGATAAAACCCGAAAAGGCTTATAAGATATATATATGTATACATACATATGTATGTATATTTATATATACAATATTTTTAACAGCGATTTTCTGTGTTTTATTTGCTTAGATTCACAATCGGCGGTTGGTTTTGTGCCATCTGAAAATGAATGACTAGTTTTATATCGTACTTTAAAACTAAATATACTTGCTAATGTCATACTGTTGTGTCATTATGCCATGTTCTGTCGTTTGCCTCTCGTGACATGGTTGTTCTCTAAGTAAAATTACTTTTAGTTTTATGTGGCGTAGAGTGGTACATTATAAGTAGGCGAAATAACTTATGCACTTGCAAAGTAACCAACCAACACTTATGAAATGTAACCATAAAGTTTAACGTAATTAGTACCAAAGCCTGTAAGTTAATCCTGAATCATCTGGTTCCACTTCTCTGCTTACGTCCAAATGAGACATCTCTCATTTCCTTCTGAGTCTACCAAATAGCGCTTCTTCATCAGGTTTGTAACACCACACATTTTATACATTCATTCTTACCCGATCTTAATCTCCTAGATTACACTGTTCTAACAAAATTTATGAATTGTTATCTTCTGGGTTGTGACGCGCTTCTACTTTTGCAATTACTCACTTTCTTCGTTCTCGTCCTCAGGGTTTTGAAGTACTTCAATACCCTTAAGGATGGTCCTAAAAACTTTTAACCACCTGACATGACTGGTGGCCCAGGGTGGAGAGGGTAATATTTGGACGTAAGAGGGATAAATTACTAGAAGGCTGGAGAAGTTACCAAGCATACACGAAGGAGATATTTCGTCACACAAAATATACTTCATTTCAATTATTAATTGTAAAATATATTGTATATGACGGGGTCTCTGCTTGATGTATACCTGTCGACATCTGTATTTTCACAACTATGAAATTCTCAGATGTCTAATACTTAGTCAGGTGTATTAATTATTATTACTGTGGCGAGAAAAAGTCAAAATTTGGCCGATGTAGCAGATCTTCAAACTGGTCTTTCTGTAGTTATAAGTAATACAAATCCACACTAGTCTTAACCAGTTTTAGTCCTGTTAATTTACCATAGTATTAACGAGAGCAGAATTCTTCAGAGATTCTCTACAGTAGCTACGTGAACGATGGTGCAGCCTTAAAGAATCACACGTAGAGCTTTTTCTGCAGGTACAGAGAACACCATCTCGAGGGGTTCCATTATTCCCCTTTTCTCGTTTTGTACATCCTTTTACTTTCCCTTCTCATTTCTCCTTCATTTTTCCATCTCATCGCTCACTTTGACCAATGGCCAGCCATCTAAAAGTTCCAACGTCCCCGAGAGAGTTACGTTTCGTGTCTTTTGCCATTCCACAGTAGTGTAAATCAGTGCTGTCTACCCATGAAGAAGACAGCATCCTGGGACATTGCGCCGTGTAGTCTCGTATAAGCTGACCGACGTTTCAGATGAGATCGCCCTGATGATAGAGGCAGTAAGGACCACCGAATCGTCGTTCGTCAACCTCTACGTGACTAGAACTCGCAATATTCAAGCAGGCTCTCATCTTCATAATTACCACTTGAGAACATGAAGTCTCACCATGTCTTCCCATTTTCGACGCCCGATTCCATAATCTTTAGGGGAACATATTTTATTCCTCTGATTTTAACATTTATCAATCATGGCTACGTGTAGAACATATATGGCACGATCTGAAACGCAATCTGCAATTGAAATGTACTTCGAGGAGGTGGAACGATGTGCTGTGGATGGAAACAAGGAAAAAAGTCCTGTCAGACCACACCAGAAGCTCGAATATGGATTCACGACACTTTGATTTAATAACGCTGTTTTGTAAACTGCGTAGGTGGGCTATATAGGCTCTGTATCCTACGCTGAATGATAAATTACAACGTTTAATTGACAAGGACATGCAAGGAATCTTTTATGGTTTATTTCAAGAAAGTACCCGTTCATTTAGTGTAGTAACTGAGGAGTACCACTCAAACCGTTGACAAGGTTAACCTAGGTCTGGGTCCGAGAATTGACACTAATACGAAGTATGAGTAATAACCAGTAGACCGGTGTCCCTCAACCTTTATTCATTCGAGGTACACCCTAATTTATCAATGATACATTACGATGCACCACAAAATTTCTCCTCACGAAAATGGGGTACGAAACTATACATGACCATTAATATGCGTCTACATGTAAATCCATTTGCATGAAAGTGCAGGCATATCAAAACAAAACACAGACCATGTTGAATAAAACTATCGATAATGAACCCGTGTGCGCATGTGTGTGTATGTATTTCCATTACGAATTATAATTACGAAGTGTAAGATAATGCCTTTTTGACTGTAGTGTGCGAATATACGTAGAAATATACGGAGAAAAGGCCTTGAATGATGGTGAGGGGACAGAAAGTAAGAACGAGAGAGAACTGAATTAAGAGCTTATAACAAGAAAGGCATTAAAGAGGGAAAGAAGTAAAGAAAGAATGGTAACATGAGGAAAGAAATACCTTATATTCCATAAAAACGGAAGTTCCCTTTTGCTTGAAAATTCTTTGATCCTTTATGTGGTATCTAGAAAGTTTCGTTGCAGAGGCATTGTGAAATGGAACAAAAATTGTTTGTCCTTCTGTATAATCTTAACAGACACCACAAAGAAATATTGCAACACAGCGTGGCACGTATATAACCTCAGCTCTTTCTACCTCTTCCTACTTTACGCCACCTATTTCCTGTTTGAAATGAAAATTTACTTCTCCTGGTGTCATCCTTTTAGTTGCGCTGTGCTTGGAAGTATAAATGTTTAAGTTTATGAGATTAGTCTTTTCTTCATATCTGGTACCAAATTAGCGCGCACCACTGGTGTATGAGAGCGGGGAGGGCGGGGTAGCGTGGCGACATCCTGCAACACATGGCGCTGTTCTAAACTTTACTCACAAACAGCACGCCTTCCCTGAAGTTAAAGAGCACTTTATATGTACTACCGCGCACGTAAATTGATTTAAGCTAAGAGGGAAGAATGAAAAATTAACTTCGGTTCGTAACACACTTAGCGTAAGGCACTTACCAGGTTCGTTGCATTGTGAGAATATGGCCTATTTGACTCACTCGTTATATAGTACACTTAAAGCCCAGTTTTCTTATTCTATAAAGAAATAGAGGCTAGTGATATTATGTCAATCTGTCTGCCTGCCTGCCTCTTATCTTAATAAATTAATAGTTTTTAATTACGTGCCATTGACAGGTCACTTCGCTGTTGTACGTTTTATTTAATTCCCTATCAAGTAGACGACCCTGCGTACTTGTGACGTAAGATCGACATTAGCGCCACCTAATGCAGGGTCCGGAAATTATTCATAATAATGAAATTTCAGACAATATGTAACTTGTGTTCGGGTCTTTATTTTTTTCTTTGCGGAATGTTAAATTATGATTTGGTGGCCACGTAAGATCTCTCCGTTGTTCTGGATTTTTGATGGTAACTAATAAGTCACTTCAACTAGTCATACAGAAGATAAATCACGAAGATGACTGTCTTGAAGTCGAATCGCCGTGGTGATCGGCACAGTATAATCGAAGATATTGAAGGCGTCGTTAAATATACGATCAACTAAACACACTCGTCGTGATCTATCGCCAAGGTAAATCATATAGATGCACATACTTTCAATTTATGAATAACGTATTGTTTATTATTATTGTTATTATTATTTAGTGTTCTGTCTGACGACAGGTCCATATGAACAGGATCCTTCCATCCTTTTCTCGGACTGGGACCTGTTCATATACGTTCTTGGCAGATGATTCAGAAGTGGTTTGCCATTGCCTTCTTCTGTGTGTGAATGGAGTAATTATTGGGATGCCCGGAGGAAAACTCCGTGTTGCCTAGACCACGGCCTTGCCCAACACAAGTTATAAATTCGGGCACCGCCGGGAATCGAACCCGAGACCCCAGGATTACAAGGCCAGCGTTCTAACCGCTAGACCACCGTAGCGAACGTATTGTTTACATGTTAATAATTACAAATATGACGACGATATTGTGAGTCTTTGAGGTTATAACTGACAATTTTAATGTAGTCTGAATCTATATTAAAGGAATTACTCACAAATGAACTCCTAATGGTTTAAATACTAATTCATATTTGCTGTTTAAACATCTGAAAAAAGTAGTCTTCATAACTTTTCATATGGTCTTGTCAGAACATGAAATATCGTGCTGAGCGAGAGACTTCAAATATACACCAACTGAAAATAATGCAACATATTTTTACTGGTGTCATATCTCCACACCTGATTTAGGCCTAATTGTTATGCTGCCTTATCGCATGTCCTCTCGAAGTAGGCAATGAAATATCCTCGTTCTTCTGTACTGATACGGAGTGTCTCAAAACGACGAGTACGTGTTCAAAATTACCACCTTCAGCTTTGTGGTACAATTGACAACGGTGTGGAAGTGACTGACAAGCGGCCAGCGTATTATATTGTATATACATCTTTTTGGGACATTCTGTTTTAACCCCCCCATTCGGGGGGGGGGGTTAGTTTCTTACACAAGATTTTAAAAAGCCATTTAAAAACTTAGGAGCTCCGAAAGGAGCGCTCTGCTATAGTTGTTATAAAATTTCAGAACCTTCTATGCTTATTTTAGAACGTGTATTGTTTTGTTTACCCCTTTAGTGCGGGATCTGTAATGTTGCAGATGCCCTTCAATCTCTCGATGAACTAAACATGTATGGCCTCGCGACATGTGTTCGGAACGGCGCAAGTTTTATAAGTGGCGGAAGGGGAGGTTACAACTACAACCATCACCATACCAACGGTGAAACGCGCTTTCTTCCATTAATAACGTACCTCATCTGGGTTTGTTTCCAAGATTTACAAGTATTCATAGTTGTGCCCACAGTTTCGGTTTTGACATACAATATAGATTTAATTATATCGTTCGTAATCTTTTATAACGCGTAGAATATTTATAAACTTTGAGATTGGTTTGTATTTGAATTGTTTACCTTAGTGTAAGTTTTAAGTTTTGACGGGAGAGAGACTTGTTGAAGCATGCGCATTCAAGATATGTAATTTAAATTATGGCCACTTCGTCATATTAAGATGTCTCCAGGCTACGTGAAAAGCGAGCCTGTTAAAGTAATAAAGCATGTTAGACAGGAGAGTGTTAGGGTCTCAGTAGATTTGACTTTATACTTTTAACCTTGGATGTTAAATAGTAACTGTTCTCCACCTTTAAAGACTTAGAGCCACGTTTATGCTTTCTTATAAACTCGCGAGCCCCCGGGTTATAAATGCCTGCAATATATTGCAACTTAATGGCGATCTATTAAACGTGCTAATAACTTAATTTCTCAAACAGATTTGTGTAGGAATTAATAACTGTCTTTACAGATTTGTTGCTTTGTTCATTTAAAATTAAATATTCAGTTTAGGCTGTAACTATTTTTCCTTTTACAAATTGACAATATTAAAAGAAATGCACTTATGTAGCACACAACACATGGCAGGTGACGGGTTGGGTCCTCGCTTTGTAGGTTGACCGCTAGACAGATTTTAACATACAGTTATCGGAATAAAAAAAGTTTCGCTCGGTAACCACGTTGTTTTGGGTTTTCATATAAAATTACTTTAATAAAATATAAATGAATATCACGGTACATGTTATCAAAACTCGCTTTGTAATCCCTATTTATTTAGTTTCGAAGTGTCACCAATTTACTTCAGAACAGTACTTTAATAATTGAATATAACCAAGCCATTGTTAGTTGTTTCTATTTTTAGGATCTCACTAATTTACTTCATAATTGAGCACATCCTTTTAATAAAAAAAATAGCATCTAACCCCAACAATTTTAATTATGGTTTGGACTTTTCATTTTGTGTGCAACATGATAGGGTGGTATGGACTGGATTCATCTGGCTCAGGATAGGTACCAGGGTCGGGCTCTTCTGGACACGGTAGTGAATCTCCGGATTCCATAAAATGTTGGGAATTTCTTGAGTGGCTGAGCTACGTTTGGCTTCTCAGGAAGGACTCGGCTCCATCATGTAAGGCTTATTTTATTGCAGCAATAAATTACGAAATGCGTTAAATTTTTATAATGCCTGTTTCTTTATATCTGCTTTGGAATTGCTATTTGTTTTCAATTTAATCTTTCCGGCAAGCCTAATAAATTGCTCAGGTATTTAGATTCTTAAAAAAATATTCTGCTGCAATTCTGGAAGTATTGTAAGATATCCTCAGAAGTATAAATAATATCTATGTCCATTGTGCTATGTAGGTTTGAAACGCGCGGAAATCTTTTATTGTGTTTTTATGAACGGGAACTTTCAGAAGGAGCTGAAAGGGGATCCTTTGGGACATATTGCGACTCGAAAAAACTTCAAAATAAAATGTCACTAGAGAAAAGTAAATAAACCCACCAAACGACCAAAAGTATATTGACATTTGAGAAGCTTCTACAGAATTCTGATATAAAGTCTGATGGCAGGGACATACCACGTTGAATCTGAATGAATGTAAAGGTGTTTAAACACAGACATACTGCCTGGAAGAAGTAACCAGACATTTAAAAAAGCTTCAGTCGGGGTAGTAAAGTGAATAGCCACCGGCTGAACGACTCTGGTTCGACGCCCTGCAGGAGAATAATCTATCTCTTCTTCACCACATCCAGGCCCTTTCGTTACTAAGCAGTAAGGGCTATTTGTCGGGGGTCAAGCAGTCGGAACTAGATGGATGACTTGTACTAATTGTTATTTCCTCGTTATCATAATATCGTAATTGGTTATTCGCTTCGACCCAATTATTTTCATCACTACATTAGTTTAAAAGGCTATAATTCATAATATGTTCTCAAAAGAAAAGATACATTCTTACGTGTATGCAATGAAAATGGAATAAGCACTTTTTTAAGTTCCGATCGAATATGCTCTGGGAAGTCCACAGCGCAATGACAGTTTTCGAACTGAACAGTAACAGCATTAATTTAAAGACCTTATTATTTTTTCTGATTACATTATTAAAATGATTTGTGTCTGTGGTTAAATACGATTTTCGGGTACATTTTCAAACATTTGAAAATGTTTTATTACATACAATTATTAAGAATTTGTTTACTCAATTTCTTTGTACCATGTTTGTACATATTTAGCTTCATCTACGTTTTGAGCCATGCCTCATGGCTCGAAGTGGCTTATCTCCCCTCTCTAAGTTCTTTGGAGTCGGCGGCTTCGAGACCCTGATGAGACAGCAGGGCAGAAGGACAGTCTGTGTGTGTCCGCCGGAGAGAGAACGACTCGAGGAGAAAGTCGGAAGGCAAGTCAGGGTTTGTGGGGGTTGAGTTGGGCATCTGGAGTCGCATACCCAGCCGGAGTTTGAGCCCTGAAAGGTGTCTTGATTCTGTTTATCTTATATTTAAATATTTTTCATTAAATAATATACTTCGATTATTCGAAGTAGTTTCATTTGGTTTTCTTTTGACTTTTCACCGCTTTACCCTCCCCAAGCCGTACCACCTTCCGGCCTGGGACGATCGTGGCCTCAGTTACGTAATCTGGCAATCTCCTTCTTGGCCCATCCAACGCCCCACCTGACAAACTTGCCCGCTAGCATGCTCAAATACAAACAAGCGCCAGCACTGGCAAGGTCGGCAGGCCACAACAGAACCTGTCTGTGCCACACGGTGTTCACCACAACATACTTAGGACCTACAATACCGTCAAAACCGTTGGGATCCAAAAAATAAAACTTCCGCAAACCAAATTTCCGAAACCACGCTCTGCTACCATTGAACCCCCCCGCCCCCCCCCAAAGCAACAATTATGTTTTGCAGAAGCGCTTCTCAGAAGTCCAGCTCAAGTTCCAGAGATTCCGATCCCCATCGAACTTAGAGCCCCGGCTTGCAAGAGCTTTGAGAGAACTGAGAGGTGTGGAGGAGGCAACTTGCCTGTTGGAACTTGCTTCTGATGATCCAGAAGGGATTGAAGGACAACTTAAGCATTGCACGAGATTTTATCACACACTTGCTGATATAAAGGGAGAAGTGGAGAGCATAATTAAATCAGGTCGAAAGCTGGTGGAAGATAAAGCTGTTCCAGACCCTCAGAAGTTCACGACAAGGATTGACACTTTGAAGGAACTGTATAACAAGCTGGGTTCTCAAATAACAGATCCTAAAGTTACATTAAACTCAGCTTTAGGACTGTCACAGAATTGTCCAGCATTGAGTGAATGGATTAACAATGTTGAAGTCCAGCTAGATGAATTTGAAGGCACAGAAGGAATTGATACAAATTTGGATTTACAAGTCGCGTATCTGAAGAAAATATTAGAGGAGGATATTCCAAAGTGGAATCTGAAGAAAGAGAGTATAAAATCATCATATAAAATATTTTCTGGCCTCTGTGATCCTGTTTATTTGGAAGTATTAAAAGAAAGGGTGAATGACAGCATGAAGAAATGGGAGAAATTGAATGGAAGGTTGAAGAACGTGTCTGCCGTGCTGGTAAGTACATATCTCAAGTGAGAAGGGGCCAGAGTCAAATAAAAGCAAATAGTTTGTAGATAATCATATGTTTGCTTCTTTGCTTTTCATGTTAAGGAGAATGCAACTGCAGCTAAAAGCAAACTTGAGCAAGTCAACTGTTCAATGGCAGAAATAAATCAATGGTTGAATGAGATAGAGAAAAGTGTCCATGAACTGGATGCTCTTTGTAGTCGTCCGAACCCTCAGCCGATAAGGTTTTATTTACTTTATATTAGTTTAATGTATCTATTTATAAGTTAGTTGATCTATTGGCGACATGTTATTGAAA
>NW_019059570.1:865267-890276 GCF_000696155.1 Zootermopsis nevadensis
ATGGTGTTTGAGGCCAACAACTGCCGAACTTTGAGGGCGGTGTGTGCTGGCGCGTTGTCATGATGCGTCGCATGTGGAGTTCTTCCTTTAGAATCAGCTGACAGGTCCCATAGCCTATCCCAGCAATGTCGCACAAGTCGTTGATGGTACGACTTCGATCTTCGTAACATTTTCGGGCGTTGTGCTCGAAGATGGTCGTCCAGAACGCTCGTCATCATCGACAGAAGTTCGGCCGTTTTTAAAACGTGAATGCCACACAAACGTTTGTGCACGACCCATTGCGGACTCCCCAAATGCTTGCTTTAGCATTTCATAGGTTTCCGTAGCCGTTTTGGCGAGTCTTTGGCAAAATTTGATGCACACGCCATTCCGAAATCGCAGGAGGGTCGGTGTAATGCACTACCAAAACGCCCGTAACTAAGAAAAAAATGCTAATTCGATGATGCCGGCTGGCACACTGATTCACTATGAATGTAGGCCGCACCCTCTAAAGGCAGAAGCTCGTACTACATCCGGTTCGCCCGCTATTGACACAGTCTTGAAACTTTCCGATCGCACCTCGTAGTGACTAATTTTAATGCAAACGTTTCATATCATTACGTACTTTGTTAACTAAACCTTTTTGATTGTGTATTAGATACCTGGGTATTCTATGAAATAACAAAACTGAAAACATAGAGGTGACACGTAAACGACGTTGATATTCTTGCGGTCACATTTCACGATCATCAAAACACCTGGAAACACTCGGACGGCAGACACCCATAACCGCCAAAGAATAGTGAGTAGGGGTTAACGTTGCCAAGTTATGGCTTTGATTGTTTTGTAATTCTAGAGTAAGTAATGATTAAATTAAATTTTATGGAGAATCTGACGTGGGATTAATAATACTAATTTTTACCCTCGGTATAACTGTGAATGGGCCATGGGTCCTCATATAGATGTCTTCTGGACCATCATGCGGTGCACGCGGTACAAATATGTTCTCATAAGGATTAATGATTTTTAGTTGTGGTAAAGGAACTTGCCGACGTATCCTTTTAAAAATAAATGTAGGTTCGATAGAAAAACCGTACTTCCACAGTATAAACATATTATTTATTGGAAGTGCAAAATTGTAGTCTATAGAGGACCGGTAGCGAGATCGTGTGAACACGATAATGAAATTTGAATTCCATAAAAGGCGGGGAATGTTGTGACTCGATGAATATACTATTTACTCCTCCATGGACTTATTTTTTTGGTTGGTGGTTGGTTTGTTGGTTGGGATGTCCTCCAATACCACAATGTTCATACTAAATTTTGTAAAAATCGGTCAGCTAGTTCAACCGTTGAAAGGGCAACTCACTTGCACACAGACACCATTATGATCTCATAAGCTGCTTTTATCCTAGAGAATGGAAATTGGCTGAGACATTATAGCTGCTTACCGTATATAGTTTTTTCTGTAATTCAACGATGAACTATGAATCTTCGATTTGCTGGACTTTTATCTAAGAAACTGCACATCTAATGATTATCACGGTTTTGCTTTCAGTTCTGTTATTCACTTTAGATTCTATACTTTACTGTACAATACTTATTTTTTATTGTCGTCTTAGCGAGAACCAAGTTTGCAGAGTTTTATTACTTAATAAGGCGACAGGATGTAATCTTCTTGTCACATCCCTACTGCATATTGAAAACTTAACTTGTAAGTAAGTTTGGTTAACAGAGAAATTGTCTTTCGTTTTTCATACATGGAAGCCTCTGCAGAAAAACTCCAAAATAGTTTGCAGTAAAATATTAACTTGTAATTAGTGTAAACATGTGCACACAAAATAGGGTACTCTAGTTGTAATCCAGCATTAGTACAACAAATTCGTTCTACAGCAAACTTATTTGTGTGATGAATCCACTTTGTTATACCCAGTCTCGAGAATGAAGCTCCAGGCAATTTCTTGCGTCAAGACAGCAGATCCCTTATTCCTTATCAGCTCCCGGAGAGCTTCGTGGCCTTCTGAAGTGTTTGTCGGTCGGTCCCTTGACTCAGCATCAGTCATAAATATTTATTATATCAACAAATGAATCAGTTTTCGTGAAATTATGTTTCAATATTATACTGTTGGAGACTTTCCACTCTTAATACGTTTATTTTCTAACTTGTTGTTCCTGGTGTTTAACTAAGCACCACTAAAAGCAGTTTTATTGATAGTGGAGATATAGCTCCACATATTCTTAACCTCGGCTTTGGATGGAGATGAGTTGTTAGCTTCACGCTTCGACCGCATTGTCACACACGCAAATCTGCAAA
Source organism: Zootermopsis nevadensis (assembly GCF_000696155.1). The sequence continues at coordinate 867,561 of NW_019059570.1, forward strand.
TAGATGGGAGGCTGGAGGGGGCCTCAGACCCAATATCGAATAATAAATTTGTATTTGCACTGAAACTACTGAGTAAACGTTAAGACGAATGAGAGATGCAGAGATACTTGAAGATTTTACGCTTACACTTTTGTCCTGTCTTGAAAGAGAGTTCGGCTGTTTAATTGTTTTGAATTCCGGAAATTATAACTGTTTGTATATTTGTCTGATTTTAATTTTATCTAAAGAGAACTCTAACATTGTTTCGTAATACAAATTAATATAGTGTTCCCACAATCATATGATCCAGTTGTAGCGAACTACAGAAATCATTAATTTAAAACAGGACGTGTTTGTTGTAAATTTCTTCCGCGATTTTAACCCTGTTGTGTGGTTATGGTAGTTATTATAACTCTGGGCACAGAAATTGCTCTTTGTTCATGTAGGCAAGACATTCTAGTATCCTTCAAACGGAACTAATGTAACAAGTTTGCGGGGATCGTGTTCACTTCCACGTAACCCAGCTTTCTGTGCTGGAAGGGCTGTAACGAACTAGGATAAGATACCTTTATACCATACCATTCAGATGTTGTAGGCCTATTTCTGAGATACCGCGCATAACGCGAACACATTTATGCCAATATGGAGAAATAGATGACAATACGTTTGCGGTATAACAATTCCCTAATTTATTTGTAACATTTCCAACAAGAAATTATAACAGATTCCAACAAACTCCAACTTGCATGTTCGGGGTTCTTCATGAGACGCTAATAATAACTGGTCAGATTAAGAAATTTTCCGTCTTATATGAAACTGGGAGGTTTGTTACGAAGTGCAAAGAATCGCGCCACGTGAACCTGTTCTGAGGAAGTTGAGTTACAAAGATAGCTGTCTTCTTGGTAAACTTCTACCAGACTACAAGGCGCTGCGACCTAAACTCAGACTCACCGCCGCGAAGACCTCAAATCCTACCAAGTTGAATTACGACCACACTGTCACGTTCTGGCTGTGTAATCCGCGAAAGACAAAACTCTCAACAGTAGAATGTAAAATTGTATTTGTGTTGCAAACAAACACACCCTTTTGTATGGAATTTTTTCTTCCACTTATGTACGTCTATTATTTATATAGTGATCAAAAAGTCACACAACTCAAAAATATTTATTGTTGGTTGCAATTCAGTATAATTCGATTGTATTAATAATATCTACAAGGAAGTTGTTGGTGTAGAACAACGCGGAAATACCTTGGTTCAAATTGATAACCTACATTTAAAGCAATACGGTTTAGCATTAACACTGTAGGCATGTATTTAAAAGATAATAGGTTTGGTTAGCTGCTGTTTTGACACGGGGTTTTCGTTTTTCCGTGGTACGTTCATTAAATTTCTTGGAAATAGCCCACGATTTGAATCCTTAATTTGCGACTTACGATCGTTTTCCCATATCTGCAATTGAAACAGAGCTTGTTAGATGATCTACGAATCAATCATTGTTCGGTTGTTCGGCAAACAAGCGACTGAAGGAAGGTAGGGGAACGGTCAATGAATCGATACTCCTACGTCAGCGGAACTTATAATTAGTTTTTGAAATTGAGCTTCGTTGATATTTACGATAATGTGCGAACGACGTAGGGTCTTTTGTGAATTTAGTTGTCTAAACACAGTACGAGAGGATAGAGGATAGTTGGAGGTGGGGGGGGGGCTATAGATCACTAATAACCTCCGTCAGCCACAAGCTCTGCATAACCGTAGGCGGAGCTAGTCCCTGAGGTGGGAGAACTTTGCAAGCACGTGTACATGTACTACAATACTTAAAGTTTGATGTGTAACTTCAACTTTCGGGGCTTAGCTGCGTCAGTATGTTGAAGCTGTTCCAGTGTTTCAGTGAACGTTGCAGCTGTATGAAGATGACACCTTCCACACACGATGCGGCTATAGCTTGAGAGCCGGTCATCCTCTAACTCTGGCTGTGGAAAATTAGACACAAATAAGTTTATTTGTAGTCTGGTTTCAGAGAGGCATAGCATACCACCAAATTTTATTTCTTAATTTATTTAACTACCCCTTCTATGTGCATATTGGGTGGCAATTGTATTTCGTGTAGCGCTTAATAAGACATTGGTTATGAATTATAAAATATTTAGAACGATGCGGTGACGTCCTGTTTCAAGGTAGGCCCTTTCTGCCCTCGCAGTATCTGCGTGGACGAACTGAGTAAAACGACGAAAGTGTTCAGTCAGGATAGTGGATCTATGCGTCGACAGTTGAACCCAGAAACTACCAAATATAAAGCAGAAACGCTGACCATTCGACTGTAACTGCAAATGAGTGGAATACTTTGGAAATTTCTTTCTTAGCTTAATAGTAACGTACTGTGTCGACTTGGCTTCGGTTAAGTGATGGGTTTTTTTGCCTTCAAGTTAAATCACACCCGGATACCACCAAATTACAATCTGTAAAATTACCATTGTAAACGGATGATGTTTTGAAAACTTACGTACTTAGAAATGTGCTACGTAACTTTGTAGTGCATCTCATTTCTTGAAAAGTTAGTGGACATTTGATCAAAAGCGTCGGCGTTTATTGAAATTGGAGTTTGAGATTCAGAACCATATTTGTAGAAAATCATGAGTAATATCTTGAGCCAGTTGAATCTATTACAAACCTTTACACATTCTTCTACTTAAACTAAGTCTCTCTTCCTTCAGGTTTTCCGAAGAAAATTTTGTATAAATTTGTCATCTTCCCATGCATGCTACTTGTCTCTTTCATCCCATCCTTCTTAACTTAACATCTTCATTTAATAGAATAAATCCAAGGAAATGCCTCAGTGCCTCAGAGTATTTGATCTACTGAGGAACTGAATCTCCGGTCTTCCAAACCCGAGATTCATACCAAGGTACTTGCTGCCGACACCGGTTTGTTGTTTCTGCCGACCTGTTACATGAAAGAATCGCTGTCAGGTATCATGTCATTCATGCTGCAAGAGAGAACAAGATGGAGGGAAATCGTCGTTGATGAAGACTGTACCATGAGACCTCTTTGTTGTGTACTACAATGCAGTAACCAGGAAATGTCTGTGCTATACAGCCCAAGGGAGGAAGACATTAAACAAGATATGGCGTTAATGTAATTAGCTGTCTGTATTTTGATGGTCCCGTATCAGTACAATGCTATGGTTGAGCGGCAAGTGGCCTGCTGTTAGTTAGTGTTGCAAAGTTGAATGACGGTGTGAGGTGGGAGGCGGGGAATCGTTAACATGCTGAGTGAGGACTTAATGTGTTTACTCCATTGGACAAAGCACCATTACGGATTGTTGTCACTATCAGCAGCCAGCCTCCGTACAAGCGACGTTAGTTCCACCATTCATGGCGAATAGTTAATCAATTATATTACACGCAGTGTTGGCTCCGGTTGTGTTATTGCTTAATGGTGTGTTGTAGTGTTCCTGATAACGTGATGTTGTCTGATCTGGACGTTGTCGATTCTTGAGGAACACCGCGAAGTGTTTAATCGGAAGGAGTAAAAAGAGACTGGAGGAAATTGCTCGGTGAGGAACTTCATAATTTCTGCTGTTCTATAAATATTATTGGGGCGATCAAAATGAATTTGGATGAGATGGGTGGGGGTTGTAGCACACATGGGAGAGATACATTCATGCAACGTTTTGGTAGACAACTTGAAAGGAAGAGAGTACTTGGAATATATAGACGTTAAGTGGGGATAGTATTAAAATATATTATAATGAAATACGACGCGAGGATATTGGCTTTATGCATGTGGATGGGGTAGGGACTTCTGTACACAGCAATGAACCTTTGATTTCCATAAAATGTGGGGATTTCTTCCAGAGTGAATATTGGTTTATATGACTTATAGTGTATGGTGTTTGGTACCATTTTACATTACAGGCTTCGTCAGATTTCGACATGTATTCCTCCAATTTAAAAATAAGAAGTTCTGACACCAACGTACGATGTTTCCATCAGATTCATGGATGTGTGTGTAGATGCTACAAATATCTACTAATTTTCTTACCAAAAAAGTGCATGTGTCCACTTTGGTCTTTTCGGTTGTGACGTAATTTAATCGTATAGTTCAGAGGTTCCCAAACTTTTATACCTTGCACCCCTCATAAAACATTTCATAAATTTCACGCCCCCCTTCCAGAAGAAGTGCAAGCAGATTTGACATAAAATTTAGCTGAGTAATAATAATCCGTGGCGTAACAGCTCCAGAGAGCCAAAGCCTACTAGCTGGTTGCTGGCCTCACGTTCACATGCCTAAGCAGAGGTGAACGATCATCCAACCAGATAAAGGTTGACGTGTGGTCAGCACGACGAACCCCCAGCCATTGCTAGCTTTCCTGACCGGATTACGCTACTCATTGTAGCTCCCCAATTTCCTCACGCTGCTGGCTTGGCACCGGTCCCATGCACCGGTCGAAAATCTCATGAGAAATTTCTTTCCCCGAGGCTCGAACCAGCGCGCATTCCGTATCACCGGTCCGAAGCATGATGTCTCAGACCGCGCGGCTACGGCGCGGGACTTAGCTGAGTATACATTTTTTTATAATTTAGTATATATTATTCAATGCATTTAATTTAAAAAAAACTGTAATAAAATATACGCTTCATACCTGGGTTAGTGGGATGCATGTGTTGCTTCTGTGAACATAACTTATCATACCGAAGTTTGAGTTTTGAAATGGCCGCTCTAAGTTCGTTTTCCAGGTTCATCGTAGAACGTTACTTTGTTTTGATGGCTACCACTGCTAAAAATCCAGTCTCGCACAGGTAGTATGTTGCGAAAGGAGCGAGGAGCGAAAGAAAGAAGGATGTTCAGAGATTTCCCTGCAGTGCCCACCCAAAATTCTATGTACGACTTCCTAGGAAACTGAACTTTTAAAGAAGTATCAGATATAACGTGAATATAGTTTTCTTCTTCTGCAAGAGAAAAGTCGTAATTTTGAGGCGAATCAGCATGGAATGGATCCGTGATCCATTTGTATTTATCACTTACTGCTTCTGGAAAATATTTAGAAAACCTGGACTCCAGATTAACCTAGTGAAAAAAGTTTTTCATACAAACAACACTTCCCCCCCCCGCCCCCGAAAACCACTCGCGACCCCACTTTGGGAACCTCTGATATAGTTAGTTACAAAAGTTTAGGTTAGACACCGCAGATGGGGGCGTTACCTTCCTCAGAAACCTTGGTAACCGTCTTCAAAACTATGACGTCAGAAAACCATAATCGATATGTCTTACTTTTTATAATAATTTATTCTCATACACAATTTAGTGATATGTTTAATTCGCAAATGTTTCACTCATTAAAGCTAACGCTAACATATTTGACATTTTACAAGGCGGAACAGTTTTTTTCTGCCGTAGTATACTAACTCACTCAAGTAGAGTTTTTCTTCAGGAGCTAATCAAGAATTTATCGTCTTTCATAGAATCCATTACTATGGTCGTAAGCGCTCGCAACGCCGTTCGTCGACATTCCAATTAAAGCCATACCCCATATCCTTTTAATATTATCTTTCCACCTACGTCTGTTTCCCTTCAGGTGTTCGAAGAACGTTTTTATGCTTTTATGAGTTCCCGCTATTTTACTACATGTCCCGCCCATCATTATACGTTACATCATTAAGAAAATCAGGCTTTCCCCGTGGATTTAATCAGTTAATATAATTTGTGTTTTAATTCTGACAACTTATTCCGTCGACAATGTGTCTGCCGCTCCACAACTGTTTGTAACCCCCTGTTCATTATTTTGCGCCCTCCTCTTAGGGGAATTACACATCTGGGCCACGTAGGTAATGGAATTAAATTTTGATAGAAAAACAGCACATAGACACACGCCAAAGGCAGAATTCGAACCTGCAGCCACAGTCATGACAGCAGTAAAATATCTACTCTGACATTCAGTGGTTCCAACTCATTTTACCTGAGTGACATTAATAACAGAGCCAAAGATATTTGTTATAAACCGAGACGGAATTGGCACTGCAGACGTGACTCCAGTCTAATTTTCTGCGTAATTGTGTGCTCTGATTTGTGTCTGTAAAACACTTGCCTTACGTTCAGACCATACCCACATCACGTGTGCAACTTGAAGCACGTAAGAGCTGTATATTCCTTAATGTTCATATCCTTAAAACGCAGCTGCCCTACTGCAATTTCTGCGAGTTGGTTAGTCTGAATGCACGAAGTTAAAACGTTAATGAAGACATGCCCAGAAGCCTGTCTGGTAGCAAATTTTTCTCTCGTAAGATACTGAGCGGATTTTAATTAATTTTGGTACGGGAGAGATGTACATAAAAATTTGTCTGGGTAATTTAATGAATGTCACAGAACAGTGGTTAGCATTCCTGATCGTTTTCGGGAAGTCCAGGGTTAAAATTTCGGCCCCGATACCGGCTATGGCTAATCTGCCTGAGGGTATTCGTAATTTTCTCGCTCCCTCCAGACACACGCTGGAGAGAACCTTAAATTAGACAATGATGTCTCCTTCCTCATCCTTTTCAATTCATTACGATAAGGAAAGTACAGGAATTTCCTCACCGATATTTGGAAGATGCTGGACAAACGTTTCTTTGTACGAACATCTAGTACGAAATTGCGTCCTCGCTTTGTTTTATTGGAATCGCTGTTGTAGTGCAACGGTTTTTCATTGTATTGTTGCATTCATTTAAAAAGACTGAAAATAAAATCGAATTAAATATTATTTCGAAACGCGGAACTTTACATGACAATAAACTGTAAGTAATTTTAGAATAGCTTTGACGTAATTTTCAATACTGTTGGTAATACTGACTTGCATTATTGTTGGCTATAAATTGATATCCGTTATAGGCGGTTACGATAGCACATCGAGGGTGCCGCATTCTGTTTCAGCGATCTGCGTTTGAAACATATAATGGAATATAACGGTATAGCTTTATATGTTTCATTCTGATATATATTTGCAAACCAAAAATATCATACGGACGTGGATGTTCTGTCCACAGTAATTACCGATCCTCTCTGTGCGATATACAACAACAAATCCCATAGCATTTATCTTCATGTTACGCTTGTTTCTGACGAAAGAGATTGTGGATCGCACGGACTTTGAAAATATTCCGAATTTCGAAGGTCTTTCAGTTCACTTCAACCATATTGTGTTAGGAAAGTTGTTTGACTTTCCTGTCATTGTTTTATCGAATTTCCACTTTATCATAAAAACAAGGACGAGGACTTGTTATTGAGTATAGCCTATCATATCCACGCATTTATTAATGAATTCTCAATATTGCATTATATTTCACCAAAAGAATAACTTTTGTGCATGAACTACATATCTTATTGTACGTAATCTGCCCCTCTATGTTTTATGATTCTTGAGAAATGCAGTTACTCACGAAGTAAGCAATTTTACAATGCACAAATTATTCTTACTTTTTCGACACCTCTCGTTGTCGATGTTTTTGTTCTGAGTTGTGACACCATGTGGGCTGAATATGAAGACAGTATGTCTGATAAACTTTTATATTTACGTCAGTCCACATGACGTTACAACCCAGAATAGCCTCAACAACTTCACCGCCATGAGAACCTCAAACCTTCCTCGTATACAGATAAGGACACATTACATAAGATAATATTTGAAATAAATGTTATACACTGCGGTAAGGTCTGTGTTTTGTATTACGTAAGAACTCTCTAAACCACGAGCCATTTTAAAGAAATAAAGTTTGGAGGATGAAGTTCACCAGGCAGGCAACTTTTGGTTTAGATTAACAATACCGACCAAGTCTCCGAAATCCGTATAGTGGTTTCGGAGATGATCCATGCAGTGCAGACTGTTGTTGACGACCGTTAAAATGTTCATGTTATGTACACCATGAAAAGAGAACAAACAAAGGAAAATGTAATGTCCCTAGTTTCCTTTTTCTCAACTAAGTTTTATCTACCACAGCAAGAAGCAGTAGTGCTGTGGCTACAGAATCAGTGTGAGTTCTGAGATTAAATTCTATGTACTCTTTTTATGATATACACGTTTTCATTTCTGTTGTATCTAAGATCCTATGCAGAAAACACGGCTTTGACTAAATGGCGTCTAGGTTTATCTTGACTGCGAAACCAGTGTCATATGCTGGGAAATATGAGTACCCAACGGATCATTAAGCATCTCCTTTGCAGTTTTCATTAATCGCCCGGTGTTCAAGCCCCACATTCCAGTAGGGAACGTAACTCGACTCAATCATTCCTGCCTTCTTCCCGAAATTATGATCACCCCGTGCTTGAATCGTACACGACGTGATGCAAATTCGTTGAACAAAATGAAAAGGCTATTCCTCATTTTTCCCATCTGTTCCTTGCCGTAAGTTCTCCGATTTTGGCGGATATAATTCTTCCGAAATGAAACGACAAAGGTTATTTAGAATTTAAGAGTTGTTTGAACAAAATGGACCACATAAAATGAACGCTTAATGGTTAAGTCATTCGTCGATTTGTTTTATCTCCAAGCGTACTGAACTACTTTCGATGGAATTTGGCATTGGGAGTCCAACGTGTAAGCTGTAGAGCGAATTTTATATCGATCTGATATAAACTCGTGTTTAACATGAAGCACGAGTCCAGTTTTATAGGGTTTATCAAAAAGTAGTTCATTGTACAAAGGATTGTTACATAACACAACATTATAGTAAGATATACAAGGTTAATGTGAAGCATTTTTACCATGTAACAGAATGTGTAATTAAATATTAATAGTCTAATTATAATTTTATATTTGTGTGGTTTGATTAGATATGAACCCATGTGTTCAGAATTATAAACTATATTTGAAACAAATCCGTATCACCGCCATTGATATGAAAACACATCTGGAAAATATGTGTTCTCAAAATTAGTGTTCATCTTTCCACTGTTGTTACGAAGTTATTGTTACTGCATTTAAAAAATACTAAGAACGAATCAGTCGGTCTACACGGGATGAACACAAGATCTTACATAAAAGTTCTGAAACGTGTATTTTCATGCGCTTAACCAAACACTGACACATTTTATTACGTAGTAATATTTTCCCGTCAATATCACGGGCCTTTGCAGCTAGTTCACCGGGTTCCGTTGGCATTTTAGTGATTAAATCCACATCGTAGGCCATTTATCAGTTTCCGATATTGAGCATCGTAAATCAACGCTTACTTGCCGGAATTTATTTTAAAGAAGAGAACACGTCGCAATTTCTGCCGTTGTAATAAAACCCTGTAAACTATTAGTAAGTTACATTTGTCCATTGTATCTGATTCTGGCGTGCATATGAAAGTGCTTATGCACCTCGTAGATATATATGAGCATCATTAGTGCTGATTACCGTTTAATACGTCAGGGTCCAGATTGGACCCTACTAATTGTCGGACGTAACACAGCATTTAACTGCTTTTTATATCCCTGAACTTGCTTGCTTCCTCCATTATACGTTCTTTACACGAAGTGCATAATAAAACACATAATGGGGAGTTCGTGTACGTTTAATTTATTAAACTACTAAAAGAAACTTGATGACTATTATTAATTTCGGTTTTCACTAAAATTTGTAAGGTGATATTAATTTTAATTTGTTCAATCGATATAGTAACTAGGTTATTAGCTGGACAATCAGAGTTCGATTCCCGACAGCGGTTTGTTTACATGCACCTATAGCTGCGTTTGAATTTGCAGTGTAGCTTTAAAATATAATCTTAAGTATTACAAATAGTATAGTCTTAGGTATTTTTGGAGCAGATTGTATAGTCATCGGATTACAAAGTATGATCACGTATGGCTGTGTTGAAGTGGGTTCTAGATTTAAGGTCATCACAGACATTCGACACAGTATTTACCTCGTGATCTTGTGGGATCCATTACATTTCCATCGTATTGTAGGTTACTATCATGTAGAGTTGGGTTGAAATTTGTCAGGTGATTTTAATGTCGTTGCAAAAAGTTAACATAATATTGTCCCCATGATATCTCGGGACACGCTGTATAGCCACCATATTATATGTTACGAGCTTATATAGCCGTGTTGAAGCTGGTCATGTAGTCTTAAGGCCCGTCTCAAGTTTTTAAACGTAATGAAACAAAGAGCCTGCAGGAAAGTTGATTGGGTTGTAAAGTTCATTGCTTAAAGATTGCTCCGCTGGTTTTGTAGAACAAAGAATCGCTAGCTACAGTCTGTTTTTGAAAGAGGTTTGGTTCTATCAGTGAGAAAATGGACATTGCTGGTTCTCCGTCAGAGGAAGAGACCCAGTGGCGTTATTGTAAAGGGGAATAAGATTTAAAAGATTCTTTTCATATATACTGTCGTGATGTTACGGAACGAATAATCTAAGTGGTAACTCGTCTGATCATTGAATTTGAAACTCTCTACAGTTTATATGGCATCGTTAAATAACCTAAGAATAATTCACTATTACAATACAATCTGCCAGAGGTTTGCCATGATTATTTTGTTTGTGTATGAAATGGCCGTAACATCCTTTTGCGACGTAATGAGCGTGTTCAAAATGGTGGCTAGAATGTACACAGTTCTACCACTGACATATTGCTATAAAAGTGCTACCCTCTTTTACGCACAATTTATAAAGCCCACCACGCTTTTAATCAGTGTTTTTAAGAAGTAAATACCAAAACTGAAGACATTTGTGTACTAGTCCAATTCGTATCCCTGTGTTACATTTTTCAAAGTTTCTTTTTGACAGCATAAGGCGATTCCAGTGGATTAATTAATATCTGGGATGTTTTAGGTCATATATTTAAATTAATTGGTCACCAGTGATCGCTGTATCTCAGTAGGACATTGAATTTATATTTTTCTGCTTCTGAGTTGGCTTTATCTTAAAGATCTTCAACAAATAGGATGTGGGGGTGTGGATGTCCCTTATGAACACGGCAGTGAGTTTCGCATTCCAAAAAAAAGCGGACTTCGCTGGATGTAGTTTGTTAGGTTACTTACTATGGAACTGTGTGTTTCCTTTCAAATGTAGAGGCTGTTTACTTAGCGTACTGAAAATGTTGTCAGAGGTCGACATCTCCCACGCTGTAAGGAACTGCCATTCAGACAGCGTACCGTCAATGCATTGATTTCCAATATGGATTTGTTAGTAAGCCCAAACAGTGTCAAAGAATTGTCGGATATCTTTAAAATCGAAGTTTATTTTTGACTTTGAGGACAATGGTGTATGCTGAGTACTGAGCTGACTTGTCTTGGACTTAACTTCAAGGCGTCTCTCTGTACCTTTACCGATGGTTACAAGAACTCATTTTATGAAATGGCTAGGTTTCTTGAAGGTCATTCGTTAAGTGATAATTAAACGTATTTCCGTGCTATTCGTTATTATTTGTTGTTCTCTAGAAATCTTTGGATGCGCCGATCTCAAGGCTAAGGAATCTTAAAGGACTGTAACGGATTCGATAATTTTATCCACTCACAGATTCAACAAATTGTTATTTTTCAGTTACGTAGCCTGTAAGTCTAGAGTGCTAATGGCAACGTTGTTTCCGTACTGCTGGTACAGAGCAGATCGCTGCAGGCTAGCTGTAGAACTCAAAGTTACGTTGCTTTGCGATGAACGTCTCTGCCTGCCTATATAGGGGACGTAACGACACACAAACACCCAAAGGTTCATGTCTGTTACGTGCCAAAGGCGCTTGCTGGTCGGTGGTTGTGTTAATCATAAAATTCCGACTAGCAGAAACATGACAAAGGGAGACAGCGCCATGTTAGCCATCAAATTATGACCCATTCCCTTGTGAAACTGCAGGGTTCATCACAAAAGACCATCCTGGTGCAGAGGGAGAAGCTATTTTCAGTCGTGTAATGTAGATTGACACTTAGGTTATTTGAACGATAATAAGAATATATCAACTGCACGGATTGTGTACGTTAAAATGTTACGTAATATGACTGTGAACGATGTTTTTTAAAGCGTCTGAGAGTAAAGTATTGTTTTGTATTATCCCATCTCTTGAAGGGACTAAGGAAAAACACTGGAACTTCAGCCACAATAGCCATTCTTCTCTTCGAAGTTCGAAACCAGTACCTTTACTGACTACTGGACCGCGATCTTCCTTATATTATTTGGAAGGTGTATTTTCAGCTTGAAACCAACAGTTTAAATTTTGCAACAGTATGTAGAAGGTTGTGAGCCGGCGTAGCTCAGTCAGTATAGTGACTGGCTACGGACTGGGCGACCGGGTTTCGATCCCCGACGGGGGCAGAGGATTTTTCCTCTAGCCTCTGCGTCCAGATCGGCTCTGGGGCCCACCCAGCCCCCTCTACAATGGGTACTGGGGTCCTTTCCCGTAGAAGATTATTTTTTGGTTTTTTCCCCATTTTATTTAACTATGATTTGGCAGTCACAGATGCTGTATGTCGTCGAATATAAACAAACAAACGAGAAGAATGTGGAAGGAATATGTGGGTGAACTTTTAAAGTATAATTTCTACATTTGCTTGGAAGTGGTGAGGAAGACCACGTGAAAGAGAGGGATGCTAGTTACTCCATTGCATCGTTCCATTTTAGGACTTCAGAAATGGCCATGTATCTCCTGACGATCTAAATTGGAAATTTGGTCCCGGAAGAATGCTATTCTGATAGCTTTTGTATTGTAGCGGAAGTAAAATGGATGAAGATAAGATGGATGGGGCGTGTAGCATTCATGGAGAGATAAATGCACACACAAGTGTTGCTGGAGAATCTGAAGGAAAAATACAGCTTCGAAAACTCTGGCTTAGGTGGGAGCAACAAATCTTAATTAAATATTGCGAGGATTTTAATTGAATTAATCTGGCTCACTAAAGACAGTGAGTTCCGGAATCCTTTACCTTCGATTTCCATAAAATGGGGAAAATTGATTGACTGGGTTCGGGATTATTATTACCTCCTTAAGGACTTCGCTACATGGAGTTAACGTAGGGAGATGCTCGGAATTTAAGTTAAATTGATCAAAACCGTGTACGTCATTCAAGTTTTTATTCATCATTATTAAATTCTATGCTATTCAGCTATCATAACAATTAAGTCAACTAAGAAAAGATCAGTCAGTTGGACTCCTGGGATATAGATAAAATTTTATCTTTGGATAAGTTTGTCAACTTCGAAGAATATTCAGATTGTGGTCTTATGAGTTACGATGCCTTATGAAGGCGGTAAATTCTACTTGAACTGTGGTAACCACCTACATGACTACACGGCATCAAGACCACTGAAGACTTTTATTTTTGAAAGCTCGATTTTTAAAAGCAAATAAATTCCTACCATAGCTCAGACTGCAACTATTTCTTTATCAAGTTTAGCTCATATAATTTTGCCAGATGTAGCAGTTCGATAGTGCTATAACAAGACTAGAAATTGGGCCAATTGCCAAATTACTGAAATGTCATCAAATATTTATAGGTTTAGTCGTATCTCTGCTACGGGAACTCCTCGTTTGTTGGATATGGAAAAGTCGAGATTCCCATTAGATTTACTCCATTCTGGAAACTGATCTACTAACTAATTACGTCCGATATCAGACTCATAGGTTTACATATCGGAAAGTGAAGATTGATGAGGTGAGAAACTTGCTTACGATTTTGGTGATTTTAAATTGATAGCACGAAAGTTGCTACTCGTAAAACTACTTCTAATGTGCTTGGTTAATACAATGCGATTACTACAGCTACAATAGGATTGATTGATGGGTTCTTCTTTTTACTGGCTTCCTTTTTATTGATTGCGGACGACAGGCAGTGTCTCGTCTCCGTTAGGGTTTGTGTAGAGAAGGTTAGGTAGGGTGACGTTACTGTAAATGTCTTTCACTTTCCTTCGCATCCCTGGAACGTGAAAGAACTCTGCTTCATCGTTGGACAAAGTGATGTAATATAGGTGAATGGGTTTGGGTGAGTTAGACGCTTTGTTACTCTCATTGCAGTTTCCCATTTTTGTAGGTAGGGATTTCGATATGAGGTAACCTGCTTTAAGGTACTCGACCCACCCTCGCGTCGTAATTCTGAGAAAACCACGAATAAATAACCGAGGAAATCTTATTGAATTAAAACATGGTACCTTATAATACAAATGTAATGCATTATCGTTGCACGGACCTTGATTTGTGGGACATTCAGTGCGGAAGATATGATATCTAACATGGCTTCAGAGGTAAAACTTCAGTTCTGGTAATTTTTGAGCACTACATTTAGCGATGCGGGATTCGATACGAGGAACATTAGAATGAATATCTGCCCCTGCTAAACATTTGCAAGAAAATAACAATATCCTTTGTTCGTGTAACGAGGACCGAGAATGCCAGTTTTCAAAGTGACGCCAGCAGGTGTTTTGATGGCGGTTCCTATTGTTTTTATTACGTCGGTTCCTGCAGTACGGATGGATTTTGTTGATGGCCACCGATACAAAGAGAAACGGTGATGATAATGATGTTAGTAGCGGGGACAATTCTGTATCAATTTATTTTTCTTTTAGTTAACGACAACACTGTATCAGTGTTGATGAGTCTCGTCAAATGAGTAATCAGTGGGTTATTTGACGACGCTGTGGAACTTCGTCTCTCAGCGCGAGAGTAAATCTCAGATTGACAGATTGAGTGCTTGAGGGTGGGATGCTGAGGAGTTAGGATTTGAGAATTTCACGGCGGTGAGTCCGAAGATGGCTGCCTTCTGGGTTGTTGCGCCGTGTAGTCTGGTAGAAGTTTACCGACGTTTCAGAGGTCCTTGCTGCCTCTACAATGAGTTACTTTTAACTGAGAGCCGAGTTGTAATAATGTAGAGAATATTATAAAAGATTAAATGTCGTGATTCGTATTTTTTACTAAATATTATTTTTATTATCAAGTCAAGGAGGATGAGATGAGCGTGACGTGTAGCACGCCTGGGAGAGATGAAAAATTTGAACGAAATTTTTGTTGCAAAACCCGAAGGCATGAGACCCCTTTAGGGGCCTTTGTGTATATGGGAGCGTATTACAGTGCGTGTATTGAAATACTCATGTCAAGCTTTACACTATTTATCTGATACTAGTGAAGTATTGATTCTTAAAACAGTAAAACCAGCTTATCTACACTATAGCAGTTCCAGCCGGGAGCTGGGAAGTGACAGTTGCGTTCAACTTTAACAGTGAACGCACTGTATTAAGAATCTTAGGCTTAATCTATGAAGAGAGGTACTAATTATCGATATATTGTGGCGATATATTCACTACCTTGATGTGGTAAAGAATAAAATCACTAAACATGCAACTGTTTAATGAAGTAAATAATTACTTTTCAAATTTGTATTAGGTTTACCTGTAATTAAATTATGTCTATATCTGTTCAACTAATTCGAATTCAAAAATTTTAGTGCTGCTTGGGTCTTGTTAAAAGTTAGCATCTATCAAATTAATTCTCCAGTTTGTGTTCGTTACAAACAATTCTAATTGGGCCATTCCACCAACAATGTCATGATCTTGAAAATCTTGAATATTATTAGAGTGTTTTCATCTATTCCATGATGTAATCCGTTGCGGCTTAAATACGTTCTTTTGGTCTTTGTCCGTAATAGATTTGAGACTATCAAAACACAACTCACATGTAGAATGTCTATACACATGTGATATGTCTATACAAGAAATTTCTGCAGTTGTTCCTGTCAATTGGACAGACGTAAATGAATTCAGTAATTCGTTTTACTCTTTATGTTTCAATTTCTTTTACTGTCCTGTTTTGTAAAATCGCCTCGGTTTTTTAACGTCATCCTTCTGATGTAATACTAATAGTTCGGTCTTCTCGAGTATTGCCGTGCTTTAGTTTCGTCATTCCTTCGCACATGCAGTGCAGCAACGAATAAAAACAATACAGACCGGCCGTGGGTACTGAAGAAGGGCGTCGAAACACAGCGAATGGAATCCTCGTTGGTTTAAAGGATTTGAAATTCAATCTGTACTTGGAAGCGTCTGTGTGGAAATCGATGTGGCTCCTCATGCCGCAGCAGCATCTCATCTCAATTTCTCTCTTAGAATCGAATGGAAGATCCTATGCTGGCGGCAAAAACTACAGCGAGCGGAAAATAGATGATGCATTGTGCGATGCTGCTGATGGTCGGCCCCGAGGCCTCCCTCGTCTCTTGCCCTCTCTCTCGTGTTCAGTTCGACTGTAAATAATACCTTGCGCCCTCTCTGAAAGATCACACAGCATCCTGCTGCTTCAGGTCCTTTGTGAACGTCAACTTGGCTCATGAATAGGATAAGTTAAACTTATATTGTTTTTCTGATAAGGTTCGCTCTTGATGTGTATCTTTTTCTCGTGATCGTGGCTGAAAGCAAGCCAACAGACACAGAATCACGAATGTCTGAATTTTGAATGAAGTTTTTCTCGGTATGTAAATATTTAAATAAAAGTGTGTTCATGGGAGGGGGATATTTGAGATGCGTATAGTAACAATTCTGAGTCACGGGTATCTGTTGTCGCGACGATAGAAGCATGTTGTTTTTTAATAACTGTTATAATCGTTCTGTGACGAGTTTCAGCCTGTTCGAAGAATTCTTGTTACAATTTTTAGATTACGTGACACATAATATATCCCTAACATATGAACATGATATAACGCTACTTATATAGGAAACTCTACACTTAGTAAGACTATTACAGTAAATGTATTATAATATTAAAGGAGGGCAAAACTGTTACTCCTGTTTGGTATACAGATATTTTCAAAAAAAAAAAAAATGTCTGTACCTCATATGCCGTGATGTTGATTTATTGCTGACAGAGATCCGAAATAGTCACAATACTCATTCTGCATAACTGGATGTTATTTCTGCTTTTTTTAAAAAAATACTATAGGCCTATTAAAAATTCTTAAATTAGAAACTGCACTTCTCAAGGAGAGTGAGCCGGGATAGCTCAGTCAGTATAGTGACTAGCTACGGGCTGGACGACCGGAGTTCGATCCCCGACGGGGGCAGAGGATTTTTCCTCTAGTCTCTGCGTCCAGATCGGCTCTGGGGTCCACCCAGCCTCCTCTACAATGGGTACCGGGGTCCTTTCCCGGGGGTAAAGCCGGCCGGGGCGTGAAGCTGACCACTCACCCCCATCTAGTGCCGAGGTCAAGGAAGAGAGGAGCTATACCTCCTCTCACCCCAAACGCCTACATGGCGTATAGTGGGACAAACTTTACTTTACTTTACTTCTCAAGGAGATCTGTATCTCATGTGGGAAATTATGAAATTACACAGTAGGAACCTCGTGGTATGTGAAAGGGCCCTGAAATTGTTAAGGTAGTAAAATGTGTGAGGAAACATCTTGGAAAACGATAGCCCAGCCGTATCTAACGTAACCTAACCTAACCTAAGTTAACTTAACGTACCTAACCTATGCGACTCTCCTAAGGCTCTACCCCACCCATTAGGCTTCTCTCCACAATGACCTTATCGTCGATGTTAGAAGGCCCGCTCTCAGCGATTGATGGGCTGCTGACGGGTAAACACGCGACATAACACACCGGGCCCCCTCGGGCTACACATCGGGGATCCCCCAATTCCATTGCGCGGGTAGCCGTCGCCGTAATGTAAACTAACCCAGTTTAACTTAACACAACACAACCTACACCAACCCAGCAGCCCTAACTTAACCCAATGCAGCCTGACCTAATACAATCTAACTTCGCTTAAACTAACCCAGTCAAACACAACACAGAAATATACCATGAAATACCCATATTTAGAAAATAATTTAATGTGGCTGACAAATGTTCTTGAATATTTTTACTCAAAATTAGCTGTTTTCTCTCATTTCTATACGGAATATTGAACCCTATGTTTTATATTCATGTCGTAAGATGTTAAATAAACAGAAAAATAGTGCACTATCCTCAACATAACAACGTACTGAGCAAGTTTGGAAGCTGTAACTTTATAAGCTTGTAATGGGAATGTAACCGATTTGAATTTCGGCTGTGTTACTGTGTGTCCTGACTGAGGTTTTCCGCATCGTTTCTCAGTACACTTCAAGGATTGTCGTGTTAATACGTCTGTTTTCATATCTTTATCTACTCACCTTTCGTGTTCCTATTCAGTATAAGTTAGAGCAGTGTAACCTGTGATACTGAGACAGTGTCGTTAAATAACCTAAGATTAAGCCAACTATTGAACATCCGCCGACACTCTCTGTCTGCTATAGAGGTGGTTTTCGATCGATGGACCAGGCAGTACTGAGTCGCCTTTTGAGGGAAAATCGAACATTTAAAGTCTGTAAAACTTTCTGATTTAAATAGGCTTTTCTGTTTTGCCCATTTTGGAGCCGGTTAGCAGCGAACACAGAACTTATTGATGTGTCTGGGAGAGAACAGTGTTGATGCTGTGGAGGTCAGGCTTTTATATCTTGCCCTATTTCTTCCCGAGCCATTCGATTCCATACCATTCTTCCTTTCTGGTTTTGAATTTCTCATCTCATTCTCCATTTCCATACACCTTGTATATTTTCTTTCTATTTGTTTATAACCATACATAGCAAGCCATTTTTCTGCCTCTGTAGTTTCCAATTCCTACCTTATTTTATGTGTCTGTATCTCTATCCGAATCTTGGAAATATCTTTTTTATTTTATTTTTTCAGTATCACACTCTCGAACTTTCGTAGATGGGTTTCCTCTTATCCAGCAGAATTCACAAAGGAGGGAAGGAAATGTTTCAGGGTACACGCTTTTCAAAGCTGTCTGAATAACCGTTTTCCTAAATGTTCACAGTTTTCTTGAGGGAGAGAGAACAACCATTTGAAGAAAAATTGAAGTGTCAAAATTATGAGACCTGCGGAAACATTCTGCAGAAATGTGTTGGTAGTTTCTATTTATAGGCGAAAATTTCTAAAATTAGGAAAGATAATTATTTTTCTGTATTACGGTTAAATTGATGTGGGGACATAATTTTATGAAATGAAGACAATATTTGGAGGTCATTTTGGAGTCGTAGGTGTAACTGTAAGGACAGATTACGAGTATTTTGGGAAAAAATGATAAATGATAAGAATGACAGGTCGAACAACATATTGGACAGATTAAAGAACTGCTGTTATTAAAGGCCTGTATATAATAAACGTTTGGAAATATAAGAAGTATCGAAGCAGAAATGGTATCACACACAAAAAACAGTCTAACAGGTGAAAGAGAAACTCAAAAAACCAGGCCCGAACAAGATGTCACTGTTGTTACCATACCAGTGAAGTACTGTTGTTGAAATGTCGCGGTATTTTATTTCGGAATCGCTCATGTATATTAATGTCATCACACAACTTACTATTATTAATTTCCTGTTGTTTGCTTTTTCATGAACATTCTGTTAATTTTAGCATTTGGTCATTTCGCTGCTGAGAAGCCATATTTTGGTTGGCCCGTTCCTCAAATAAAGATTAATCTACTAACATCGAGAGGCTTCTTATTCAATTTGCGCGCATAAAACATACTACATGTTTCTGTGTATAAAGCATGATACGTGGTTGTCATAAAATGGACTCTTTTGGTTGAATATCCATTAGGCTATAAAACATTATGTATAAACATACCATTAGTACCATGATAAGCCCCACGGCGCACTTTTTACGCGATGTAACATGATACATGTATTGTAATTCCACGTGGATGATATTGGGACCAACATAACCTTAACATCAAGCATGTAATGTTAATGTGTAGAAGAAAAAAGTGAATTAGACGGGTCATGGTTTAGTTTTAAAATATGTATAATTACTTTGTGTGGCTTGTTCACGTATTTCTAGAATACAGTTGTGAACCTTCAGCCAAATTATGTTCTGAGCAGAAGGAATTAATTTACCTTAACGAAGTAAATAAATGAAAAATAATTTCTTGTGTAGTTGAGATGAGTAGTTGAAGTAGCAAATATGAAATTTCCATCTTATAGACTTCTCATATTAATACTTTATATATAAGTTTAAATAAGAATTTCACAGATTAAACGTATCGGTAGTAAAAAATTCGTGAAGGGGTTCAAGACGCGAAAGACCCAACAAGCAGACACACGTCCTGGCCGTCGCTGTGTTGCTGTCAGTGTACGACACGCTTACCTACTACAATTTTCTCATTCTGTTTTCCTGGCCAGTATGTTCATTGTCGCCTTCGTCTTCCTGGTTGGTCCCCTGTCAGATGCAGCAATGGCCTGTGTTATTGATAATTCCGGTCTTAGGGGAGTTGCTTGCGTTGAAGCTGTATATAATATAGTTTCAAAATATAGAGAACTGGTTGGCGCCTCGGGGAATTGGAGAGGTCTATCTGTAGGACGCAGCGCAGTTAATCTTATTGTTCATTGTGTTGAAGGGCTGGGGGGGGGGGGGGGGGGGGGGAAAGAAATTAAGGTCCTTAGTTTAATTTCTGGATTGAAGAGGAGGAATCTTGTTGTCAAGTTGTCGTTTCGATGGAGTTAACTTTGTACTGAACTCAGCCTACATTATGCGATGACCGGAGATGCCTTCGGACACAAGAACCAAGCGTTTGTATCGCTCGACTCTAATTTAACTATCTCACAACACTCCATGAAGCAGAGCCCAATTTTAGAACCTAATAGTACGCTCAAATAGTAAAGAAATTCTCTACCTTTTATGGAGCCAAAGGTTAATTACCGTGTTCAAAATAGCCCGCCACCGTTCCCTATCCTTAGACAGATTAGTCAAATATACGCTTTCCAACACTGTTTTCCTAAGGTAAATTTTAATATTATTCTCCCATATACGCACAGGTCTCTCGAGAGGTCTTCTGTCGTCAGATTTTCCAACCAGTTTTTCTACATAATTCTCATTTCCCCCCATGCTCGCTGCACACGCCCGCCCATATCATCTTCCTTGATTGGATCATCGTAATATTTGGTGAAGAGCTTGACATTATGCAGTTTCCTCCATATTCCTGATCCATATATTTTCTTAAGTGTCTTGTTCCCAAAGACTCATTCTGTATTCTTCGCTTAACGTGAGAGACCAGTTTTCACGCGTACACATTTTTGCGTACGTGGAAAGACAAAAATTCTGATCCTAATTGTGGCATGCGTCCCATAATTTAGTCTGTTCTTAAATGAGGTTAAGTCAGTCCTATTTAATTTTATGACGTCATTATTATCGCAGTATCCTTTTATTCATATGCTGTCAATCGTATTAGGAATTAACAGACTGGTCAACCCTAGACGAAAAAAAGAGTGGTATGAAGATGGCTGTCTGTTGGCCTGTTGCGTTTTGTAGTCTCATAGAAACTAACCGACGTTTCAATGTTTCGTATTTTATCTAACGACATGAAATTAGCACTAATATGTACCGAGGTATTTATTTAGAAAACATCATAATGTAATGTCATGTTTAAAAGGATGTTACTGATACATAATACAGAAGGAAGATAGCTAACCTGTAATTAATTAAGTAAATTTACTGTGTTATATTTATGGACAAGAAACATTAAGTTATGGCAGAATATAGGCTACAGAACGAGGATTTCAAAAACGTAAATCAACTGATCTAATCTAACATCCAGGGATATCGGTTGAGAACTATTATAAGATAGTAAATATTTTATTGTTTTGTAATATTATGTGATCAAATGGTAAAATACTTCCTTATCGTTTATAGAAGCAGAAAGTGCAGTCACCTTACATATAAGCCTGTCAAAGAACAGTAGAAAATTAACCTGGAATAATCGATTCTGAACGAATTTTGTAATGGAAATTGACTCTTGAAAGCCCAGTGATAACACAGTGTTCCATCTCCTTCAGCAATTAATAACTCTTTATTTTGTATTTGTGGGTTTCGTATGATTCTCACTGTAAGCAGCCATTATTTCCTTAAACAACATTAACCACTTGATATTTGTAATGGTTAAGTATTGTGTTTTCTTCGCGGTACGAACTGAATTCTTAAACAATATTTAGTAGATTTTCTGCTTCAAAGAGTTAAAGCTACTTTGTTTTACGTAATGTAAATTCGATATTTTTAGTTGAAAGAAACACAGTACTAAACGAACCAAGGAAAATTTCCTACGAAATTTAAAATTAAATCGCGAGAGAGCAAAATACTTCTTTATTTAATGTCGATAGCTGTTCAACCGCTGTAATGTTATGAAATCGGGTATAGTAGGAATTTAAACATGTCTCTAAAATATTTGTTTTTTACGCTGCCGCTGTGGTGGTTGCTCGGATATTTGAGGTTTCATTTTCACAACAGCTGATGAAGCACTGAAATGTTATTCAGTTTCATATAGAGGCAATGTTTACAATTTCTTGAAACCTATCTAAGCAATGTTGGATTGGTAGTTGCTTGGTTAGTGATAATTTACTGTTAAAGGACTTTTGGCTTTATGGGATAATATTACCGTTGCCAAGGTAATGCCCATAAAGAAGGCCTACTGTGTACATGCACTACAACGCAGCAAAGTTATTAAAATCTCGATATTAAATCACAGAGTGTTTAATTAAGTAAATATATGTAATGATTTTTTATCATTACTTAATTTTAATTTTCGTAGATTGCTTTGTGGAAACAATGCACTGAAACAAAAGACTGTTTACCAATTCATGACCTCCTGTGTACATCCACTTCTGTGTAAGGCAAGAGAACATATGTTTACTATTCACGCATAACAAGTCTCGTAATTAAACAAGATAGACAATTATGTTAATTTTTGTATGATTTTTTACAGTTATTAATAAAAACATTTTTAACTACTGTTTTATATTTTCCC
>NW_019059570.1:890687-918618 GCF_000696155.1 Zootermopsis nevadensis
TGAATGGGTTTGCCGTCGAAGACGTTCCCTCGCATCTACCCCATGGTGGAATTAAAAATTGCTTCTGAGAAAATTCGGGTACGTGAGGAAACATCTACGCTCTGAGCCAAATAAATATGAGAAACGCTGTTATCAGAATGTGCTCCAACGACCATGTGTACAGTAATAATAATTGAAGAATTACTTGTTCACCAATCAGCACAATAATTCGTTTTGCAGACACTCTCTCTTTAAATTTCGTGTTAGTAATGCGTGGTACTTATTCTTCTTCTGCCCTACATAAAAACAGACCCAAGTTTGTTTCGTCTTCATAGGTATATTTTATTATGACCCAGGAAAGTTGACGGGAATTAATATTTTTATGTTGAGCAGTAATATAATTTATTTCATCATTAACTTTTCAAATAGCATTGTAATGTAAAATTTATAAAATTTCATTACCAACGAAATTGAATTCAAGAACATCATCGCAGTGACTGAAGCCATATTCCTGTCAAATGCACCAACACAAAACCGACTGCGTGACCCCAGACTCTACTTTATAAAGATATTTTATTTATTTTATGCTTTAATTTGATTTTGTGAAGATAATGCTGGAATAAATGTTATTACTGCTCAACACAAGATTGTTTCATCATTACCAACTTTGACGGGGTCATACGGCTTCGATATTGTTAACATGAATTACTGTAGGGATGTATTTACGACCTGCAAGAAGAAATATTTTGCACACTGAAATGTGTAGTGTGAATAGAGTTATCAATTTTTTGTAACCACATAAAGGAACCCAGTGATCACAACAATTGATAACGAATCACGGTCATAACAAAATCCAATCTTGAGTCTGTTCTGCAATTTTTATATCTTAAAAACCTGGTTTCGTGACTTTATTTCCATCTGTGATCTGGCCTCCTGAGAAGTTTACCCCTATCTGTATGCCTACTGAATGCATATGCCACCGTACTAGCTTTACAACAAGTGTTTCCAGTCAGCTGACCGATTGTAATTAAAGTTGTTAGCGATAGACCCACTACTAGCTTTACAAGTGTTTCCAGTCAGCTGAGCGATCGTAATTAAAGTTGTTAGCGATAGACCCAGCTGACGTATTTCTGGCATTGCCATTTGATAGCCCGAGAAGACTTCATTGAGTTTAAGATTCCTGTTTTATTGTATGTTTTTTCACTTTGAAGTAACACTTTTAAATACCATAAGGGTTTCAAATTTGCTTCATGGTTCTTATTCTTTTTATATTTTGACTTCAAATACATCCTCGTTAACAATATGATTTGTACGTCTGTTTTTAAATTGATTTATTGGTTGTTTATCGGATGTTTGAGGTTATCACTGATGGGAAGATGGTTATTGTGGTCTTCTAGCTTGTGACGTCATGCGGTCATGTAGGTGGTTACCAACGTTTTGGTTTGATGTATCGCTCTTAAATTGTTCCTTTATTCTCTGTTAAATAAAATGTCTGTCTACTTAAATCTGTTTTATTTGTATATATTTGTTTATGGCGTAACATTTGCCGTTTCTGAGAAAATCGTTAAAACTGAAATTGAGCTTCGTTTAACCTTGATTTGACCGATACTGGCCAAAATTAAATACACTTATCAGTCCGAGATTTAAGGTCTTTTAATGTAGGTCGAAATTCGTTCACTACTTTCGACAGTGAAACATGAGGACTGACATATCGTTGTACTGTCAGACAGATTCGATGTCTCCATTATTGTGTTTATTTTATGCCCTTTGTGTAAAAAACGCGTGAAGACTTTGCAGTGCATGCAGACTTCGGCGTGATTGTATTCTCTTCTGAAGGCAGCGAAGCGCGCAGCCTTGAAATGAGTTCGCGAAGTTCGATTAGAATGTAACAAGGGAAGTTCGATCCAAAGGAGTTGAGTGTGTATAATAACAATAATAATGTAGAAACAGGATAGGCAGGGCGCCAACTTTCTCAATCTTCAGTCGCGTTACAACTCAAACTCCCAACTTATTCCGAAACTTCAAATCACAACTTGCCACTAACGCTTTAAATCCCGTCTACTTGGAACACGGCGCTTAAAATTCCATGTATAATACATGGACACCAATGCTTATAATTCTGTCTATAGTACTTCGACGCCAAGGATTAAATGTGCTCATCTATAATAACTGGACAAGACGCAAAAATGGGCAGTTTGCTTTTGTCTCTAGGTGTAATTTTTAACCATCCAGACATCTACCAGCTTAGCATAATTGAATATATGAATCTTCGTTTTAGGTGGAAACATTCATAGAGTGTGATTTCCATTTACTTCTCGATGGTAGATGGTGAAGATGGTTGCAAACAGAGAGGACATGGACCTAGATGGGAGGCTTATTATACCTCACATTTAAAAAGTTTTGACTGAGGAAATGGGACATTTTTCACTGTATCCGTCTTCTATAAGATAATATTCTTCAAAACTTATATACCACAAAATATATACATCAGGACGCAATTTTAAAAAGTTTAAAATTACTGTGATATTTTATTAAATACCTGACAACTTTATCAATGAATGCATCTCGCGTTGCCACTGTCATTTATAAATTGAAAGATACAAACTGTAGTAAGAAGTCAATGGAAGATTCAGATTGATGTTTTATGAAAATGCGCTTTATAGTGTAACATATCCAGCATTCCAATTACAAGGATTATTAATATATTCAATGCATATGAAAGAATTCACACGTGGCGGAATGAACTTAAAGCATAACAACATTTTCAACCTTCGTACTCAACGTGGATAAACAAGAATATATTTTTAACTGCTGTTTTACAAATGGTCCTAGTTGATCAAGCGTAGTGAGTTTAGCCAAAACTAAATCTTCCATGGCTTTCCTGCTAAAAGCCAAACATGAAAGGGGATATAAAAGCATACAGCGTGTGAAAGTTATGTTGGGAATAAAATCTTAGTGAAAGAGACAGAAGAAGGGAAGGGAAAAAAGAAAGAAAAGAGAAGATTATTTCAAAGGGAGAAGACGAGTGGAAAAGAAAGAAGGAACGAATGGAAGCAGGAAACGGAAAATATAAATGTAGCGAGAATCATGCGTAAAATGAGTCATTTTCGGTAAATTCCATGAGTGATTTTGGTGTTAACAAATGAGAATAAGAAGAATAAAGATTAATAGAAATTGTGGGGGAACAGCCGGGGACGACATTAATATTATATACTGAGAAAAAGTGAGAAAAAATACGAATGGTCTCTGTCAGAACAGAAAGCTCTCAAAATCAAGGCAGGGGTCCAGTAAGTTAATAATAAAAAAAGGTTTGGCTGTGTCTCAGAGACAAACACGAACAACATTGCAGGAACAGCAGTCGATATCACCACATTCGTGTTCTTGCAAGTAATTCAAATTATACTGAAGTACTGACAGCACAGCGATGTATTCCTCTATCCGCACTTTTACTCAAAATCCTAGCGAAGAAATAACATACATACGAAAATAAGAACGTGCCTCACTGCCTAACTACTACGCCGTGACGAGGTACAGGGACATGAAGGTAAATATCCACCATTTTCGTCGGTGCTAGGTATCGATTGTAGAGAACATTCTTCTGTAGCTGCGAATGACAAATGGCAGAGTAAAATTGTTAGCGTCCTATTATGTTCTTTTAATAAATTGCTTTTAATGGAGTACTACGCCGTGACGAGGTACAGGGTACATGAAGGTAAATATCCACCATTTTTGTCGATGCTAGGTATCGATTGTAGAGAACATTCTTCTGTAGCTGCGAATGACAAATGGCAGAGTAAAATTGTTAGCGTCCTATTATGTTCTTTTAATAAATTGCTTTTAATGGAATTTGCATGAAGGATTGAAAGGAAAACACGAAAAACCTGTCATAATATCCGGTTCGTTTATATGCTTTTGATGCGTTTGCAATTAAGAGATTTAAGTAATATGACTTAGCTTTTCCATGCTTATCTCTCCGTCTGCATTCATGTAACAACTAGATGACAGCTGAACGTATTTTCGCGAAATTATGTATTGGAGAGTTTTGTTAAAATGTGCCGAAAAGTCCACTTTCTGCTGAAATCAATGAATAATAACAGGTACTTTAAACGAAAACATAATATGCCTTTCTGCCGGCGGTTGTGACTGAATGGGGAATGCCCATCTGGAGCATTGTGTCATGTAGGCCATTCACAAAGGCTAAAGTCAAATTGCGTCAGAATTGTTACGCTATACGTACATATCCGACATTTTTCTTTTGGCAACACTCTCATCTGTAGCTAGAGATGTTTGGCCTGTGCTGTATAGTATGAAGTGAAAGGGTTTTGAAGGATGAATTGTCAAGGATTTGAAGAAAAAAAACATCCATGACCTATTGCGCTTTATTAATACGGAATATACTTGGAAGAACAACAAACCAAAACACGTGAAATCCGGTTAGAATCAGGTAAGCTAACGTATCAACCGCGACGTTTGTCGTTATTGCCAGTCCCCGAGAGGATTTTTCTGTTGATGCTGAGTTAATCTCCTCGGTATATTGTTAGATAAGGTTATTTTGTCAAGAATATCTTACTTCGAAACCTGTTTGGTTTCTTGGTTTTTCTGATTGTTTCATGAGACTGTCTCTCTGTGGAAATACGGCCGTTAACTGATCCATTGTCCACTCCCAGATGAGATACACGAGTAAAGAGTGGAATGATAATGGCGGAGCAAACCCGAAGGACTTGGAGAAAAACCTGTTCCAGTGATACTTTTTCCACCATAAATCCCGCATGGGCTGCCTTGGAAGCGATCTTGAGCCTTCGCTGTAAGAATCCGGCGACTAACCGCCTAAGCCTTTGCATGGCTTTGGTTTCTTTGTTACATGACGCATTGAATGATAAATGACAAGTTACTGGTTTCTCAGATATAGATCTGTTCGCTCAGAATTTCAGTAGTCTAAATGCAGCCTGGTATCTGTGTAACATGACTGCGTCTGTGTAGAATAGTTCTAGCTCAGGGAATTATTAATTATGTTTCGATTGTACAGAGTTTATTAATGGTTGCAGTTACATACAAATTGAGTGTACTAATAAACGCATAATATATAAGAGCCCATGCATGTAACGTCATATTGTAACTTGCTCGCGCCAGTCCGTCTGTCTTTCATCAGTCGAAGTGCAAGGATGTCTCTTTTACAGGTAGAACGTTTGCTCATTATCGAAGATTGCCTGACATCTCGGTCTCACCGCGTAATTTGCCAGAATGAGCTTATGGATACATTTACGTATTCTCTAGTACCAAACAAATCGACAGTGTCTCGTCTGGTGACCGTCGGTGACTCACGAACTCTTCACCGATTTGAATCGAAACGTAAGGGGAAAAAAGCGAACACATGCACGTGGTGGACATGTCCAACACTTAATATGACATTGATTTTTGTTTTGTGGTTTTAGTGTCATTTATTTTTTTAACAAATAGAACATGTGTCAGGAATGGGTTGCCTGACTTTTGGACTACTCTTTATTTCAGGTACGCTGTGAGAAACAGGAACACACACTGCTGATGATCATCAGATGCTCCATTTTACTGTCTCTGCCTTGAACATTGATTAATTCCCATTAATCTAGCGCATAGTTAGCAACAGTCAGCTTGGCACCGAAGATATCTGCGTCATATGCGGTGAATACAGAGTTAACTTTTTGCGAATTAGTCTAAATTGCTCTAAGTTTGTCATTCTTTTCATGTGCTGCTTTAGAAATTTGCATGATACAGAATCTTTGCCACACTTCTTTTGTGTGACACTACCCGAATAAACTTCGTGTATTTCGTTCTTATTCATTTGTTATTGCACCACAAAGTTCTTGGCTCCTTTGATGTATGTTCTACTTGAAATGAATGCTTCCTACGCATGGTGACGTTCTAACACCCCGACATACCGCGCAGGTGTGCGCTCAGATAAAGATTTAAAAGAAAGGATTTGCATACGCTTCCAATTGTATAAAATATGTCCTGACATTTTTTGGTTCGATTGTCAGTTACTTCTGAACATGCTGAGTGGAAATGTTCGGTCCTTGTATGCCTGAATTAAACAACTTTTCATCCTCGTTTAGGTGCTATGTGAGAGATGTATTTTGTTCAATTCCGCTTTTCTTTTCGATTTAAAGTTTGGAACTTAGGTTTCTTGCGAACATATTTCTTAGCCGGATTTGAGGTTTTCACTGCAGTGAGTCCAGAGATGGTTGTCTTCTGGGGTGTAGCGCCGTACCGTGTAGTCTGGTAGAAGTTTACGATCGTTTCATAGGCCCTTGCTACCTCCATCATCAGGGCGATGAATCGCCCAGACTACCGGGCGCTACAACCCAGAAGACACCCATCATCTGTTTCTTAGCTATCCGTACAAAAGTATTACTTAGTATATGTCCATGTTTTCATAAACAAATTTTATTTTCAACTGAAATTTCTTATAAAATTACAATTGCAGAGTAATATATATATATAATATATAGTAATGATATGATAGTATTTACCAAGATATTCAAAACATCATGCACAAATCCATACGTGTTTCATCCATGCAATCATATTCAAAGGTTTAATCACTGTCATTAATATAACTTACGAAATCTTCTGAAGTAGATGAGAAGTGCCTCCTATTTATTCTAGTTACACATTATTTGGTCAGTGGATTTATATTGGGGGTCCACAGTTTCCCCGCGGTCTGAGGCGTGGGCCTTCTGCCGCTTGGTCGCTGGCACCGTGGGTTCGAATCCCACTCAAGCCATGGATGTTTTTCTGTGTTGTGCTGTCCTGTGTACAGGTAGAGGCCTTGCGACGGGCCGATCCCTCGTCCAAGGAGTCCTACCGAATGTCTATAGATAAAGCCAACGAAAAGTTGGAACCCGCAGTGCTCAGGCACTTGAAGAACGGGTCGTTCCCAGTATCCAGTTGGTTTAAAATTAATAATTTGTGTCGTAACGCAGAATACTAACATTTTGTGCTAGTAGTTTGAAATGATAATACCGATGATGTGATTTCAATTTATCTCACTTTCTTTAATGTAGACAGATTGCCGAGCGGCTGAAAACTAATTCCGGCGCCCGGGCAGAATTTGATTGGGGGATGTATCTAATTAGAATTTACTTACTAACTCAGTGGCATTACATTCCTTGAAGAATCTTGCCCGTTTCACGTGTGAGCGGGTTCTTCAGTCATTTTAAACACTTGGTAGGACTACTTGGATGAGTTGTCAGCCCGTCGCAAGGCCTCTGCCTATACAGGACAGCACGGAACAGAAAGTCCAGGACATTCACGCAGCTAATCTAACTAACTTTAATGAGAGTTGTTGGAATTAATGTTTCTGGATTAGTTTTCGTAAAATAATATGCATTTCAGAACAAAGTGCAGTGGAGTATATTCAGAATAAGGAGGAATAAACACTAAAATGACGAATAAAATTACGTAATGAGCGAACGGCATAGTTTTAACTGTTCACAAAATGAGGTTAGCTTTATCATATCAAGGAAGAGGAGACAGAGGGAGCATGGCACGCGCATGTAACATTTTGGTCGGATGACCTCAACGGTGGAGACAATTAGAAGGCACGTGAGTTGATGGAAGGATGTTAAAACGGTTCTGATAGAAACAGCTTGAGAGTGTGGGCTGGATTAAAGTGATATTTCATGCTCTCACAGCGGCGAGATTGAAGATGCCTGATGATGGAGGCAGTAAGGACCTCTGAAATGTCGGCCATCTTATACGAACACTACGTGGTATTCCAGAAGGCTGTCATCTGGATTCAAGTGACTCAAAATATTGTCCTCAGGCATGTTATGATAATAATTTCACCTCTAATTATTATGTATTCTTTACGCTTTGGCGTAAACGAGGGATACTTTATGGGCCCGTCAGTGTATGTCTGTCGCGTCTTTCATGGTTGTTTCAACAAACCTCATTTTTTCGACATGGACGTTGGTTTACATTATTTTAACAATGACCCTGGATACCGTTGCCTTCGACACCATTGTCGCATTTCTTATTTATTTGGTTGCCCTGCTGACGTCATAGCCCATGATATACTTTCCAATATTGTTACACATACGATAGAACTCATTGGACATGGGATCGACCCCTTGCAGGAACGTGTGTAGAGCTAACTAGAATCCCCGAGCCACTTATCCAAGATTGTATTTTAGAACGCCCGGATACTATATTCGGCATTCATATTTATCAAATGGCTTTTCACCTAATATTTTTCATGCTTTTAATTGATTAATTTAATGATCAACAACAATAATATTAATAGGTTATATACAGGCCTTTCGTAGAGCCTACGGACTGAAATACTTTGGAACATTTAAGGTATTATGTGTACTACGTGATGTTTATCGTCATTTTACTTACATTCAATTTTTGTGCGTCGCTTTATGATTACGTAATCTGGATTATAATAAGGGTCGGGTACGAATGTGTTGTCTTCCTCCAGAGATTCGTGGTTTTGGCTGCAGCTTGATAATAGACAAGTAAGGGTTGTATTTAAAGGAGTTCTGCTTATTCGTTATATGAGAGCTAGGCTGTACTGTACTTGGACCGTTGGGGATGGGGGTTGTGTTTGCTGTGCTGGGCGCGTGCTAGCGCCAGTGAACCTGACTTAGAGTCCCCAAAGTTCATTTCATTCAGAGAAAGGAACACAGTGACTACAGTAACAAGCTTAAGTAACCTGGGGATTACTGAACCCCTACAAGATCCTGCAGGTTGGATTAAATTTTAACTGGAGTTGTGTTTGTGCCAAGGGAACACTTTACCTCATTACTTCAACATAACTTGCAGGGAGAGACCCCTACTGGCTGCGTAATACGGGTTTCAATTGACGAGAACATTTTGTGTCAACAAGATGTGTGTTGTAATTACTACGGTAAAATCTGTTTATAATGGAACCTGGGTTAAATAGAAATATATATTTGACATTGAATGTAAAACTGCATAGGACAAATTGAAATATCGAACTTAGAAACGGGAGGCATTGATGTAATGACAGTTATTGCCTGGAACGTTTTTCTTGTCCATATAATGCTTACTCTGTACTATTCTTCCTGTAATTTGTCGTAGAATGAACATTTTCTTTAAAAAGGGGAAAGAAATTAGCCCAAAAGTCGATAAATGTTTACAGAATACTTTATGGACAAATTAAAAAGTAAATAGAAACGTTAAGAAAAAGGGAGAAACGTGGAAATAGAAGGAAAATGGACATTTGTAGAGACCATCAAGTCAAGTGTACATTCATCGGAGATTTATTTCTGGCTTGTAACTTGTCATCTTGCATGGGGCGAGTACCTTATATATATTTAGAAGAAAGTGCCTTTGCTTAATGGAAACGGTTATTAGACGGTAAAATCATGTCTCTGTATGATTCCATTAAAAAGAATTACTTTATTTGATGACGTTGTAAGACGCGTATTATTCTCTAAATGTCTTTGGTGACGGTTTTATATTACAGATTTATTTGTTTCTTACTCTGTCATTTATAATTCTAATTATTAAAAAAACGCAACGTTTTGAAGCTCAGGTATGAAAAGAGGAGGGATACCCCATTGGATCCGGCTACTTTCGATCAGTGTACACCGAGGATGGAATTTTCTGGCCAATATACACGTGTTTCTTTATGAAAAACAACGACAAGTATCTGCGGAAACATGGTTCTTTGGGCTGTACGTGTTCGAGCTATGATCCACTTGGTTACCCGAATTAAAACATCAAGATTTTTACTTATGGGGTCATCTTAAAGGTACTGTGTATGTTACAGCGTAATTCCAACAGAGGGCAGAAGATTGATACGAATTAATTTGTAAGACGCCTTGAATTTTTGGGCGCTTGCTACATTCCCAAATCAGACGCGCAGCGCGCTGCTTGGAAGCACAGTGAAGAAACTTTGAAGATTTTTGTGTAAATTGTTGTTGTCAAAACAGTAATCTGCGACGTTGGATTCAGCGATTCGCGAAAAAACTTTCCTGTAAACGGGTACACACTTCATTTCTTATCCTTCGCTTTCAAAAAGAAATGGGTCATAACTCAAAACACGAAATGTTCAAAGACCTATATTTACACGGATGTTTTTCACTGTTTTTGTACACAGAACATGTCCGTGAAGAGGTGCCGTGTATTTCAGAAGCACCTGTATATCAGCTTGGTCCGTGATGGTACGGACCAGCAAAATCAGTACTCATTGTCCACAGATCGAAAGTAACTTAACTCGGTTTACTGTATCCAACTTAGTAGTCTGATGTCCTCCATTCATTCCTGAAGACGAAAGATCCATCCATTCTTTTTTAAAATCAACATTACAATTGACGTTAGATGCACCCAATATAAATTCTTATTTACCCCATTACTTAATGTTTCTCAGTTTCATATTACATAAAAGTTGTTCTGTTTTTCAAATAATGATAATGAGTATATCCGATCCTGGAAGCCGAGATATCTGAGGTGCAACAAACACAGGATTAAAGATATTTGATCCTGTCTGGAGCCAGCAAGATTTAGTTACCCTTAGAAATTCATGTAAACGAACACCGGGACTTCCGATACCAGAGTCTGACATTCTGTTGCAAATTTGAACCCTCTGTAATAAGGAAACACGTTTTTTCTATTTTTTTATGAATTCATTGTGATGTTGGGAATTGTCTATTGTTGCAAGCTTATTTCATTATTTTTTAACGTCCCACTATACGCCATGTAGACATTTGGGGTGAGTGGAGGTATAGCTCCTCTCTTCCTTGACCTCGGCACTAGATGGGGTGAGTGGTCAGCATCACGCCCCGGCCGGCTTTACCCCCGGGAAAGGACCCCGGTACCCATTGTAGAGGAGGCTGGGTGGGCTCCAGAGCCGGTGTGGACGCAGAGGCTAGAGGAAAAATCCTCTGCCCCCGTCATGGATCGAACCTCCAGTCGTCCAGTCCGTAGCTAGATAATGAACAAAGTCAAACATATTTTAATATCAATGTAACACATTCGCTTGTCATAGGAACAGAAACTGTTATTGAAGTATTAATGTTTGTCTCTCTTTCTTTCAGGTAAGTTTCCTGTCTCAGGTATTACACTGATACTGAATCGTCATATATTTTGGCCGTGGTATAGGGGTTTATCGTCACAGGTAAACACATTTTATAAAATATATGTCATGTTTCTTCTTGTCTTTAACTTATTCGTGCTGAAATTCAGTCATATACCAGGTAGTGTAGACTGATAAAATTTTAAAGTATTTCCAGAAACTTCGGTGAACTATCACACTACACAGCGTAACATCCTAGAAAACAGCCATCTTCAAATAGTTAAATAGTCTCTTCTTTGCTTTTCATGAAATTTGGCCATGCTGATGATAGTAGTAGGACTTGCCTCAAACTGTCTCACTTACACATCTGATTGCTTACTGAAAATTTCCACGGTTTTCCTCATCCTCTTCAGGTGATTGCCGGGACAGTGTTGTAACAACCCTACTCACTGGTTCAGTCACGTAGATACGAACTGAACATTCTATAATCAACAGCCGTCAATAAGAGCCCCCATGAAAAACAAGGCTTCCCTAGAGCGTTTAATTAATTATCGGTTGTAATTGATACGTCTCGTGTTCTGTGATTGTACCTTGAAAAAGGACATGATTGTCTCGTTCAAAATCCTTGTCTCACACCGTTTTTGATCGTCTAATCTGAAACGATGCTTTGCAGATCTTTAAAATTAATCCTCTGAAGTAGTCTGCACTGTTCATGTACTGCGACTTGTTAGTTGTGTACAGCAGGAAATCCTACAATGGAAAGATCCGACAAGTTCACGTACATTCTTCACAAAGAAGGACTAGTCGCCTTTGTTGCTGAGGCGAACTAAGTAGACGGAGAGTCTGTATCTTGTTTCTTCATTTCTCAGCTTCTCGATAATTAGATCCCTGTTATTTCGCTAATACTAGCTCAAACTTCCCTCTGTCCGTCCGTCCGTCCGTCTCCGGCAGTACAGCCTCTTATACCGGGATGTACGCTACTTCCCAGTTTCTGAAGTTGCGAAATTCCCCAATACTTGAACTGCATACGCGCTTTTTTCTTGTGTTACTTTTCAAATAGAGGGTGTCTAAGTTTTTCTTTTATAAATCCTCTTTTAGTTTCAAAATAAGGATTTTAAACAAGATATACGACAACATTTAGCAATTATATTGTTCACTCTTAACACCGCGTGTTGTTTATTTATGTCTCTAGTTGAACGTCTACAAATCTGTAATTCTGCTGTGAGTTTCACGAGTTTCCAAATTAAATTTAGGCACATTAATAATGCAGGTCTTTGTTTCTTATGAGGTTACTTTAGGAAAGCAGAATTATGGGGTATTTTTCCTATTAACAATTAAATCAGACAGTAAATTTACAAGATGAGATTATAAATTCGATCTGTGAACGAAATTCATTTGTTGAATGTTAAAACATGTGGTACATACAGTGACCATTGTGCGTCAAAGGGTTAAATTCCGGATGAAAACACGTAATACTGACAGGCAGTTAAAGTGCTTAAGTAGAATTGTTAGTTGCTGTCTCCAGACATGTGTGGGCTGGATGGAATGTAAAGAGATGCCTACCTGTCAGCACTATTGATGAGTCGTGACAGAATGACCGAATTCATTTTTCAAATTGTAACATTACTTCTGCCAGTCATGTGCCGTGCTTCTAATCGGTCAAAATTTGGACAATTGAAGAACTCGTGATGTGTAGTCGGTGGTCATTTTTCGCCTTTTATAAAACTCAGCTTTATTTAATGTGACAAACATGATAGATAGGTCCCTATGACAATGCATCATATTCCGGAAATTATATTTGAGTGTAAATTTCGTATTATAGCTGGTACCGAATTCAGATATGTCAATTGCTTGTTGCATTCTCTGTAACCGTTTCACTCATTAATTAGCTTTCACTATTCCCTGGCTACACGACTGTAAAGATGTGGCATTAGTTTTAACAGTGGGAACGTATTATTCGTGTTTGTATGAGCAGGGCTCTGAAAGTGAACATTTAAGTTCTAAAGAGATATTTACATGGTATATATCTGGGTTTTGCTTATAGTATATTATTCTAAGAAGAACACAAAGTTTCGGAAACTGGATCTGAACACATGTAGAAATAAGTGGTTCCGTCCACTTTGTCATCAATTATCGTGGAAATCCATTTATTAATTTTGGAGATAATAGGCTACTTACGAGCGCCTTTCTCTAATGCACATAGGTGTAGGCACATGTAGGTATATATGTCTAATTTAAGGAGATATCCTATATATTACATGGCACTGGGAAGATCCAACTGCACGCATACTCTGTAATATTAATCTCGAATCCATTATCTACCATTAATAGTTTGCCATCTAAAAATTTGCACTTATTTAATAGTAGCTATTGAGAAAGAAAGATTTCATCTCGAGCTTTGTAAGAGGCAAATGACAGTTCCATTAAAACTTTATTGGTTTTCAGAAGTAATGGTGAGAAATAAAAGGGAAGTAGAAGAATGCAGTGAATGGAAAGACACGGCGGGTTAGAAAATAAAAAAAAAATACGGAAACTGCACAGGATGTGATGAAATCCGTTCGATGCTGCGCTAATTAGCCACGTAGACGTTAAAGTACGAAGGCACGTTCTCACTGCTTGAGCTTGTATCGCAGTCCGCTCTGAGTATCGAAGCTGCCGACGTCTGAGTTGTCAGATTGTAAACCCTGGATAGTGATAAAACAGGTAGATTACTCATACAAACTTTCACTTTTCGATGTGGAAAATATTTGCATACCACAACCAGTAATAAATCTTCCACCAAATAATTTAACTTATAATCCATCACTCACTGTTTACAGACAGTAACTGCATCTTGCAGAATCTCCCTTTTATAAGTAAATAATTGTTCAGATGTTCAAAAAGTCCGTTTGCTATCCATCCCAATAATTCATTACAGTTTCAAAAGAATTTAAATAAGACACTAAGTGAGATTTTAGGTTCTCGCAACCCAGCAGACAGCTCTCAGAATATGCCAGTTTGGATAAGTATTGTTTAGTTTGTAATTTTTGTTACCTGTGCAGGCTGTACGTTAGATAATATTTGACAAGGGCCATAATTTCGTGTAAGATTTTTTTATCATGTGTCTCGTGTATGATACTCCAATAAGAATGAAGTATTTTGGGTGTAGTTAAGTCGTACGCTGAAGTTGTTATCCTTCCCCTCGTTCATAGGGCCGTCTCCAGTGATACTGAGGATATATATTTGTTCCCTGTTATTGATTGTATGTGAGCGATACAACAAATAATATGATACGAAATCAGAAGGCTTTATCTTAACCTATTACCGAAGTAATACAATGCAGATGCACTGAAAATAACAACTTTTTCTCTTTGGTAAAAACCGGCATTATGACGCATTCGATATATAAATGTAATCAGTTGGCTTAAATAAATTCGTACGCTGTTTAATAATATTGTTTCAACTGCAGTAATTCTTATCAGATGATACTGAGATTGTAAAATAGGTCGAATTGGATAACTGGCGGCCATTATCTGCTCTGTTACTACATCCCTAATTAATTATGCAGTTTTTTCTAACCTCCGGCTACTTCCTGTTTCTTTGGTCCAAGGGTTAGGCTTAGTTCTCACAGACCTCATCGTAAATTTTTTTTTTGAAAGATAACTAGACCGTTCTCTTAACAGGTTAATTGATTTACTGAGGAATTTATGAACCGTACATTACACTGGGGGTTATTTATGAATATTACGAACGATTAATGAAGATTGATATCTATTGTGTTAATTTTTACTTATTATTTATCTAATGACGCTGTCAGTAACTCAGATTATGTAGTGTTAATTAATAGAATGATTAATGAGTAATTAATTGGAAGGGATATGGAAGGAAGTTATTGAGGATTAATCCAAAGTAATATCTACATTTACCTCGAGGAATCAAAAGAGCTAAAAATCCTTGGTATATCGGAATAGTCGGTGTTGGGATCGAGATTTGAACCCGGGACCTCCAGGATACAAAACAAGAAGTCTATTCACTTCGGTCCTATTAGCAAGTGAATAGTAAAAGGAAGAGAGAACGTTTGTGCAAGTGCTCATGTATCCACCAGGTGGGCCTGCGATACTGAATATCGGATCCATTAACTGCGAAGCTGAAATTGAACTGACAGAATTTCACGAAATGTTTTGGTGGGATACATTTTCATTTTTGTACCTTTAGCTAGATATGTCATATTTATTTCATATTTGTATGCCACTGGGTAAACATAAATTATAAAACAAGGTTCGCTGTTCTTTTGTAGTTACATGAATATTATTTTCTTTCTTTTTTTCAAATGCAAATTTGAGGAAGTAAACAAGTAATTCTGTAAGACAACCGTCATCTCATGAATTATGCTTCATTCACTGTTTTTGTGTGCGTCTAGGACACGCAGTGTTTTTCAGGAAACTAGGTTAAATTTGCATGTATGTTGTTTCTATTTCAACTTTTTCATCGGACGAGAATGGATAAAAACTGTGTAATTTAATGGAATTCTGTCAATACAACGTTTCTGTAATTAAAAATGTCTGGTTTAAATTAGATAACCTATTCGCATGTATTCATGTACTCCATTTATAAGAAAGGGTTTCTTTATTGTCGTGTTTTGAAATGCCTTATGGCTGTTGGAACGAACGGTTTGCACTTACAGGAATTATAATTGTATCTGAATTTATGCAGAATTAATTCCCCGAACTGTTCGAGCGTAAGAACATTTTTCGTGACCCAGCACAACGTTAAATGACATCTGTCTTCGGATTAACAATACCAAGTTTAGTTATACAAAATAGACCAGCGTATAATATGGCTAGGAGCCAAGTCAGCTTTCTTCGCAAACAGACTCATTACGCACACAAACGTTCAGCCGAATGAAGAATAAATTGTTCTCGTATTCTTCCTCCTGTCAGGTCTTGATATTTGCCTGACGTTTTAATATAACTGGCATCACCTTCCGCATATTCTCCCCTTCCGCCCTCGTGACCCCACGACCTTCCTGCTACAGTAGCAGAAAGTGAAGCTGTCACGCGTTTAATGTTTTCAGCTAGGTAGAGAACAATGTTTCATCGCACTGCGTGGCATGGTTGTCCGAAATTAACACTTTCTTGTTCCCCTACCTCAGGATCACGCACATCTGTTTTAATACAAATTGAACTGAATTAAGTCAAAATAAGAATCAGCTATGTGCCTCAGTCAATAATATCTTTCTATATGATGTTCTTAAAAAAACTGCTTCAGTCATAAAACAAAATGCTCTTTACGTACGATGTGATTGTCGGTTGTTTATAAATATTAGCTACAATAACACGTGGCAAGCAAGGAAGCTGCAGTGCACAACTTTTCATGGTAATATAGTAATAAGGGCAGTTGCTATTATGGGTATTTTTTTATTCCGTCCATAAGACTAACGGACTATTGGAGAATGTCGAAGAAAATTACCGAAAAGCAAGAACTGATGACAACACGACAGGGGGTTTATGTTCGAATATTATGAAATTTTAAGACGTTTATTGCAGTGGACAGAGCGGTTATATTCTTCGTCTGGCCACACCTGCATGTGGATTGACGCCCCTGCCTTTGATTCTGGGCAAGTTAAACCAGCTGTTAATACTCTTTGCGGATTATCTGAACGCAAGGATTTGTGGAGTCTTGACTGCTGTATTTAGTTGATCAGTAGATGAATCAGTAGTTTTATAGAATGTATATATATATATATATATATATATATGGTACACTTTAGGTCAGGGGTTCTCACCCTTTTTCGCTGACGTACCACTAATTCTAATTTAACACACTAAATGTACCACTAACCAAATGCGTTCAAGGAAAACTTGTTAATGTTAATATTGTCTATTGATTTTCTTACTTAGTTCGCGCGTACCACTCAACATTGGCTCGCGTACCATAGGTTGAGAAACGGTGTTTTAGGCAATAGAATTTGTGCGAATGACAACTTTGGTATCTTATCTAGAGAACGAATGTGAATTTTTCTGTGATGGTCTGAACAGATAGGAGACATTATTTTACATATCACTGCTAATTATTGAAGAATGCATACTGTAATAAATCAAACAAATGATGAACAGTAAATACTCCTGCATTTTAAAACACACATTTCCTATAAAGAGTTATTTTTAAAAGGTGTATT
The DNA here is from genome assembly GCF_000696155.1 of Zootermopsis nevadensis. The sequence continues at coordinate 907,847 of NW_019059570.1, forward strand.
ACATTTGATATTGGATTTTGATTATGAGTTTTTAGTCCATGGCGTAACGTGATGTTTTTTTGTCGTCGATGTAAAATTATCTTGTAAACAATTCTGCTACAAACTTACCTATTCAAAATCATTGAATATTTTGACATCGTAACTTGGTAATTATAAATTCCAGGCTGATATAGCAGTAGAGAAAGTAGGCTGTAAACAACAAACGACATTAGTGAGTTGTCAAAAACCCCACTTCCTATTCGCGAGCTGTAGATTTGACTCTCGGCTATATGTTATGTTTTATTACTAACCAATTAACTAACCCCAGTATAAGCGTCTTCATTTGGCTAAGAAATCCCCTTATTTTATACACCTTGGCAATTTATCACAGTGTTAAGAAAAGTTGCCTTTCGGCCTGAATGAGAATTTTGTGGTTTTACTCAGTTCATCCCTTGTATTAGGTCACAGTCGCTTCGTTCCACATAATTACCGATTCATTATTTGTTAATTGTCTTCGCATTCCACGCTCTGCAGCTGTTGGTGACATCAAATGCACGGGAATTATATTGCAGTGTGTACACACAACAGCCCAGCTTTGTTCCTGACCCCCTGCAGTCAGCTATCTTACCTCTGGTCGCTAACTTATATTCTCAAGATGAAGACACGTTATGACGTCATGCACAAGGGAGAGCAATTGATCTTCACCGCTCCATATCACATATCTCGTAGATGCACTCTTCCGCTGTTCTTCTTCCTGCGAGGAACGGTGGGCCATAAATACTGGAGGAGTGTGCGACCACACGTGCTAAGATTCTCTGTGCGTGTATTTTTAGAAAATCCAATTCAGTGGAGTCTTGCTGTGTGCTACTGTTTGTGGTTTTAGAGGCGTTCCATTACTGAATGACTAGCTCTTCTTATTTTCGTAATGCTTTCGTATGTACGTCAGGCTGTCTGTTAAAGTTAACTTTTTTTACACATGAGTACATCCAAAAGCCGAGTTAAAGGGAAGCCTTACATGAGGTTTGACCATGATGTCTGGCTGGTCCGGCCTGTCGCACACACGTTTGAGCAGTGGTGGGATTATGACTAACAGCAAAACTGCAGTAGTCGGAGAAAATGTGTTTGGAGTGTTTTCGTGTCCACCACAAATCCAACATGGCCATACCTAGGATTGAATTTCGAGATAATTCGGCGTTTACCTATCCAGCAGCAGTGACGCTATCAGAATTGTTTGTATAAAATCGTTTAATCCAATGTTTTCTGTGTCTCCTCTGATCTTGTTGATAAGCGAACATAAGCTGTTCTACAGTGCAAAAGTAATATAAATTTACCTAGCTTTTGTCGTTTATCAAGTCGTATATAGGATATGAATGAGTGGTCTATTTCCACCAGTTTTGGGCTTGGAAACCCTTTGATGCATAAAGCGATCATAATGCGGCTTAAGCTGGGTAGATATTATGAATGTGTGATATAGCATCAATTTGTACTGTAGATGACATCTTTCCTTGCCAACAGAAATACATATTTATTCAATTTAGTTAATTTATTTAAGTGTTTGACAACAGCAAGAAGCCAATAACAGGCAAACTCTGATAATACATACTACAATAATAATAAAATAATAATGAAAAATATTACATGAAGATGTTTGTAATAAAAATACGACTGAATAATGTATTGTTTAATTTAAGAATAATTCAAACTACGGGGCGTGGCTATTGTTAGTTATCCATAAAATATATTTCATTTCCAGGTTAGCGTTGATTCATTACACAGGTCAGCAAGGTAAAGCGAAGTGAAATAAACTAATTATTAAATTAATTCTCTTATGCTCATTCAAAATTTGGAAGTAAAAGCTTTGCGTGACGTCACTGATTTGAAGAATGCAGAGCTAAAGAATGGCGATTATATAATGATTTGTTCTCAGTAAGTTTATAGGCTGTTTTGTAACATGACAGCATCCAATTTCTGTAGACCATTTCGTTTGAATGAAGAGATCTTCCGATAAAGAGGTTGTCACACTGAGTGAAATCGAAGAATTCAAAGGACATCGTTGGCTCTTATGTAGTAGTTTTAAGGACATCGTGCTGTTGCGCGGATTTCGGGCTGTATTTACCAAATATTTCTGTTTCCTCTGCTTATGTGATAGTCGAACATCGAAACACCACTATGAAGATGGCTGCTTCTGGGATGTTGCACCGTGTAGTCGGTAGAACTTTACGGACGTTTCAGATTTACTTGTTGCTACATCATCACGGCCGTGAGAAACTGAAATCTCGCACAAAACATCACTTTGTTGTTCAGGGCTGTTCTGAGAGAGGTGTCTATTGCTGAAAAAAAAATCATTAGTTAATCTTCAGTTGGCACCCCTTCTTTCGTCGCATTCTAAGCTGGGCCTAGTGAAACATTTTTATGAAGGCTTTCGACAAAAATTGTGATGGTCTGAACTAATTAAAGCAAGCATTTCCAAAATTAGGCGAAGCAAAACTCAAATAAGATATCGATATTATTGTTGACCCATAAAGTAGAAAACTTGTATGACAGTTGTTTTAAGCTAATTTAAAATAATCTCCCTTCATTTAAACGAGGTTGGGAAGAATTTATGACGCATATTTTTCTTGAAATGCTTCAGTCTATAGTATGGTGCAAAATAATGATTACATAAGTGATTTATTTATTACTGTGCTTATTTTCAGTTCTAGGCTATATATTCTGATTGTGTTATTGTTTGGCACCATCGCTGTTAACCCACAGTTAGTTATGTTCATACAGAATGTGCAACTACTCTTATGATTTGCCTCCGTTGAAAATTTGACGTGTGGAACGTCAATGGTTTATTGTTATTTGCCGTCATAAAACCGAATGCTAAATATAGTTTGCGCTCAACCGACAACATTCATAGTACAAAACAAGTACAAAATGGAAAAAGTGAATGAAAATACGCATCGCCAGTGTTCTAGAACTTTTTGTTTTTGACGAATCTGACCTAACTCTCAGATCTTAAAGGAACAGGATATGTTGATATGGCCTGGATTAAAGTGGCTCAGTATTATGAACCAATGGGATGCGTACATTTGTGAAATTTGTAACGAACATTCGGGTTCCTTGATGGCGGGGAATTTCTTGATAAGCTGAGCAACTACTAGCTTATCATCAAGGTCTCTGGTCCACGCAGTTAGTTAACATGAACAATTGAACGAGTTTCATATTTAATTCGACTCACTCAGTGGCGTAATTTGAATTGGACCACGACGATTATTAAACTAACATGAAAACGGTATTAAGGACAACATTTTCAGCTTTTAAGCAAATTGCATTATGCTTCAGCGGTTTCGGACGTATTTTATGTCCGTGCGTATTTCGGTTTTCATTTTTGTTTCCCGCCTTTTTCAGCTGAATATCACGATTGTATCACTGACACTGCTGCAATATTCGGTAGGACCAGGTTCAAATCTTGGCCCGAAGACTTGCTGTCCTGTTTGAGGCTTTAGTGATTTTCTTTGGTCCTTCCACAGAAATGCCGGCTTGGTACATTAAATTACGTCATTACTTCTATTTTGTGTACTTTTCATTTTATTAATCATTGCCATTTGAGACTGTCTTATCTGGGTTACTCACAGTGCCGTTAAATCACAAATAAACACTAGTTGAAGTTTTGTTTATGGAAACCGAAAATTATGTTTCGACCAATGACAGATTATAAGAATGCAATTTAATATTCAGAAGGATTGTGAGATGCTTGTTGAAAGGCTCTGAATATTGGAATTTAGTCTGAAAATCGTTCAGTAATTCTGATTCACTGGAGCCAGAACAAATGTTGAAAGCGGTTCTCTTGTCATTTGCCGATACTTTGATCTTGCGAGCGTGTAATCTACCATATTGGTTTTACCGTCGTTCTCTGTGCGACTTGTTCATTTCATTGCTATTATTTTTTGCGCCTTTCTAACCATGTATTCAGACTGGAACTGTGTAAACCGAAAGCCCTTCTTTGTCAGCTGGCGTAAAAGACATTCACTGTCTTGCACATTTCCACACTTCAGCATTTGCTCAAGATCACTGCGTTGGGCCACGGCCTAAGAATTCCCTCACTCACTCAGAAAATTTATGGACTCATGTGTTATTAATAAAAAATTCGATTTGAAACGGAAGAAGAATCCAGCTTCCGAAAGGTTGTAATCTGATTTATTACTATATTATTTATACGACTGAGAAAGTCCAAGAAAATGTTATACATTTTATAAGGATTTGAAGGTTAAATTTCACAAAAAACAAATTTTCAACGCCGTCTACTTAGACGCAAAGTTTTCAGTGAATACTGGATTCCAACAAAACCTAACTTATCCCTTCTTCTGTTGGCATAAAAAAATACGGCCGCGTTATAACAATTTTATGCAACAAGTTTCTCAACTTGCAATATCGTATCAAATTGGCATCCTGTCATATTAAATTTCTAATGAAATCCATTAAAAATTCATGCACGCACTACTGACCTGTCCACATTCGACATATGTTAACAAGATAGATTCGATGTTATATTAAGTCATATTGGATGTGGCATGAACTCAAATTTAAATACAGAGTGTAAACTTTCATAATTATTGCATTATGTAATTATTTGCTTCTCCGCTATGGATATATTTCATGTATTTCATTTCTAGGGTAACGAAGTGGAGTGAACATCGAGTGTTGTAGTTAACACTCATGCTTCCCATTTAGTAGGTCCTGAAATAGATGTTGCACAAGATACAATGACATATGTGGGTTTTGACATATATAAAATGTTATAATAAAAATTACATATTTTGTTAAACCGCGCACTAAAACACATGGACTTGTGTTTGTTGTGAATAGAGTGATTAGCTTAGCAATAAGTGAACATCAAGACAATGAAATATACATAATACGCGCATTGGCAATTAGCTCTTCTGAGAGCTGTATGAAATTCAACTCAAAATTGTGGGTTTTCAGAGCTGACATTGCCAGCTGGACAGTCGAGTTTCGTATTAACAATGAAGTTGTGCGGTATTCTTCGTCATTGTCATAAAGAAATATTCCCTACAGCAAAACACTGGGCAATCAATAACGCCTCGTACATTCTGTTTCACAGCTCTCTGATAAAAGCAGACTATTCGGCAGGACGCAGTTCTCCCTTTAATGGCTGTCTGTCAATAAATTCACAATAAATAACTCATGATTCGAAATACGAGACGCTAGAGGCACTCTACACTCAACTGATGATTCTTGTGGTACTATCATGATTCGTTCCATGTTCGCATTGGCGGCGTCTCTCGAATATTCTTTCTGCATTTCATTTGCATTGCTTTTGAAATTATAGTTTTCTCTCTTTCTTTACAACACTATTCCCTTCGCTGGGTATGTCGGACTGCAGGTATGTGTACTGTGTAACCTACATTTTGCATATACAATCTGCTATTTACGAAATAATTACCGTCAAATATGACAAGTGATTTTACGAAACGCTCCTGTCTTTTTCACTGATATTCTCTAGTGTTGTGATAATTTATTTTAAATTATCTCAAATACAGTATCCCATTCACTACCCCAGAAGTAGCCCAATTCCAAATTAAAATCAAACTAAGAATCAGAATAGTATTCTTTTAACATACGAATTATACGAATCGATCACTGCGGATTTTTCCCATGCGCATTTTGCAGATGGAGAGAGCGACTTCCAGATATGAATTGTTAGCAAAGAAATCTTGGACAGCCGGTAATGGGTAGTGTCCCAGTTTGAGAATTTTGTGTGTTGCTGAGATCACCTCGCCGTATTTGTTTAGTTTGTTACGAACTACCACTTTGATGTCTGAATCACTGAGTATCTCGAGATGGACTGAACGTGAAGCATGCATGTAGGAAATTAGAAATATAGTAAGCATTGTCGTTGGAAAATATCGTGTGTGTACTGAGGTTAAGTCGGAAGAATGTTTTTAAAATGGGTGGTGACGATTGGACGGAGATCAAACTTGGCTTAGAATGGATTTATATTATGGATTTATGTATTGACGGTTTACTCTTCGGGCTTCGTAAGGATATTTTTGGGTTTGTATGACTACCGGTATAAAGTTCCATGCAGAATATTAATGATGCTATGAAGACTTTTTTTTAAAAATTATTACTTTTACGTATTGTAAGAAATTAGATGGTAAAGTATTTCTGGCAGTAACTGGAATGTATATGGAAAGAAAAGTTCGTGGCCAGCGTGTGATTAAGATACCTGACGAAACTTTTCAAGAATCTTGGGAACAGAAAACTTAAGTTTTATGAAACAACGACTGGGTGGAGGGTAGAAATGTCAATAGAAACTCATCACTTTGGTTTCTAGTAACAATCCTGTGTCTGTCGGTACAGCGTTTTGATATTCGATTCTAAAGAACGCCTTTTATATATTCCATGTTAATGTAAGCGATTACAAGCAAAACTAGGTCATAATGTTTAATCCGTACTATTGGATGGATTGGTCTTCTACTGTAACTGCAATATGAACTATGACTATTAGGCCTACTCCCATTCTGGTAGTACCTAAACAGTCAACATTGATTTTCAATCGGAGTGTCGGTGATGGTGTTGCCTTTTATCACGACGTGCTCGTTAAAAGTTGGCCTCTTTCCAGTAGTTCCGCCGCCATCACCATCACTTTGGCGACTAGAGATAATTAATACGTCCTCTGTACATCCAATCGCCCAATAAATTTACAGAAGCTTGCATGAATGCTGAACTCAGCGAAACATGCAGCTAATATCAGTGGCAGGAACTGAATATGAATAACTGTTCATTTGTGAGTTCAGAGACGTGTAACAGGCGACGGAATATGCCATAGGGTTTCGATTTCCGTCTGGGATTTCCGTTCTACCATTACCGCGTCCAAACGTACTCTTGCAACTCTTTCAGCCCGAAATATCAGATTGTAACTGGAGGGTCATGTACCACTCATCTTAGTATAGTTTCTTGTTACAGACTTCACGAAATGTTACGCTTATGGGGGTGATGGGAACTTGACATTTTTACAGGAAACAAAAAAATTAAATGTTTTATCTGAGTGCCCGTATAAAATTCTATTTGTCTTAATGATTTATAACACTAAATGTTGTTGTGGCTAGTCGGCATATAAGAAGACATATCTTGTACAATAGATGGAAGGTTATTTAACGACATTATGTGACCTGGTGTAATTTTTGCCGTCGAATAATAGAGGGTAGTCACATTTTACGAAGATGGTGACCTATTTCAAGGTATTATTCGTCCACTCTCCTAGGTTCTTTTCTAAGAAATCGTTACTTTAGTCGTTCCATAACGATTTTTCCCATTTTAATGGAACGCGAAGGTACATTGCCGTGTTCACAGAAGCCCACCATACTGGGCAAGTTCAGTCCACTCCTCACCTTCATATCCTTATTTTTTATATCCGTTTTAATAGTCTTTTCCTAACAGCCTCTTCTATTGAAACGTCCTAACCAAAATTCTGAATAAGTGTGCCTCATCTTCCATGCGGACTACATGTTCTGCCCATCTATCCTCCTCCTGCAGTTCAACTAACGTCATTAAATACTCTGTTAGTCTTCCAGCATTGTCCTAATTCGAGAGTTTAAAATGTGTATTGGAAAGAAGTTCTGACATTTAAGTCGTGACGTTATTTGGTACACCCCTGGCTATATATTTTTCTACCCGAGGTATTATGTAAGAATCAATATATCGAATGTAGCTTTGGAGGCGGTCGACTAGTAGGAACGATTTGCTGACGCATGTAACTCCCCGTCGATTTTGTACAAACGGCCAATAATGATAACGCTTGAACGTGTTATAGATATTGAAGTGATTCCTTACGCACGACTAGTAGCGCGATACCGCTGTCATAGCAGTTTCTAAGGGGTATATTAACTTAATTATAATGTCGATTCACATTATTATTAGCCCCACTCCATCTGTCCCCATCTCAACCAATGGTCAGCCAGTTTCAGGTCTCTATAATAAGCCTATCCCTATTATGATATTCTCCGTACATTTATACGCATCTCTATCTGTGAAAAGATAATTCACGCGTTTTGTTTGTATGTCCAATCACATGGCGATTCCCTCAAAATCAATTAGAGCGAACTAAAATGGTCAATCCACACTTCAAACCATGTCTGCTTTTGGTAATGTGTAACTCAGAACAGGTCTCAAATGTTCAACAACGCTACTACAAAAGCCCGCCATTGGACCTGATTCTGAACCAGTTTTACCCATCTCCCTTCTTCACAGCCAATTTTTTCTTAAGATCCATTTTCATTTTATCCTCCCATATTCTCGGTATTCCAATTGAGCATTTCGCAAGAGACTTACACGCCAATAATCAGTATATATTCTTTATTCCACCTCCCAGATTTATCTATCCTTGCTATTCTAGATGGTTTATATAAGAAGACGTTTCATGTCATGAAATATCCTATATTTATCACTTCTGTCACTAACATTATTGTCTTTCTAAATTTGATCTCTTCGCCCTGATAATGGAATCAGCAGTAACCTCTGCACTACCAAACTACACTTTGCTGCAACCTAGAAACCTAGAAGGCAGCCATCTTCAAGATTGTCCCTCTTCATTCTTGCTGGACCGCTGGCTTCGCACGTGTTCCAAACGGGTGAAAGTCACACAAGAGATTAATTAACCTAAACTGTAAGAGGGACGAGGTAGCACCTCCCATCGTAGTTCATGCAGAACGTCGCCTGCAGCCCATGAAGAATTTGACGTGGAGGATGATGTCCCCTGTGGACATCGTCTGGACCACTTAGTTCTGATGGCGGGCTTAAGCATGGATTACTACTTACATTTCGATTTGAACAGATAGCGGTAGCAGGTTGTACTCACGAACAGTCTGCATAACCAGGGCATTGGTTCAATGCCGTGGCGGTTCGCTCAGCGTGTTCCATGTTCAGTGCAGGTTCGCGGGCGTCTTTGAACGACTGGCACCATGGGAACATAGAAGACGCTGTACCACAGACTGTAACTGAAGGCGGAGATGGATATCAACCGCCTTTTCACCTTTGCTACGCAAACGTTTCATAATACCCTGCTCAACAGAGATCGTCACATGACCGGCCTGTTTGATGGATAGAGTGGGTCATTGTTAGCGCAAACAAAACACTACTTCCGTGCGCTTGATTGTTACCGAGTTGTCTTTCTTTGCTTCTCTGTTTCTTCCCCTTCCACTATTTATCTGCCTTTCAGTCTTTCTCCCTCCGTCTAACTCGTTTGCTACAGACCTTTAAAATATTCTGCACGTACTGTACCCAAAGTCGACAACAGTTGTTACACATTTGTGGACGGATTGCTATTCCGCAAGCTCAGAGGCCTAAAAATATGCCTTTCTTGATTTCTGGTTAGTGAATATCCCGGAGAAATCTATATGGTAGGGTTTCGTTAAGAATATTTTGATTGGCTCAATTTGCTGTGTGTTATAATACAAAGGACGTTGGTCTAAGATCTGAACGAATATCTGAATGTTTGATGTGGCCGTTTGTTTAGGATAAAGGGACTGTATAGTGGGCGAGTACCGAACTGCTATGTTTGTGGCGTGTGACAACTGTCGCCTAGGGAAAGTGGGCATGAATTAATAATTGGATCTTTGTCGAATACTTCACTTCCACTTCTCTTGGGCCTTTTTGTCTGCCTTCAGGACCTAATCGATGCCACATAGGGTAGACCTGTAGGCTATAATGTGCTACCGGCAGAATCTTATATAATATATTCCCTGACGTAACGTGTACTCAGAGACTGCGACAGCCGATATTCTGAATATTCCCACGTTTACTTTGTGACGATATAACGTATTCGAGAGATACTCTTTATTTTACACAGTCTGGCCACATGAATTCCGATATACTGCCTCAGAGGAGGTCAGGACAGCTCATTCCAAATCCTTGCCGGATCAAAATTCATGATCATCTTCTCATGTCAGTCTACGATACATAGTTCTTGCTGTGGAAGAAGTGTCGTTAGTATAAAAATAAATTAATCATCACTTATGTAAGGGTATTCTTATGGCTAAAAATATTGAGGTTAAAAATAAAATGAGATAATTGGCTTATTACAGATCGTAAATTGAAAATGAGAAAGACTACTTTGGTCTTCCGTACATTAATTTATCTGTACGTTTATTGCTTCATATTTAATAAGTGTTAAATTTCGTATGGGAATTGGATTTTAAGAGAAAAGTTAAAATAATGTATTTTGCATAAATTAATTTTTTGAACCGTGTTACAAATATGATAATATTGGATTGGACTGTGTAAGACATGACGAAGAAGCTTGGTGATGAAAGACAGGACATAGTTGCTAAGCTAAAGAACATTATAATAATTTACTAGAAGTAAACAGAACATCTAAGAGGAATCGGTATTTGTAGACCTCGTAAGTGTTGAGACTTCAATTTCAGATTGTCGTAAGACAAAATGGATAGAACAGTTAGGAAGGCCGGGGTATGGGTATTATCCCAGTGTGGACTTGAACCACGTACTTCCAGAATGGACCTACTAGTCATGCGACGACAGGGTTAATGGAAATTGTAACACGGATTGCAGCCTTGCCCACTGTCTGCTGGGAGTTTGCCATTCTTGCATGGACTAATGCCATTTGAAATTAAGCAATTCCCTGTGTGACGTCGATATGATTTTTTTTTTATTTTCCATCTTTCATCGCCATCTTCGATCAAGCGCTTTACATTTTTTCTTAAACCATTCCCACTGATTCCTAACAGTGAAATATTAATCCGAGTTCTTAAAATATGCTTCGGTGG
>NW_019059570.1:919882-997266 GCF_000696155.1 Zootermopsis nevadensis
ACAGTAATTTCACATACAAATTTCCATAAACCCTGTGAAATATTTATTGGAACTTAATTACTTTTCACAGCTTTAAGTATCGTGTTTATTTGGTCCGATTAAAGACTTGTTAATAGCAGTCTACGTTTTTGTGAATTTATGGATTATGAGGGACGTGGAAGGAAGTGGTCCGATCTTGGGATTGGCCTGGAGATGCTGAGAAGACCCACGAAATATGTCCTGGGATTTAAATTGATATGCTCCAGAACCCGAATTGCTCCTGTGCTAATCATTAAGGTCCAAGTCTGAAATGAAACTACACTACAGATGTCTTTATAAAGCGTTTTCATGCCTGCCACGTTGGTATTATTGAGAATTACCGACTCCACGTTCCACAATCTGTATTTAAAATTTGATATTGAGCTAGTTAAGAAATTCCTTACTATTATAGAGCATGAAGATTCATTTTAGCATCCACTGAATCCTGCCATTTGATCCTGTTCCTAGGCAGACGACCATATTTATATTTTTTAATGTTATACACCGAAATTTATATTTTACATTCAAAATGTTATATTCTTTTCTTATTTCTTCTATGTGTGTTACATGTTCCGCGTGCCTCATCCTCCTTAAGAAAATGTATTGATTTACTTAAAACACTCCATCGTTATTCGAAGAGTTAAATAGAACTCGTCAGTTATTATAAAGATGCATAAGAGGAAACATACACGGTGAGGAGGAGACATTAGCGGCCCTTTCCTTGCAGGAAACGTAAAGTATGTTAGCGAATAAATCTTGCACGTTCTGAGGCATCCACGAATACTTGCCATAGCTCTTGTCGATCACACTGGAATGATCGCATTCCTTCTTCTCTCTGGAGTATTCTGTCCCTCGTCTCGTCTCTGTCTCGTGACAAATGACGACGTATCAGAAATTCTTTTGAAATATAAAGTGCATAGCAAATATGTCGTGTTGTGAGTAGCTGCAGTAGAGAAATGACAATTGATGGATTTATTTTTCAGAACTTATATTTTTGTTGTTGTGAGAGATGGAGATTACATAACTTCCGATACCGAATGTGGAGTTTGGGTGCTAATTGCATCTCCGTTTTGTGTATTGTATGTTTCTATGATTTTGTACTACTTTATTTTTCAAGTTAATATTCTGATATTTGTGTGAACTATGCTCCTCGTAATGTAATTTCTGTTATTGTTATAACGTCATAGGCATCGGCTTCTTTCCTAGTCTAGAAATTATCCTGGTCCTTATGCCTCTGTTTTTGAAATATTCAGCACACATTCACTTTCTTTATCTGAATTCTTTCTTAGGACTTCTTAAAACCTCACCCATTTTAATGATTTGTTTGTATTTTAGTTAATATGAAGTTATTTTATTGCATTGGAATGTCAGGTAGAGATAATGTTCCTTTAAGAAGTTCGACATCTTATCGGCAGTGTCGTTTTTATTTAATCACGAGATTAGCGCTAACAGATAGAGCCTAGATATGAAGGAGCTGTAGAAGGCGCTAATTTGGTTTTAAGCAGTCACAAACTTCAGCATACGAGAACAAAGAAACAGCAACAACATTATTATTATTACTATAATTACTACTATTACTATACTATAATTAATTGAATTGAATTGAATTGAATATACTTTAATGCTTGTCTGTAATTGGCTGTTCTGCTGTTGTCAAATACGTTAATGAGTGGACTGAGCTGAATTACATTTGTTGGGTAACGTAACTTTGTATATCTGCTAGTAAAGAATGAAAGTTAATTTCAACTGTCATCACATGTCGGGAGAATCTCCCTTCCCTTATACTTCAAAATGCTGTATATATTTTATGCGTACGTAATACACACACATTCATGCATCCGTCCAGACATTTCCTGCCATAGAAAGATTTTCACATTCTAATCTAATACCTGACATACAGAAGACGTGGTATAAATTGTGATTTGATGATTGGATTATATGATTTTATCAGCCTCCTAATGAATGCTTTTATTATATAACTAACATATACTGATTTATTTTCTGGACGGATGAGAATTGTATATGAAGATATTGTATCAACATGCAAGATATTTACTTGGAAAGACCCAAAAAGACACACGAGGGGACGTAGAATCATAACGGTGTACCTTTTGACTGTGACACAGACTCTGTAAGTAAAATTAACTCATTGACTGATTGCAGTATTCAAAGAGGAGTAAATTAGATTGTACACACGGTGAAAATGAGTCTCTTCCGTCCCTGTAATGACTCCGTCCTCCCTAATCGTACGCCACGTGCCATTCTAACACGATGTGTGTGTGGACAGACTTCTTAAAGAATGCGCCTCTTCAGTGTTCCCACCTTGTATTTGTTGGTATTATCGTAGTCAGCTGTCAGCATCTTCTATAGTTCTTTTTATGTTGTTCAAATGCCACTCAGTTCCTTCAAGCGGTGACCACATTCAGAAGAGGAATGATATCTATCGCATTTCTTCTGTCTCTCCCCCTCTCTTATATTGCGCACTATCCTTTCTAGGCCCTGGTACAATTACTTTATTAGCCTATTTTTCGTGTTTTATTGCGATAGACGTCATGTCATAATATACACACATGTCACTCAGTGTGGTGTTGCCGTTAATAAATGTTGAACTAAGCGATTAATTATATGTAATGCAGCTTGTCAACATTGTGGTATTAGTATCCTGTATGATTCCTTGCTGTAATTTACACAATCGAAAAGGCATTAACACCCAAATAATGGAGAAATACAGAATTGAAAAAGAATGAATATCTCGTTATCAGAAGCACGGAATGGTCGATGTTGGACTTTCTGGGTTGTGACACGGTGTGGACTTCTTGGTAGATACCGACGTTTCAGCCCTGAAAGATGGAGGCAGTATGCTCCTTCGAGTTCCTGTAAGTCCACATGTCGTAACAATCCAGAAGAGTAACATTGCCATGTCCACTGCCGCGAGAACCCAATACTACAGGTTTTAATACAGTACGATATGGGATTTAGGAATTCAAGTTGGACAGGCGAAACATCGGATTATTACTGACACAGAATGCTTCTAAGATGTTCTCTGTATCATGAGTACACATACACTTGGAATTACAGCTCAATTTGCAATTTTTGTCTCTTGCGTCAAAGTGGTGTGTGAATTTTAAGTACGATACATATTTTCTGATTTTGACAAGATAACTTTAGCCCGCAAATACAATGCACGGACCGCTACATGAAATTTACAGACTACACGGCGCAACAACCCGGAAGACGGCCATCTTCAGGATAAAAGTAATAACATAAATAGTTGGACACTGCAGGGAAATTTCACTCCTTGGAGAGAATCTTTTATTATCAACAATGTATGACTATTTGGTAAGAAATATTGGCAAACCAAAATAAATTAGGATTAGTATTGCCCTACGCATATTATTACAGATGTTAAAATTAAATTGGATTTGATTGGAATTTTTTTAAGTTTCCTTTGATATGCGATAGAGAATTCTCTTAAAGGTTTTGGAACTTCGAGTTATAGTTCTGTTGAGTTGCGTTTCAATTTACTTGGTTAATTGTGGTATAATTGAATCTATTCTGAAGTGAAAAATTCATTACGGGTATATTTAGGTGTGTTCGTGATGTCCTTTATTTTAGGCACAATATCGACTTTCGTTGACGGCCACTAATTGAACCGTAACAAACCTTAATTAAGATAACCCGACCAGAGGGACTCGAATTCCTGTCCGTTCGATCCGTTTCAATGAGAATGACATTATCTGTGTAACTGTGTCACGTGATAAATGTGTGTGTGTGTGTGTGTGTGTGTGAGTGAGAGAGACTCATTTGAAGATAAATCGCTAGTCGGAGCCTTGTGAAGTGTTTCCAAAGGAGTTTGTTATGAAACTTTGCTTCGAATTACTCGTTTTCGATTTGTACACTTTTACCCGGTGTCGCTGTCATTCTGAGGAACATTCCATGTTTGTTATTTGCTTCGCGTGCTTGCATGGGCTGTTCACGGTTTGTTTCGCTTCACTATAATTTATTTCAGTAAAATATGAGTAATCTTGTAAACAAGAGCAACTTGAGCATCGTGTAACTGACTAACCCATCCAACAGTCCTTCAGAGTTAAGTTCTCATCTAAAAATATCCCTGGTTTTACCAAACCTGCAGGTTAGTTTCCTTTAAGGAAGAATTGATTATGTTCTGTCCTATTCCAGAATAAGTTGGTTACAGTTCACTTCTCACAACTTACCCAACCACGTACTCCCCAGCCTATGATAACACCATGTTTGTGTTTTCCATCAGAAATGTAGTACCTTTAATATTGGAAGCATTGTTTTTGGAGTTTGATGGAGTGTAGGAATAGTAAGTGTATTTTGACGATGTTGGGAGTTAAACGATCGGGGCCCACTCACCTCCATCTAGTGGCGAGGTCAAGAAAGGGCGGAGCTTTACCTCCACTGCACCATATATATTCATGACATAGTGCTTAATAATAAGTACCAGGGACAGTGTAGCCTTTTCTGTGAAAACACCTTTGAAGTCAAGCCGCGAGGCGTCTTCATATAGCCTGTTCTAATGCGTCTATATGTGCCAGAGTTAAAACAGCGGGTGATATGTGGGCTAAATGAGTGTTAAGATTTATTACAGCGATTTACCAGTATAGTAACAAGATGAAAGATGTGTTTTGGCATTGAAAAGCTACACTTAGCAGTTCAGTAAAACACAGTAGGCTACCATATGTTAAATTGATTCTTAGTCTATAAAGCATAAAAATACGACTTCATCATTCTTTGGAGTTGACTGTTTAAAGAGTGTTAAGTAATTTAAAACCATTGAGATATGTACAACGTATCTGTTAATTAAAAATGAAATATCGTCTGTCTGTTTTTGTTTGTCTAATATTGCATATGGCATTGTGATTGATTACGGCCTGTGTTGAATATAATATTAACTACCACACAGAACAGCTCACATGTGTAGGCTTTCTCCATGTCGATTGCCAAGAGGCACAGTGCTAAAATATTCAGATGTAGCTATTGTAAGTTGTATTTATAACAATTATTTATTCGTAAGGGTATAATTAAATTCATTTGTTTACATCCGAATCACAGGAATTCGTTGACAATGCTTTTCTTAATTAAGATACATAAAAGTGGCGTTTTTATGAACGGTAAAAACGAAATATTTTATCTTAGACGTGCGAAATGTGTTAGAATTGTTATTTAACTTGATACTCATAAATAATACATCTATGATCGGAGGTTTTACGGTAGGCACATAGAAGGAAGGCGTAGGTCTCAGACACTGGGATGTCGGGTTTAAAACGCGCTTGGATTATGGAATGTATTCGATTTTCTGTGTTGTGTTTCGTTTACCGGTAGGGCCTTATGACAGGCTGATACCGTGTCCAAGATGATTTACTACTTATCTAAAGGATTCGAGGTTTTAGAATTAATTCAGACTCGAAAGAAAACAGGGTTTAATCCCCGAAAACCGAGCAACTTATCTATGTTTCCGCTATCTGAGATTTGTCAGGCTTACCGCCAATGTTTCGTGTACTCGCAATGATTATAATCTTTGGCGAAAATATAGTTTAATACATAATTTGTAGGTATGCTTATGTACCACAGATTATTTTATAGTGTTCTGCGACTTCAGTCGTACCATCTCCGTCACTTCCAGATTTATACTTGTGGGTAAGTTAGGGGTTATATCATCCCTGATACGAGATTAGATCTTTCAAAAGATAGGAGTAAATGCAGTCATGGTTCTTCACGAAATACACAGGAATATACCTTAAGTAATTATAACTTGGAAGATCTATAAACGGTTTACGTTTTCTATCGCCTCAGGAGTTCACGTGAAGTTCAGGTGACATCACGTGGTGGTGAACCAACATGTACAACGGAAGAGTGTTCTCCAATTACTTGACGATTATACTAAGCTTCATACAAATCGGGCGAATAATTACGCTAAACATTGTTGCAGCCCGCCATGTTGACAGCCTGGTTGGGATAGAAACCTGTTCCATTCGCGTCACCAAAACTGATACGTAACTCGCAACTACACCTACACCAAGAGATTTTCTATATTAATAAATAGGGAGCTTAGCATTCATATTACATACAAAACCAAACTTTGGCCGTCGGTTTGGGATAGTTCCTTACTCCATTTAATCCCTCAAATACAAGCAGCGATGTGGACAACTTGGCAGAAGTTTGGCGTTTTGTGCCTTAGCAGTGCAATGGAATCGGAACAGCGCCTGAAAGCAGGCTTTACGTTGTACACGAGGCATTCAGTTGGTCAAGAGTTAACAGCAGATGCGCGTAACGGAGCGGTTAGATCTCTTTCGGTATTCCTCGTTGCACTTTCAAGCGTTGTTTGTTTTCCCATTCTGTTAATTACAATGTGCCATTATCTACAAATCCAACTTCTGTTCTTTCTGTGGGAAACATATGATTTAATTATCGGATACATTTATTTTCTATTCTTTCCGACAAATAGAGAAAGAACATTTCAGCTAATAATGTAATACACTTCATTACGTCTGGAATTTTGTTTTTATATTGCTGTAAACGTTGTAACTACGAGACTGAATCAAGTCGATTTACATGTAGGCCTGTTTTCTGTGAGATATATTGCACCAACGATTCCTTGGTGGCTTTCTCAGACGTAATAATCAATCGTACTGTTACACGTGCTATGAATGTTAAGAGTAGCGTTTTTACCACACTTAAATCTATGAAAGGTGAAATAATTATATTTGTAGTTATGATAAAGACATTCCATGATTCTGTGAATGTTTGATTATCAGTTTCTTTGTAATCACGTTTTACTGTCTGTTTACTGACAATGCCAATAAGAGTCGCGTAGTCTCTAAAGGGCATGACTGTGTCTAAGTAGACTGTTATCAGCTGTGTATTTAGAATGTTTCATGTGTCCTCTATCTGTGACAACTTATGTGCGATGTAATTTTACTAGGGTGTTAGCGACGATTTTATAACAATTGTAAACGTATGTAATATTGCCTAAAAATACAATATATTGTCAGTAAGCGGCGTATTTTGATCGCATGTGCTATCATAACCTCAACATTTTGTCGAAAAGTTTAATTATTGACATAAATAATGGATTTGGGTTAAGTACACACTGTCAGAAACACTTATTCCATTGTTGATTCAATGAAGGAATTACTGTTGACGTCGAAAATTGTTGCGATATTTTAAGATTTATTTATTACTTCGTGTGAATTAAAGTGCGTGTTAAATCTCCATACGTTAATGCTAACTGTGTTAGCCCGGCTAACACTTTGAACAGCGAAAAATAAAAAGTCACCCGTACAACTTTTGTGGTTCAGTTGTACTCCATACATTGAACACAGCAGATTCGATCAGATGAAATGCATCGTTAGCAAGCTAGTTGATTACGCTCGCCGCGAGCGTAACGACGCTAACAACGCCTGGCTGTTTGACAGTTTTCTGAGACAGATACATCGTAAACGTTCTCGGAATGTTAATGTACTTAAGGGTATGGATGATTTTTTAAATATAACTGTTTTGGAGTGAGTGTTTCAAGATGAATAATTTCTACATATCTTATTGTTGTTGCTTTCCTTTAACCTATATTTGCAATAAAATAAAAAATGTATACTCTTAATTTATTTTACCCCATATAACATTTCTTTCAGGTTAATACAACTTTTGTGTTATAAACTAGTTATCTATATTTAGTGAATACTGTATTTGAAAATTGAAATGAGAACTCTAGAACTTTGAAGCCAGAATTGTGACATAAATAGCGATTAAAGACGAAATTTCGTAGGAACTGAAGTCTCCTTTGAAGACCTAGTAATGAAAGAGTTGAATTTAAACTATAACGCTTTTAACTGCTTAAAAGTAGCATTCACTGTCCTCAGTTCTCGTCTACAGGTCCGGTCCTCCTGTCGTAATTGCTTCAAATTATTGCGTGTCATAAGACTTGACGAGATCCCGTGAGAATAATCCATCAAGACTCGAACTTGGGGCGGTAATGTGGGTCCCGCTAAACCATTTCATTGCCGGATAAGTACTCAGAACACTGTGAGGTTGTGGGTGGGGGTGGAATTACAAATGACGCTGCTCAGCGCTTGAGAGCTAACTGGCAGAGTCTCGTTGAAATAATTTTCTATGTGCCATTGTTATGGGCGTCAATGGAGTAATTTAAGGGCCGGGGAAAGGGAGTTTCAGGTGAAAGGAACCCCACAGCACGCATGCATCCAGTGAAGCTTGAATACGGGCATTGTATCTGTTAAAGCAACAGTGGGATACGAAGCAGAACATTTCTTTTTATTCTTCACATAATATGTGGTGAATAAAGAAAGATTATTTTCTCAGGATATATTACACAGTTATCATTGTAGTGGTGAATAGTTGTGTTTTTTTAATCATGTATATAATTGGTAAGTGATCGTTGAATATAATTCGCTTTTAAGGAATTGTGATCCTTATCGGATAATATTTATGAATGTGTGTGCTGTGGTAGTGCTTTAAGGGACTTGGAATCGTAAAGGATAATGTTTACGACTATGTATCTTTGTTGCTTTAGATTGTATTGTCATTTTAGCAGTCAGATTTCTGTGTTCTTTAAATGTTATTTAAACAGCTACTGCTCCAAATGCTTAATTTTTTCCTCTTGTTAAACATAATGTCTCGATTCCCGTCTTTTGCTTCATCTTTGGATGTGTTTGTCCTTTCGTTTTAAATTTGACGTCTTTTATAAAATTGGTAACTTTTCATTTTTCCACTTTTTACCTCATTCTGGAATATTTTACCCTGACATGATGGTGTAGCAGTACATTAGGATGCGGATGGAGGAAATGGTTTTTGCGTCTGGAGGAGTGAGTGTGGAGTTAAAAATAATATGCATAGTTCTGCAGTTCAAAGATTACAGACCTGATAATGAGAAATAAATAGATATGGTTTAAGATTATGTCCGGTGGCGTCCTTTGGAACTACTCATTTTGGTGTCTTACAACCTTCGGAATTTAAAAATACCGTTGATTGTTTAATTAATTAATTAAATTTGTTTAGTAGAAGCATACTGTTAGATGGGTGTTAGGGAAGTATGTCTAAGAATTTCATGTGGTTGGCTCATTATCGCATTTAATGGAGGGGTTGAGGGAGTTAGTGGCGTTTAACCTACTCTTATGTAGGATTTAGTTTATTCTTGTCTCTGTTATAAGGAACATTAATGTTTTAAATTGAATGATTTAAACGTTTAATTACAAGGAATTACTAAATAATGAGCGTAAAATATAATAATCCCCGCATGGTTGCGTCTATTCATTGGTCAAAAGTTATATATCCTACAGCTTCCCGTGGTATAATGTGGGCACACCAAAGCGGCGAGGAATATTCGCACATAACACACACCCGGGGCATCTCATCTTCAAACATAGTCTGATATTTGTTACCCACTTAATCTCTGAGCATGCCGGGAGGAAAAGAAGTGTCTTTTTTGTATGTGGTGGAATTTCCGTTCATCCAGCGCTGTTCTGCTGGAGGCGGCCTCTGGCGTACAAACTCAAAAGCTATCGGATTATTCACTCAACGGAGCGTTCATCCCTTGCCTGAAGAGAGACTAATCCTCGTCCTCGGATTACAATCAGATCGACGGCTGCAGCAGCAAAATGTCCGCTGCCCTGTGTTCTAATTTATTATGGATGTAAATGCCCGCGCAAATTCATTCGGTGAGAGTTTTAATGGGCATGAAAAGAATAATACGTCCCTCTGCAAGAAACTCGAATATGATTCTGCATTTATACCAGCTTTGAGTTGTTATTTATTGTAAAATTTTCTTTATAAAAGTCCATAGGTTCTCTATGCGAAGCGTCTGTCCCGGCTAGAGCTGTGGAAGTAGCAACAATACACCGCTTGTTTTAACGTTACGTAACGTCTAATTTCGTCTGTAGACTCTGTTTATTTGGATTTCAGAGTAAACAATAAGAGTCTTTTAAAATACGTAGTTGAACGTCTCCCTATAACTCTTTATAAACATTATCAATATCACTAGTAATCTTTCCTTCCATTCAGAATCGTAGTTATCTTTACCTAGTTCAAGAAGAAGTTTTCAGTCAGCTTAACATTATGCTTCAGTAAAGTGACAGACCTGTAGTAAATAAAAATAACTTCCATAAACGGAGAACTCGTTACGTCAAAATAACTGTAATTATCTTCAAACTCGAATCAGAGGAATCTATTTTCTATCATCATACGTTATTTATGTAAGATCTCTTTTAATATTGACACGGCGGCAAGTATGAAGATGGCTGTCTTCTGGGCTACAGCGCCGTGTAGTCTGGTAAAAGTTCATTCATCATTTCAATGTTGCTTCCCAAATTTGTAGTTCGTAAATTGTTTGCTGTGCTAGCTCGATTCTGTTTATTGAATGTTATGTGACGTGTGAACCAAAGATTCTGTACAGTCAATTTTTTTTAAGACATGATATGTCCGTAAAATGTACACGGACGAACACATGGATGAATAGAATTGCAGAAGAAGAAAACTTGTCAGTATGCGTAATGGCGTACCTAAGATTCAAGTAAAGCATCACTTTAAAAAGAAAAGTGAACTCTATATTTTTCTTCGAGAGATATAGGTCTGTAGCATATGATTTTGATGAGGTGTCGTTGTATGACTGAAGTCAGCAAATAAGATAAATACTTAACTATAATTGAACTGTATAACCACCATTTAACATTCATTATTTACAATTACAGTACTTATGAGCAATTAAAATATACTGTGTATAGCCCATCATGTTTCGACTTAACATCGTAATCTTCAGGGATATTATCAATATGTAACCTCAAAAAAATTTGCATCAAGAACAAAAATAAACTTAAAATTTTACATAAATTGCTCTGTTAATTTAACTCAGTTAAATATGCTGTGGTTTATGACGTTTTCTCATAATGTTGTCTGCTTTTTAAGTTTTATACGAGTCTCTATTTTGAGCATTTTTTGTGTGATGTTCTTTTGTAGTGGTCTACCTCCTGCTTTCTACAAATACACTACAAGTTTGTTATTATTTGTTTGGAGCATTTGTTTATTTATTAATATGATTTCTGAATTTAATTCTGTAGCGTATTGGCGTGTCGTGTGTGTCGCTTTGCGTGATGCTACTGACAGTGTAATGTCTTTCGATCAACTGATATAGGAAAGAAATGTGATGTAATTAAACTATTATGCGGAAGAAATATGCCGCCTAGGGCACACAAGGAATATGCAAATACTGTGCCCGAAATAATTTCAGCGCGGTTTTTTGGTTTTATAATCCTTTGAAACGGTATGAAGAAGAATAATTAATTCAACGGAATAAGCTCTGTATCACGACATTGTTCATAATTTGTTACGGAATGTGAGTATAATGATGTTTAATGTGAGACTGAAGAAATGTGTATTCTGTTAATTACGTTTGATCACGTATTGTTTCAGTTAAACAAGCTGTGTATGATGGCTCGTATTACATATTTGTACGTTGCGAAGTGTGGGCGTAATCTTATTTAATGTTGAGTTCTTTAAGTTCCCTAGAAAAAATTTAGTATGTTCTGAAAATTGGTTTCAGGCGATGTAATGTGGTGTGACGTGACGTATGAACTAAGAGTGCAGGGAAGGATGAGAAGGGACGGGAAAGAAATGCGGGAAAAACGAGGGAATCGGATAAAGATACGAAAAGGGTGTGAAATGAAGACATGGGGAGTTGAGTGACGATAGGATGGACGAAGGAAGGGAATTGGAAAGGAATAAGGAATACAGGAGTGATGGAGGGCGAATGAAGAGGGTGGGGATTAAAGAATAATTAAATCTTCTCCCGTTGAATTTCAACGGGCTTTTGCGTTAGTTTAGGAAATGGATGTCTGCATTTTTATGAACGATTATAGTATTTATTAATGAAAACAGCAGTTTACAAGATTAAACTGTCAATAGATGGTAGAAAAACTTTATTATAAATCTTTACAAGATTTATAGCAGACGTTTTTGATGGAGAAATCTCTTTTCTGTCGCTGAAGTGACTAATAAGCCTAATATAAATCATCTAAGCTTTGGGAAGGATAATTTTATTATAACCTTAGTAATAAACATTACGTCTGGCAATTTTTTCTTCCGCGTGTGATTTGTATTCTTATTATCCAGTTTATTATATTGTGTACTTTGTCAAGCCTTACGAGAGAGCCAACGAGTTTATAATAATACTCTTTCTGCAAAAAAGAAAACAGTCATTGTTTACTTCTTTGTGTAAGGAATGTATAATGTTTTTCTAGTTCGCTTCGTTAAATTCCTGCAGATTGGATTTTTATTTTTAGAGAAAACAGTGGACATTTTAAACGATGTATGGGTTTCCGGTTCTCTGCTTCGTGACTTCTACTCGCTGTCTGTGCCTTGTGGTCTATAACTGAAGACTTTCTCGAAGTCCTCGGTCATCTGGACAATAACGGCACCAAGGTCTTCCGACTTCGTTTGTTTACGAATACGACATTCTTTGTGCCCTAGGTCAGAGACGTTGGAAAACTAAAATGATGTTCAATCTTGATGATGCTGTCTTTAGCTTAACAAGTAGCGTCGAATGATACTTTGACTAATGAACCGAAGAAAAAACTGAGAGGAAGCGGTTTTAGCTAATGTAATATCACTAAGAAAAACCATGAAAACCTAAGGACATCCGGCCTCCGATCCGAAATTTGAGACTTAGACTTTCTAGGCTTGGTATCAGGTTGAATAATCTTAACAACTGAAATTTTGGGCTTGTATGTATAGATGTTTTTTACTAGAGGCTGGTAGACAAGTGGGGCTGGAAGTAAATTCAGAAAAAACTAAGTACATGTTAGTATCTCGTCATCAGAAGACAGGCGGGCAAAATTATCTTAGGGTGGCTAATAAATCCTTTGAAAGGGTTACAAAGTTCAAATATTTGGGAACAACAATAACAAATCAAAATGATACTTGTGAGGAAGTTAGGAGGAGACTAAATTCCGGAAAGGCTTGCTACTTCTCAGTCCAAAATATTTGGTCTTCCCGTCTGATTTCTAAGAACCTGAAAATGAAAGTATACAAAACAATAATCTTGCCTGTTGTTTTGTATGGGTGCGAAACATGGTCTCTCACTCAGAGGGAAGAACACAGATTGCAGGTGTTTGAGAATCGGGGGTTGAGGAGGATATTTGGGCCTAAGAGGGAAGACGATGGGGCATGGAGAAAACTGCATAATGATGAGCTTAAAAATACTATTTGGGAAGCCTGAAGGGAAGAGACCGCTGGGGAGATCTAGACGTAGATGGGAGGATAATCTCAGGCGGGATCTATGGGAGATAGGAGTTGAAGGAAACTGGATTTTGTTGGCCCAGGACAGGGTCCGGTGGAGGGCTTTGGTTAATTCGGTGATGAACCTTCGGGTTCGGTAAGCCATCTAGTTAGTTAGTTAGTTATGTATAGATGTTAGTTCGTAGCTCGAGAAGGGATACACCGATACGCGCCAAATTTTAGATGCTTATTCCTTGAGACCAACAAGAGAATAAGAGGAAGGTTAAATAAAACTCCTGAAAAAGCCATGTGTTTTTGTAGCTCGGAAACTAATCACGATAAATGAACTGCGACAAAACCAAAGTTGCTTGACGTCAAGAGGAGGTTACAGAAACGAAGGCCAGAACCCCGAAAAATCGGTCCCGTGTTTTAGTCCCGGTGAATGTTATATACTCGGAAACTAAGCACAGTACAAAAACGGCCGCAAAGATGAAGTTGCTTATTTCGGCGAGTAGACTACAGAAACAAAGGCTAAAACTCCGAAAATCTGTCCCGGGTTCTTGAATGTAGTTTTCGTAACTTGGAAACAGGGCGAGTCATAATTAAGTCTCGATGTAATGAAATTGTAACTTTGAAATGAACGAAGCTTCAGGTATTGAGAAGTTACAAATTGTAAAAACAGGCTTGACATTTACATCAATATGTTGTGATTTGTATCATGTCCGTAGCGTTAGTCATATTGCAGTTATAATTTCTTTATTTCAGGATAGGCCCTATGATTTTGATTCACTCTGAATATGTCGTGGAATGATATAATGATTAATTAACAGGTCTGTGTATAATAAAACATGTAGAAGAAAGCTGTTTTGGCCTGATTTAAGGTATTCTCACGTCATTTGCCTGGAAGGTCTGAGAAAACTACGAAAATATCAGTCATGATAACCGATCTTTAGTTGGAGATTTGAAATCGGTCCCTTCCGAATGTAAAACATTTTTTAACTACTCGACCGTTGCGTTCGGCCAGGTAATTGAAACAGAAAATAAAACATTATTTCGATCGACCATATACAGGTGAAGAGTAAACACATTGACCACCTAAATGATGTGAAGTTAAAATAAGGGGTTAGTATCTCAGCTAGGCACATTAAGCTGGTTACCTCAAAAGTTAAAATATGTGGAACTGGCCTATTCTATTTCAGCCGAAGTTCACATCTCGTTTTTTGAGACCTCTTTCGTTTCTTGTATTATTTATCTTCGGTCAAATTGAACCTATATATGTTAATCCCATACAGTTACACAACTGTCCCACACAAAACAGTTTAATATATATTTCTATTTAAAACACGAATACCCTAGTATGTTGACAGTGACGAGGTGAAATTTTAGTCACGTGGTTCTATTGAAATTTGCACTTGCAAATAACAGACATCACAAACAAAGAACAGGAAGGCGAGAGAGTCCAATGAATCATACGGCAAAGCGAGAAGAAGCAGAGACGCAAATAACAACAGTCGAGTGTTGGTACGGAGCCTCGTGTCATATGCAGACTGCGCAATTGTTCCCAAAATTTATAGCGCAAGGAAGTAAGATATGAATTCCGACAATTTACTGCTCGTGTCCTCTCTTTACCATACCCAACCCACACACAGACATTTACACAGATAACTTGACAATAGCGTAATATACCTGTAGTGCCATGCTTCGTCTTGCAAACCAACGACTCCCCTGATTCAGTGTAAAATTCTAATAATTGTATAATTAGTACCGGTTCTATGGAAGACAAGAATAATCTCATGTTTAGTGTAGGTTCGTTGATTTTAATATTTCACCCTGCGTTGATGAAATATAAAATGGATTTATCGAATTAACTCCATGGAGCAAAGTCGTTCTGGAAGCGTTTATGGAAATTTAAAGTAAGTTACCATGTTCACTAGATCTCGTCATCGGTCTCTGTCCTGAGCCAGATTAATCCTGTCCACACTATTATATTATTAAAATCCGGGTCTCACAAGTTATCTGTCCCCTTAAGATTTTCTGACTAAAATTCCATACGCTTTTCTGAACTCAGGCGTGATATATTCCCCTCCCAACTGATCGACCTTAATTTGATCATTATAATAATCTTTGGTGAAAAGTAGGCCTACAAATTCTGAAACACTTCATTGTGCACTTTTCTACAGCATTCCCCCCAAAAATCATTATTACTTATTTTACTATTGTTGCAGGTTGCATATAGGGTTAATTATTTATTTTTTATTTTATTCCTGTGCATTGATAAATGTTATAAGGCATAATTCCAAGGTATTTTTAAACTGTCGTATGAATCAGATGGACTCTTATTAGAAGCTAGTGTGTTATTACGTAACTCGTTCGAGAAAACATTGTAAAAAATGCATCCTTGAATCCATTAGGCAGTTTGAAAAGGAGGTCGACCTTTTACGTCACTTCAAGGTTCTGCATTTAACTTCCACCACGAAATGTCACGGAACTGATAGCGACCGAATTATACCGGAAGAATACGATGTGTCCTTCCAGTCTTAAAGATGAATGCAGTGAAGATTCGACCGATTTTCTAAAACGAATAAATTTATTCGGTTGTTTTAAAATATTGGAATATTTCAGCAGTTTGTAATAATATAATTACTTGATGATTTTCGCCAGATTGTACTACTTACTAGATACCTTATTTGTGGTGAACAGGTTTGACAGAACCGTCTGTACGAGCGTAAGAAACAGATCGTCTTCGTTAACTGCAGTGCAAATAATCCTACGTATCACAGGTTCTCAGTTGTGTTTTGCCATTCATGCTGTTTGGACGAATTCTCTTTTATGATGGAATTTCGAAAACCCAGCAACAACACGACGGTGGGACGCCAGAAACATCATTCATTATGCACGGGTCGCGTTTCTGGTTCGGTTGACTACGGCTCGCAGTTACATAAACGTTGTGTGACTGACTACTAGACGAGTCGACTGACAATGTCCGAACAAATTGAACGCGACATGCTTCACTTTCACCATACTGACAGCAAATATAATACAGCTCCCCGAAATAATATCTGGCAGTCCTACACATTAACCATCCATTATAATCCTGTAAAATAATATGTAGTTTGTTGTACAGATACTTTATACTGTTTCATCGTCAGATCTGTCGTCAAACCATCAACAGAAGCTCATTGCTTCTGTATTTCTCTCGTACTCGTAGAATAAATCGAAAAATGATTATTCAACATTGTCCTAATTACCATTGATTTCGCTGGCAGGAACATTGCCTCTTGACTCTCACGATGCTTGATACTTGCAAAATATCAACTTTTCTCTGTTTGTGTTTAAATGACGTTCTATTATTGTGTGTTTTATGTTAAGCCGATTATGCAGAGACCTTTGTCAAAGCTAGTAGTCGCTTTGCTACTCAAGAAAGTGTCTGCGTTTTATGGAAACTTTACGGTCCATTACGGTGCTTAAAAGAACTGGTCACTGGACTTTTTCACGGGCCCGATGAGTTAAGCTCACAGCCTCATATCTTATTTTGATAAGATTCATTTTAATATTATCATTTCCGCCTAGGTCTCCCAGGTGGTTCCCCCCTTCAGTTGTTTCCGGCAGAATTGTGTTTGTATTTTTCTCTTCTGTCTCACGCATCATCCTACAACTTTTGATGCGGAGTACAAATTGTGAAGTTTTTTTCGTTGTATCATTTTCTTCAGCCTCCATTGTAACTTTCTCCGTCTTCGGCTAAAATATTCTTCTGGGGACCTTGTTCTTAAATTCCCTCTGTCTACTAGTTTGTTTGTTTGTTTTTTGTTAAGGCTAGAAACAAATATATACTAATGCAAAGATATTAATACAATAACGGAATTAAGGCTTAAACATTAACACAAACTCTTGGCTTCTTTTCTGTCCGTTAATGACTAACCGGACTCAATATACTTTTTCAGACAATGTGATCATATCGGAATCACACAGTGGATGTTTGAGGAAATTTGATTAGGCTGCATCTGTGGCTTTGAACAGAGATGTGACATTGACACATATGTACGGGTGATTACACAAGGACCAGTTTGAATTATGAATTATGAGGGGTGTTTGAGTCTGACTTGGAGATTATTAATACCTGGCTTCTAAGTGTATGTCAGTCACTAATAGAGCGATGTAACGATTGACAAGAGGAGTTAGCCAAGCGCCCGCTGTCCGCTATTAATGTGTCGAAATATGATTCAATTTAATAAATTTAGTATCTGCTATATTCACCTATTTTGCTTATACTGATTCAAAAATTGGCCAACATTTGAAATTTAAACAAGAGCCTGAATTGGTCTTCTGTGTAGTAATGCTTAATGGACTGGTAGGTAGATATAAACGTTTCATCGGAACATATTGCCTACATCTTCAGAGCTGAGGATGACGTTAATACTCAGCAGACCGACGAAAACATCTTCACCGCCGTGATAACCTCAGACTGCATAAACATAAATTAATCTTGTGTTTTTATACCGAGTAGTGCAAAGATGGACTGCATTTGACCCACCTGATACCCCATCTCTCGTCCAACGTAATCAGTCGTTGCTTTTCGCAAAGGTTGGTAGCAAGTTCAGCGATTCGAATCTGACTAGACGGTTTCAATGAAACATTTATTCGTATCCAATTCCGTGTATATGATGTGATCGTTACCAGAATGAACAAATTTCTGCCATAAAATATCACTCATATTCATGGACCTATCATGTCTAAAAAGGAATTCTTTCATAAACCTGTATAAGATTTCTCAGTTACTGAAAATTATGTACTCTATAGTTTAAAAATATTAGCTACGTCTGAAATGTAGTTGTAAGTACAATTGGCTCATACTAAAATGAAATAAACAAAATGAAGATTAGTTGGTGTGGGAATAAACAATTAAATGAATGAAATTTAGTTGTAATAAAAAATGAAAACCACCAGTTTATTTAATATAAGCCTACTTTTCGTTTGGCGTTTGTTGTTTCCGTGTAATTTCATTACACTGCGAGGTAGAAGGTGTATTTATACATGCGTAATACAATCATATATGTGACTCATTGATTCTCTTAACATTTGTGACAATGAATAATTCAAACTTATGTAAGAGACTGTCCGTTATTTTACAGTGAATTGTATTTGATATTCACGATGTTTCAGAAACTGGTTACACTCACGTATTGAAGTGAATAGTTGTGATGATACAGATTTGCGAAGGAGATTAAAAAAGTCAGGGCAATATTGGAATATTTTCGCTGTACGATTGGCCACTCTGCTCAGGCATGGCCGTGCAGTAGCTCAAGGTCAGACGGTGACATGTTGTCAGAGCGCTTCAGTTGTCTGTTTGTGCCGCGTGAGTCTGGTGTAAAGATGTCTGTTCTATTAGAGATTTGTAAAAGGCCACGTTGCTTCTTTTGGTGTAGGAAGGAATAAGCAGTGTTCGCCTCAGTGAAGCGTGTACGAGAAGATCGAAATGTTTAAAAGCAGCCGAACCAATGGTGTTTATGCAACAGGTAAGCAGGACCATCCCCTACCGAAAGAAAAATTAACCAAAGTGTGGAGCGTGATTAAGCAGTGGTTGCTGGAAACTGTAAGGTACTTATTGCGGTAACTGTTGCAAGATCGGGCCGTTAATGTTGCTTTTCTTTGGTGCAAACACTTTATGCCAGGCATACGGCGCAAATGGTGCACAAGTAAACCACACTCAGCGTGTCATTGTTTGACTTAAATCTACAGTATGACCAGACCTCAGCAGTTTTGCCAGTCATACTACGATTCTTGAATCCCAATAGTTTTTTGCTTTAAAAATATGTAATGCTCTTGTTATTTATTTTCGAGATATTGGCAACCCTGAGAATCGAACCAAGATTCGTGTGAATGCTATACTTGCACGCCCTAGTTGTTTTCTTCGGCTATACAGTTTTATCAGAGTTTCGGGTTCAATTCCGACCATTAATAATGTTATCTGGTGAAGGGGATGAAATATTAAAATAACCAATCGCCTGAAGATGGAATTGCAACAAAATCCCGAAACGTAGTGTCTTTTAAACGTTTAAGGCCGACCTGCTTCAACAGTCAGTAACTTCATTTGGTATTTATGTGTTTCGCTTGATTCTTATTGTAAACATCGGATATTTCTTTAAACAACATTGACCATTTGACCTTTGTCATGATGCAGTACAGACTGAAATACTTTTCAGGTTATTTTCGGTTGTAAAGGGTTAAATATATTGAAGACATAGAAACTGACCAGCTTGTACTGTGGTATAATTTCTACATAACTCCCCGCCACTCTACTCGTACGTCCATGTCTGTCCACTCAGATGGTTTGATACCGTTGATTCGTAAAGCATGTACCCTATTGTAAACCCATATAAAAGCAGAGTGCCTACTGCCCAGTGTCTGCAAGAGTCGTGGTAGTGGGCTGACCTTGCTGGACTATGAGGCGATTGAATTATCTGCGTATTGCATTTCAGGTGGAGGGAAAGTGCACTGATTGGCTGCGGGGGATCTAGCTCCTGGTAAGTAGAACTTCTCGCCTCACTTTGCGTTATCGTTTTGTCTATTTTCCGTTTTACTCTGAGTAACATGAAATATGCCAGATTACACCTCGAGGGGTAATGAATGAACCACTCGTCTGTGATGTAAATTACAAACATAAGGTGTGCGTTTTTGTTTGCTACTTCTTCATGGAGCTGGTATTACGGGACAAGTGATGATGTCTCTCACTCAAGCGGTGGGGCGTTGGGGGTCCCGACGGGCAATGGATCGCAACTTGTATTTCGCAACATGATTTCAGTTACCAGCCTGTTATGGCTTGGGAAAGGTGTAAATTGTGTCCAGTATCGATTTTATCCCTGTGCTCCAATACACCTGTCCCCCTTGTGATGTCGTTCCCTGGGGAACCCTTTGATCTGTAACCACACCCACTTAGAAATTGGGCAGTTTAATTTTACAAACCCTTCATATATTGTGTGGTCACTTATATTGGTTTTGTTCTCAACGATACATTTTACTGCCAGGGTCAGATTTAGATGTTCTGGGGCGATGAAATTTCTTAATCTTTGGACGTAGGTACAAAAAGAAATATTGGTGTTTTAAAATATCTTGTTGCTATGATTACTGACGAGGTGTAGTGAAAAGCGGATTATTAAACTAGCAATACGAACTAACATGGGTACTTTTTAAGTTGTGTAATTTATTTAAAGAACAGTTAAGGACTTTAATATAATAACGTTAAAATATGTTATTTCATTCAGGTCTGTCATAATATAAGATCCTCAGTTTCTGACATTTAGCTTATACGTAAGTCCGGAATTTTCTACAGCTGTGGAAGATTAATTATACCACGTCTCATCCATGGAAGAAATTATGTTAAGGCCATTGTTGTATATACAGTGGATTCCGGTTGACACATCGGGACTAGAACACTTTGGCCCAATTAAGCGATAGCCCAATTTACGGGAATCTACTGTAGTGTATTATCGAGCTGTCGCGTAAGGTCCTTTGCAGTTCTTGCATAAGCCTACCTGATTATGAAATACTATTGGTCCGCGTATAAGACACGTTTAGTCTCAATAAAATTTTCTCGGGTGATCAGCCTCGTCAGATGGTTAAAAGATGAAACCGACGTTTCAGGGACCATCTCTGTCCTCATAACCAGGGTTCTGATTTGACCGGAGGATGTGGTTGTCTCCCATGCCAAAACTTTCATTGTATATCTTAAGTGCAAATTTTACAAAATGTAATCAAAGTCTATACCTGGTAATACTCTAAGCCATTCATCTTCATACATTTTGTTATTGTGGAAACAGAATAAAATATCCCGCACTTATTTAAATAAATTACTATACAGGCTGATTCAAAAGGTTAGGGCCAAACTGAAGGAGGGTATAGAAGGACTGAGAGAGAACTACTTTCGAATAGGAATCCATGTCCTCCGAAGTTATGCTGAGTCAGTCGAGGCCATTGAAGGTGGGGAAATCTGATAACATACCGCTGAAATAAACGTACTTTGGTTTGTAAGATTGCTAATGTAATCCTTGTACATTAATAAAAAAACAAAATGAAACTAGTAGGAGAATAGCAAAGGACGATTATTTCAGCGGTATGTTATCAGACTTCTCTACCTTCAATGGCCTCGACTGACTCAGCATAACTTCGGAGGACATGGATTCCTATTCGAAAGTTGTTCTCTCTGAGTCCTTCTATACCCTCCTTCAGTTTGGCCCTAACCTTTTGAATCATCCTGTATTTTGATGGTGCCTTATAGACTTGCATGTGTAGGAATATAAATCTAGTTTTTCGGGAGGTATTTTGAGGTAAGACGTGCGCATTATCACAAACCATTCAGGATTGTGCTTAATCGGCCGTTTCTACGTAATCGGAAATGTAAAGTTTGACGTAGTACCAAAACGTTAAACCACATTGTCTTTGTTCCTTTCGTACATTCCAACTGTAGGCTACGTAGTTTTATCAGTGGAAATTATGAATTGAACTTCTTCGTTTTAATCTTGTTCCTAGCTGAGGTGGTTTGGTATGAAATTGTAGCCTGCGGCATACAATTACGTCGGATGGTAAAGTAGCAAAGTCTAATGTTACGCCAGGAAATAGTTGAATTTGGAGCGTATTCTCATAGGTTTTCTTAATTAAGAACGCTGACTTATTTTTCTTTCACGTTTTCCTCTTTCATTAGCTTCTCCTTTGTTCATTTTGTAACGAACGGTTTCTCGTAGGAAAGCTGAAAAGGAGTAGCCCAAAGCCACATTTTATTCTTTTATGTAAAAAATAGATTTCTTTTTGCTGCAGAAAGCTTTGTGCGAAGTTGTACTGTGGGTGTTACTCAAGACTAACTAATAAGATTCTCTGAATGTCATATTAAAATACTATGCTTTTGCAAGGAGTACGTGGCGGATGGAGATATGCTTTCTGCATATGTTCTTTGCCCTATTCGAAATTGTTTGAAAGTGGTTGTTCGCGTTAAGTTATTTTATGATTGCGTCACTGCAAATTTACGTAACGTGGAATAAAATAACAGCAAAATGATTATGAATGATTAGTCGGTAAGGATTTGGGAGGAAGCGATTGTGGCACATGTTCGTGTGTGTGTGTGTGTGGGGGGGGGGGGGGGGTTACTGTTCAAATACCACTTGACGAGGCCTTACGATGAAGTTAACACGCCATTTAAATTATATCTGTTTAATACTCAGGAAACGCACGTATCTTGGTTGTAGTCTTTTGGAATGCAAAGAAGACGACAAGACTAGCAAATAGGCCTATGCTGCTGTACGTCGCAACTACACTTTAAAGGCCAAATTCGGGAAAATAGTATTTAAATGACATTTTATAATTCGGTTCCTACCTCAAACAAAACGCAACGCATTATGTTAACTAAGTTCAGTATTTTAATGATGTTGAGAACAATTTTTTTCTCTTCTGTGGGCCATATAGAACCCATATGGGCGATGTGCCGAATTACTTAACGTTACACAAAAGAACCAAAACCTTATAAAGTTTTAGAAGTTGTGTATTGATGTATTACGTCCACTAGAAATATTGATCAGGTCATTAAAATAATGACTGAAATAGGGGGTCTTGTTATTTAGCAGGTCTGTACCACAGGGACGTATGTACCGAGGTCTGTATGACGTATGCAGAATATAACATTAATAAAAATTAATTAAAGTTACACATGGTAATATTTGTATGATAACTGAAATTTAATAAAAAGCTGTCAAATAACTTACGTATATATAAAAGTATAAATTCGAAGCCCTAAGTGAATTTTCCCTTCAAATAATTCACAGCAAACCAAACTCATAATGGGTCGACAAACGTTTCTGTAGGGCTTCTACGTTGTTACCATAATGTATTGGTATTTTAGAAAGATGGACGGACATGACGAAGCTAATAGGTATATTTTTAGAAAAACGTTTAAATGAAAACATTTTAAGCCGATGTGTTACTTCATGTTAAGGCGCGTATTTCTTCTCAACACATTATCAAGTTGGTTGCAAAGGGATTTTTGACTTGTACAAAAGCTAATAAACTTGATAACCCAGCTGTGTTAGCTTTTGGTATGCATACCACGTGACTGTTCCTAGCATTTTTGATTGGTATCTTGAACATTTATTTTACACAAGAACGCCAGAAAAATAAAAATTGTGTGTGTCAGTTTTGTATTAGCGTGTGCCTTTTTTTTTCAAAATGGAAGTCAATATTGCTGGAAAATGTCCAAATAATGTAACACGGTTTGCTTTCTTCCTTTTTTCCCTAAAAGGTGTTTTAAAATGAGGGGAGAGGGGTTACGATAGGACAGCCACGTGGAAGGATTATAAAAAGCAATATGGAAATATGGATGGGACGGTATAAAGGTAAGTGATAAAAGAGGGTGAAGGAAGGAGATGGGAATCATAAGCCATTGAATTTGAACGATATGTTAATGCTAGTAATCATATTGGCGTAATTATAAGATTGCAACACACCATTGTTCGTGTTTGGGAATTTGATGTTGGGAAACGTGATTTTATGGAGTAGGAATTTCTTGAAACTTTGTTTTATTAGGTCTGTAAATTTCTTCCTATTAGATACCACACAGATAATCGGGGTATATGGCCGCGCGATTCGAAGAGCTGTGCTATTGTGTAGTCATATTAACTGAATATAACTGGAACTCTGGCAAAGGCTTGAAGTATCGTTATTACCAAACATTTTCACTACGTGTCCAGTATGGTAATATATTGGTGCATTTCTACAGTTCAGTTCACATATCTCTTTCCGGGATCAATAAAATAAATTACGTATATTTGACAGTTATACTACTCTTACTTTGTTGTATTTTGCCCAAGTCAATAATTTGAATTGTGTGTGGCCTTTCATTTATTGAGTTCAGTTATTCCATGGACATTAATTTCTATTAGAAGCCATCGTATGGGATGTTTATTTTAAAAAATAAATATGTCTCGCTTGATAGTATAATACAAAGTCGTGGCTTAATGGTGTCATTTAGGATTTTATATCTACACAGTTTCTTGCATCTGTGTCCAGATGGTACCGTTCACGATCTTTCGTCTTACCACCCGCTATCTAAAAACGTAAACAAACTATAATTTTACCCGTTGTTTTTATGGGTGCGAAACTTGGTATCTCATGTTAACGGAAGAGCACAAACTGAAGGTGTTTCAGAACAGGGTGCTTAGGAGAATGTTTATGACAGGACGTTGGAGGTAATAGAATTTTTAATATTATTAGGATGAGCAATTAAAAGAGGATGTTATGAACGGGGCATGTAGCACGCATGATGGTGACACTAAATGCTTAAGATATTTTGGTTGGGAAGCCTGAAGGAAGAGAACTCGGATGTCCTAGGCGTAGTTGGATGTTACTAAAGCGGGTCTTAGGGAAATAGTTTTGGAGGTTGTAGATTGGATTCCTCTAGCTGAATATAGGTTCTGGCTGCTGGGTTCTGTGAACACGGTAACGATACTTCGGGTTAAATAAAATAAAAGTCTTCTTGATTAGCTGAGCGTACTATTAGCTCCTGAAGCAGGATTCTGTTCCATCTTCATTGATTAGGATGTTCATCTATCCTATATCCATTTCAAGTCCTTGTAATAAGGAGTAATTGTTTCAAAAATAATTACTAATTACAGTATGAAGATGGCATTACAAGATTGACATAGTTCGGTTTCATTTTGTATACTTTTATCTTCTTGTGCGTTATGTGTCAGAAATGTGCACCGATTTAGTGGTGTTGTCGTAGAGCGAGCCCTGTGCTTTCATGAAGTAAGGGATGTTGTGACAAGAAATAAATGATGCTCTGGTCGTCACAATTGAGAATCCAGGATCTAAACGAGGTAGGAAATATGAGCTAAAAATCGGGAATTGTTTTATAAAATTATTTATTTTTATTATAGAAGAAATGATCGAGTCAAAAACTCTGTGAGTTGCAGGTTTCACATTTTAAACTTAAGTAATCTGAAGATGGCCGTTCTCTGGATTGTTCCGCCGTGTAATGTGGTAGAAATTTACCGACGTTTCAGAGGTCTTTGCAGGATTTAAAATCCGTAGTAGTGTAGTTGTCGGAAACTGATGGATGGTATTCGTTGTCAACTGGCCACGGCACACAGTCGAATACGATATTGCACACTGCCACGATTTGTGGGTGAAACAGCGACTGTGGCTAGTGTGCTCCATTATGAAATGAAATCTCTAAAAACAGTTAGGTTAGCAACGTTTGAATCTCGGAGGCTAGTTATTCTGAAGCACAAGGAAGTGCGTAGTGGCAGGACCTTTGATCGATCTAAATTCTATTAACACATCTGCTTCTGGTTCATTAAGTCCAGTACTGCAAGAATGTCATGCAAAATTACTGACAAAAAGTCGTGTTCTTTTCTTAACCCCGCAGTTCTGTGGCGGGGTAATGGATTCCCCAACCGATTTTGTTTTAGGTGCTGTCAAGAGATGACAGCACTATGTAGGTTTTCTTTGCTGTGTTCTTATGTCAGGAGGAGGACAGAAAAGATGAGAAAAAAGTTGTTCATTTTTGTATTTTCGTGAAAGGGATTTAAGATATTTTCCTTATGTGTTTGTGCGTGCGTGTGTGTGATTGGTGTCTAATACTTATAAACTCAAAAGTGTAGTTCTTATTAAGACAACCCATTCATGCTGAGTAGTGTTTCATATCCTATTATCTTGTTGCACGGTGTAAAGAATTTTTCATTAAAACCTCATAAGCACCATTTGCCTTTATATCTGAGTATTTTAGGTTCTCATGGCGGCGACTGTGAAGATGACTGTCTTCTGGGTTGTAGCGCCGCGTATTCTGATTGAAATTTGCCAAAGTATCAGAGGTACTTGATGCCTCCATCATATTTATTCTGATGAAACACCTTCGAAACGTCTTGTAAAATTATACCAGACTACCCGACGCAACATCCCAGAAGACAGCCATCTTCACAGTCGCCGCTGTGAGAATTTGAAATATCACCAAGGTTACAGTAAATTACAGGGAGATTTGAAGGCCTTTAATGTTATGTTGCATAGTATTCGTATAGGCCTAGGCCCGTACCAGGGAAATATAGCACCTATAATGGATGCTTCATGAAATAGCATAGCGGTGAATCTCTGTATTTGAATTTGTTTGGAGGGGATGAGGGTTTATTCGAATGCAATCTTTACCGGGTTACGGGCTATCCCGATTTATGTTTTCCATGGTCTTCCTCAGTTTTTCAAGGTAAATTAAGGTGCAGTGACCTTGAAATAGACTACAACAGACGCCTTCCATATCCTTACATGTTAATTTTTCACCTGTACATCGTGTTCCACGCTTTAAATCTCAGAAGATTAAACGGCGTTTTAAGTAATTAATTGCTAGAGTGGTACTTTTCGTTACAGAAGAATTTTCTACAGAAACATAAGTTCACACTACGTGATCAGTCAGTTTATCATACTGAAATTTTGAACTTGTGTTCTGAATGTCGACAAATACTTTCGGACGAAAAGTTTGATAATCCTGTATACAGTTTTGGATCCAGCGGATCAAGATTTTAAAGCTACATGTTTTGTATAATCCAGTATTTCGATAGTATAATCCTGGTTTCCG
Source organism: Zootermopsis nevadensis (assembly GCF_000696155.1). Next base: position 946,746 of record NW_019059570.1, read on the forward strand.
CTAGTTTTACTGTGGCTACCACGACGTGTAATCGTGGGCCCCTGAAACATTTAACAACTTCGATATTATTTTAGATCATATGCTCGATATTTTGTTTCTTCGAGACATGTTTTAAGAAATAGTCTTTCAAAGTTCTGTGGTTGCACCTGGCGTTTCCATATAAGTTACAGATGGTCTTAATGAATCGAGATGTACCTCGAATAAAAGTTTATCGCAGAAATGTCCAGTTTTAATGACATTATTTAACGACTGCATGCCGTTCTGTGAGTCGTAATTGAAACCAGAATGCTCGCTAGTTTAACGTTTTCGCCGTTAACGTTAAGAGAATTAATGCTTATTGGAAAAGGTTTGGAAGTTTGTAGAACCATTTTAACGGGAAGTACGAGATACGGCGTTTTAGATAGAAGCGGATCTAGAAACAAATGCAGTCTCCTAATTTGAACATGCTGTACACTTAAAAATGTGTGCAACGTTGAAAGAGATATGGCAAAATCTTTACTTATAAATGCCGGTGTTTTTGTGAATGCCCCGGAGGCCCACCTACGCTAGTGTTAAGAAAAGTCATGGCGCGTGTTTTCCTGAGGGAATAAACTTTCACATAAGCTAAAGTGTAGCTGTTAATCAGTGTATGAAAGTAGCTTAGTATTTCGGCCACACATTTATACGTCCTAGTATAGGTGTTTAAATTGTATTGTTTGATTAAACTTTATGCATTGAATCCATAAACAATAACGCTGTTAGATGGCTGTCTTTGTAGTCTGATAGAAGTTTGTCAACGTTTCGGAGGCCTTCGCTGCGCCCATCATCAGGGCGATGATGATAATGGAGACAGCAAAGACGTCTGAAACATTGGTAAAATTCTACCAGGATACACGGCCCTACAGTCTAGAAGACAGCCATCTTTGGACTCACTGCCGTGAAAACATCAAATCGTACTTAATAACGATGTTGTTTATTGTATATGTGAAACATAAAAGACTTTTCGTTGAATTTTCAGTGTGCATTGCACTAGTTATTATTAATAGCGAGGGAGGAGGGGTGGAAGTGACCTGATTTGGACAGTTTCGAGGTGATGTAGATGAATATACTAAGAAACATTAGAAAAAGCACGTGAAACGTTAATCGGGATAGCCGATCCCTTGCCGCCATTCCAACATCATAAATCCATAATGCAAGTAGAACGTGTTAGTGATGTGCTAACCTGTTCACTTGTAGAACTCTGCGTAGTTTTTCCGCGTCACATATATTATGCACAAAGCGTACTGAATGGTGTATGGTCAATCTCATCTGCTTTAGTCAAGGAACTAGAGAATTTAAAAGTTTTTTGTGCTTACTGTAAATTACTTATACAATCACGTAGCTTGTGAAACAACAGATTTTCCTCATATTATAACCATTATTTAAAGTAGACTGTTACCAAAATGTCGTACTGTGGAACCGGCTTGCGTTTAATTGGTTTTATATTTCAGACTTACGTCCTGTTGCAATTCCTTTCAAATGAAAGAATATTTTTTAATATTCAAATGAGGTTTCGAAAAGAACTTATGTTTGCTACTATCCTTAAGTGGCTCCAATTGTATACGAAATAGGAAAGAGACCTGTGCGTAAGTAAGATGATATTAAAAGGGATTTTAGATAAATACGTTGATTCAGATGGACCGGATTTAATTGGATGGGAATGTGATTCATTGTCGGGCTTGTGTGATTACAATGATAATTCTCTGAACGCCATAGAAGTAAGAAATTTTTGACTTCCAGAGTAGCAACATTTTAGCAAATCGAGCGCTTTGCAGTTAGATGTGGGGACTAGATGTAACAGGTCGATTGATGTAATTGTAAATTATTAGATAATGCATCATTTCCGTGCTTTGTTCGAGGTTTCTTGTTCAAGATACTACATTCTGATTCTATTTTACTTGGTGCTTGTCAAAATCAACCAACAAAAAATTAAAGATATTAAAAGTAGCTGTAAGTAATTCATCAACATGGTAACTGTTAAAAGAGTAGAAAATAAGGAAAGATATAACAGAAGGAAAATCTTATGTTTTAAACGTTTGTTTTGATCTCTAAAGAAGCGTAGAAAATTTAGTTCGGAATGTTCGTACATGTATATAGCATGAAATATTGATTGTACTCTGGAATATTATGAAGACGTAGAAAGGCAGGTAGGTATAAAAATACGTATAAAATGTGTATTTTTGAAAGTGATAAATAAGTGAATACAGAGAACGAGAACTTTTTGTGGTGCTATACTCTTTTTGTTAGAATAATCTGAGCAGAGCTCATGCTGATTTACGGTAACAGTATCATAAAAGCTAATTTCGAGAAATTGAAGTTGCAATTTTCCTACATAAAATTGATAGGCCGATGAGCTGACCTGGCTTTATTATGGGATTTTTCTTTATGTTGATCAGATTACTGGTAATGATCTCTGCCTCTGGAACAGATTGATCAATATTGGTATCCCTGGTTATGGGTAGTTTACTCCTCCACTCGCTTCTGCCCTGATCCTTATTGGTATGCGTCGCAGTTGCTAGAGTTTGCCAAAGAATTGAAACGTTTAGCTAACTAAGTTAGCAAATCACCCCCCTCCAACCATTTTATCCCCTTCCACTAGCACGACTGCTACGTGCTGCATCTGCCCTGCGGAGACACACAGCAAAGAAATCATTTACCCTGCCAAAGTTTCATATTATAAAATGAAAAGTTTTGAGAAAGTAATATAAAACTTTTTTCTCTCTTCGAAGTGAAATTGAGGGAGGTGGGGGGGGGACGAGGAGGAGACTGAGGTGGAGGTTTTGGAAGGAGTGTGTGAACGAGAGGAAGTATAATGATTCGTTAGTCTGAATATGAAATAACCTCATTGTAAGTCATTATTCAATGCCATGGTATAAAAGATAAGGATGGATTGAAAATTCTTTCAGTTCCTAAGTGTAGTACAGTCTTAACACTTTATGGTGGTCACTGATCTGCGCGTTGGACGATATAAGATAGGCCTTCTGGTGGAGAAGGCTTGGGAATGTGCTGAGATACTGGTAGCTGAAGGAGGGTTAGCGAAAGCGTAGCTGTAGATAGGACATATACGGAAATATAAACCATTAATTATCATGACCTTTATTTATTTATTTATTTATTTATACTGGTATGCCACTATATTTGTGACAGACCGGTACCTCTCTTTTGACATTTGAGATTTTCGCATCACCACTAAGACTGGACAGTATCACAGTGCAAATGAACGCAGACTTAACTGTCTCTCTTTTCTCATGTCGTATTGTATAGCTTTACCATGTCTTCTTCTTCTTCTTCTTCTTCTTCTTATAGCGTTTTAAACCTGTGTGGGTCTTAGCTTGTTCGATGATTTTTTTCCATTCTGTCCTAGCATTCACAATTCTTCTCCATCCCATCACTCCCATCGTCCTCACATCCTCCACGTCGTCTATCCATCATTTCCGTGGTCTCCCAGCTTTACCATGTACTTCATGCAATATAGGCGGCTGTGTTTCATTATTGCAAATATCGCCACTCTAAAAATAAATTGCATATTCTAAAATTATTCTTTCGCAACTGACGAGGATGTGTTTTAAATGCATTGGGACGTTTCATGAAGTTTGTTTTGAACCGCATGTTGCAAATAGTATTATTAGCCGATATCATCCTAAGCAAACGACGCACTTTTGTGTAGACCCCAAATAACGAATTATATCCAAATCCGTTCAGTAGTTCGGGCGATAAAACATGCGGACTGACTAGCACGACCACCTTTATTTGTGTTCTCTCTGTGAGAATAACACGGTGGTCCCCTCCGCGCTGTGTTCGCAGATCCGTGACGTGGAAGCGCTCGAACCCTCCCGCCTTGTTCTGTCAAGCGGCCGTCACCATGATTGCTGTCAGACGCTGAAGGAAGCCTCAGGGGAATCGTTGCAACGAGCTACACACAGTTAAATTTGTTACGTGGCAATGAAATACAGAAGTTGAACGTTATCCGCAAAGATAAGCATTTGTGACTGTATGAATATGTTTGCTTAGTTTGTGCTCCCAAGCTTCCTGGCTTGTCTGCCATCTTGTCGTTGCGGATGGATCTTGGCTTCAACAGCTGCGTTGAAACGATTCCATGTCATTCACTTTCAAGCTTCCTGTACGGTAAACACGCACACACAGAACACGAGCATTAGCAGTAATAACGAGTTAAGTTTAATCAGTGTATTGAAGTGCAAAGTTACTAGTGTGAACTTCCTTTCGGATATTAGCTCTTTTCGTCCTTTATATTGAAGCAAAAAGCACAAATCCAGACCTTTTCAGGGCCTGTCTAATGAGTGTCGAGGGCTCCTTCCGTGGAGATAACGCTGTGTGGGCGTAAGCTAGTCACTCGCATTCAATTACTGCTGAGGTTAAGAATGCGTGAAGATACAATTTAAGATTTGAGATTTTCACGGCGGTGAGTCTAAGGATGGATGTCTTCTGGGCTTGATGATGGAGGCGGCAAGGACCTCTGAAACGTCGGTAAGTTTCTACCAGACTACACGGCGCAACAACCCACAAGACAGCTATCTTCAAGATTCAATTTCCCCTGTGCTTAATTCAGGTGTAGGAGGTATATACTCTATTATCCCATACGTATTCATGGTATTCACCTGAATTAAGCGCGGGGAAAATTGTATATTTTATGTCAAGGAAATACACCATACATAAAACTAAAAACAAGAGAAACGCATTTAAACATCCAGACCCATATAAGAAGAAATGGGTGAGCTGTGACAATGTGGTGATGCATAAAAACATTGAAATTAATATTTTATGTCGTCATCATCATAATATTTTTATGCAGTTCTTCTTTCCATCTTGCTATACTTTACACATAAAATTGCCAACGCACAACGGAAACAGTATTTTTCGTACACAAAGGACTCAATTTGAAGTTCCAGTGCGATTATTTTATCATGACCACCAATTTGTGGCTGAAAGGGTTCATCTCACAACCCCTGTCATAGGGGATATGTGGGTCAGTTTTTTGACGACTGCATACGAGAGAGGTCGAATGTTGGGAATCGATATTGCCGACACTAATCAGCATAGAAACATCGGTGTTTATATTCAGATTTTCCTGTGTAAATTACAGTGAAACATTGTGCAAGCCGAACAGGAGAGGTCATGGCCAATCAGAGGTCTCTGCCAACAGAATGAACAGCTACACCTCTCCTTCAGTTTGTAGACGCCCTATCTCGCAGTTTTAATTTCCCCCGTTTGCTGTTTCCATTTCTCCCCTGTCTCGTTCGCCAGTAACCACCATAAAGTTATGAGACCTCATGTGCGTAGAACAATAGAATTGTGTATCCAGGGCGCAAAATGAGTTAAAAATAATTACAGTATGAGGAATCACTTACAGAAGTACGAAAGACCGTTTATTCGGTACTTTGAAAAGAAAAGAAAATTCTGAATTCATTTTCGGCTTGCGGAATAACTCGAAGAAGTTATATTCTATAGAAGATGAACGTGGTCGTCTGTGATACAAATTTCCTATTTTAATCCCCTTCATGATACTAAGTAGGGAACCTATTAAGAAACAATAATATATGGATGAAAATATGGCAATGCAGTTGAATAATTTATGGTTTTTAGGTGGAAATTATGTTCACTAAGGTAATACAGAGATAAAAGATATATATTCTTTAAATTAAGTACAACGTTATTTCTTTTGAAAAGATTTTCGAAACAACCGCTCCACCGACGGAAACTATCCCGGGTTCGAGTTTTGACGATAAAGTTTTATGTATCTGCAAAACTACGCACAAGGGAAGGCCAAGGCAAAATTTGTTCATTTCGGAGAGGATATTACAGAAACTAAGGTGAAAAATCCGAAACCCATCTTGGTAAAGATTATAGGTTTAGGGGCACTTTTTAAATAATATTGAACTATACGTGACCTTAGGGAAGGTTCACATGACACATACGAACCCACGATGAGAAGCTCTGCGATTGGTCGAAGAGCCTGAAGGCAGGAGACCACTGGGGAGACCTAGACTTAGATGGTAAGATAATATCAGGCTGGATCTATGGGAGATAGGAGGTGAAGGCGGTAGGATTTTGCTGGCCCAGGATAGGGATCGGTGGAGGTCTTTGGATATATCGGTGATGAACCTTCATGTTCCCTAAGCCATCTTGTTAGTTAATTGGTTATTCTTTTCTTCTTAAGTCGTTGGATTTTATTACGACCAATACATTGTACAGAGACATCCAAAGGGCTTTTTAATGTATTTCATTAAAACTTTTGTGCGTTTGCTAGAGCAATGTAACACATTTTACAGCGCAATTCGTTGACTTCCTAAAACGTAGTACAGATGAGAATACAATTGTAGCCACTTTCTTCTACGTCGTCAACTTCTTCTGAGAGAAATTCCAAAATGAAGAAAGAAATTACATTTCCATGACGTCATGTATATATAAGCCAAGTCACTCGAAAATGTGGAAAGGCATATACATTTGAAACTAATTTATTCATTGAATTCCTAGCACTCACTACAGGCTGAATTCCCTTATATTAACTGGCTAGATAGAAGAGAAAAAATTGGTATTCAAATTAACGCTATTTGGTGGGTGCCAAATTAAATATCCTCATTCCTGACTGCGATTATAACTTGTGCATGCAGTCTATCGTATACACAGTAACACGAAAGGGTCCGCATTGGCAGGCGTTAGAGTCAGACGAATAGAGAGGCACTGCGTGCCACTAATGACATTAGAATAAATTGATGGCATAAATTACGACTATACTGCACGCATATAGCGCATAGTAGAACCATGGTTAAGAAAGCTAATTAGTTATTTGCTAAAAGCATTTCTAAATATAATTAGCTATTGATGTATTGTGAAAGACTAAGGAAATGGAACTTGAGGTAGGTCATCACCCATGAGATATGAGTGTTGATGTACTTATAAAATTGTTAATGATATGCGTTGAAAGTGCAACAGTTAATCTACCTGGTCTGTAACATCTAAGTAGTTCACTGGGTACGTAATATAGAATTCTGTAACAAGGATGACTAAAATTGCGAATCCCATTTTCTCTGGATTTGATGTGTACTTCCGTGTGTTGAATTTAAGGTAGATTACGGTTAAATTAAATTAGTGACTGTGAGGGATAGAGCGTTTATGTTATCCGTGTTAGGCAGAATAACAGTTCAAAAAATGAAAAAGAGTGCCTTCTGTCTTACTTTCGTGGTTTAGTGGTATTCCATATACTGAAATACAGCATCTCGCCGCTAGAGTATGTCTCAACTATCTGTAGTTCCAAAAGAAAATACAGGCCTAAATTTCTAACTGATAATAGACATGTTCCCCAGCCCTCCGACCTTTAAATAGGAAAGTCCGATTACAATTATTTTGCTTGTATTTTGCATAGAAAGAATTCAACATATTCCGTGCTCAAGACATGCCGTCACTGACGCACGCGTAGATTTATGAATATATATTGTAATTGTAATATGTCATTTAAATCTGTGTGGGCTGTGGATCATGTGTATGTTGTCACTGTTTTTATTCAAATTTAGACAGTGGCTTTATTTATTATGTCACTGTGTATATGTTGTAAATTTGGTTATAGGTTATTGCTAAGTGGCGGAGGAAGGACTTTCAGATAAATGGTTTTTTCTTATTCTCTCGTTAAGGGATTATTATTATTATTATTATTATTATTATTATTTAGACCTGAATTGAATTATTATTATTATTACTGCTACTACGACACAATATGCTTTTCATCATTTCACTTATTCACTGATTTACTCTCCCTCAGGTTTTACACTCGTTAATCTGACGTATAATTACAGGTTATCATTTAAGCAACTACAAATTTCGTCAGTTCTTTTTCAAGGCTTAACAATTTGTGATGAATGTGGGAAATTCCAAGCACTGCTGCCTTTCTAATATTATAAAAAAATTCGTCCACTTTATTTTTATCATTAAAATAGTTTTATCCAAATCCCATTTTTTCATTTGTTGTGTGCATGTTTCGAGACCATATATTGAACAGCGAGTATTATGATTGGTGATTTTTTTCGTCTTTTTCCATTTCAGACGTTCCAATCAGGATCTCTCTTTTTCAGAAAGTGTTTGTACAGCCAAAGGATGTTTGAGCTACGGAATGAAATAAGAATTTCTATGTTTTTCGAACCCATTCAGTGGAAATATCTGCGGCAGTAGGAGCCGAAGATATGGTCTTACTCGTATGGTGTAATTCAATTCTTGAGTCATTTCCATGCATAATATATCCATTATGCAACTAGAACGGGACTATGTGTTAAACATACAGAGCTCAAAGCACGCCTGTGCGAGTAAGTGCTTTATCTCTCGCTCGGAGTAAACCCACGGCAAATGGTTTAAACAATATCGTCCAATTTAGTTTATGACCATGGATTAAGTTGGGAATTCTGTAGCAGACCCTCCTTTTCTTACGCTGTGTCGCTGTTGCTTCTGCTTACAATGCAAAGATGACCATTTCCGGAAACTGTGGCTTTAATCGAATGCCTTTTGATGTTGAGTCTTTGGTAACAACCGCTGTATCGCTCATGAAAGTTCGCTTGAGCGAGAACGTAGTTGCATTTGGTAGGAATTGAGTATTTATAATAACGCATTCAGATTATAAGTGCTCTTTGACTCGAATTCTCAACCCTTCCTCCTCACAGCTTTATATACACTGCAAAATGACCTGAATTAGTACTTGTAAATGTGTTTGGTGGCAAGCGAATATACTTGTTGGGTTCGAATATGTCTGTCTGTCTGTCTCTTTCATTTTCTCGCTTCTCTGACTCTTTCCGGCTTTGTCACTACAGATTTCTGCCAACAAACCATTGAATAGCTATGATAGTTGATCTTATTCCTTAAATGTAAACGTAAATTATAGACTTCTGTTCTGTAGTTTGCTAATAACACCCGGACGCTGATGCGTGTAGCCGATACCAGCGACCGCGCGTTCTAGGCGGGAGAAGTTTTGAGCCCACAGATTGAAAGTCGGATAGTGTAATCGAATCCCTCAGGGGAGAACATGTATTTATGCGGGAGTTTCATCCCGTCTCCAATTTTTTGACACGTTCGCAACTAAAGGTTTCAAAATGTGCCTTCGCCATGTCTGCATGTAGGACGTTTGAGTGTAGTGGGCTGTTTACAGTCAATTTCGTAGTATATGTCGGGAAGGAATGTGGACACTCAAGAAAAACTTCAGGCAGGAAAGTTCGACCCCGGCCAATATTTTCCCACACACACGAAGCAGGTGGCTGAGTAATACCGATACATCAAAACGTTCTTGTGAATTCTTTTGGTTATTGGCTATTGTACTGAGCATAAGAAGGCTAATTGTAGTATGTTTACACAGTTTTCAAGGTTAAAGTGTAGGTCGCAAGCTATCCCTTGCGTAGTACCACGTTGAGGCAGATGTAATGTTACACACATATTCTTAACCTTCGGTATAGATAAGGCAGTCGCATTCATGATTCATAATCATCTGTCATTCGATGCTGTTAATTTAAGCAGTCTATAAAGTTTTAAAGTTTCAAAGTTCAGTTCGGATCATTTAGAGACTTTCTAACTAACGATTCTGTTATAAATACTGTGTTTGTATTCGAATATTGAATCCCTAGGCGTTAAATTGGTGCAGGCGACCGAACAATCGGGAAGCTGTGTGTTACGGTCCGCCCTGTGGATATTATGCAGGTTTCCGCGCTTTTAATACGCTTCCGGTACCAACGTTCTATGGCTTGTGTTATTGTCTGGAGGGACACAAAAGCAAGATGCATTACCGTAGCACTGGTCAGAAGATGACAGATTTCAGCCTAAAACCAGTCACTCAAGCCCGTGATTTATTTCCATAACAGCCAGACCTCTCGCCATTGTAATACAGCGTTGTGGTTGATCATGATGTCTAGATCGCCGTGTAGTTCATGGTGATGCTATGTTGGTACAGGCTTTAAGATACAGAAAAAGAACCATGAAAGTCAGAATATTTGATAATCCGGTTAAAATACGGACACTTAAGGAATACAATCATAAATCGCCGTTAACATGTTAGGCAGTTAAACTGATATATCAGCTCTGTAACACGTTAGTTAGCTCAGCGTATAGTATAGCAGGAATTGTACAAATTTTAAGTTCACTATCTTTATTTACACTTTTCTTACACTTTCTTTTCTTTGTCATCTGAAGACGGAAACATAATCCAGCTTGTAAGATTTGAGGTTATCACAACGGTGAGTATGAGGATTTCTGTCTTCTGGGTTGTTGCGCTGTGTAGTATGGCCGATGTTTACCAACGTTTCAGAGGTCATACTGCCTCCGTCATCAGGGCGATTAGTCGCTCTGATGACGGAGGCAGTATGACCTCTGAAACGTTGGTTAACATCGACCAGACTACACAGCGCAACAACCCAGAAGACAGAAATCTTCATACTCACCATCGCCCTGATGACGGAGGCAGTATGACCTCTGAAACGTTGGTAAACATCTAACATACTACACAGCGCAACAACCCAAAAGACAGAAATCTTCATAATCCAGCTTTCAAAACGGTACCGTTTTATAATTTAGACGATGGACGAAGTCCGAAAGAACAGAATTACATGTTTTAAGGGGTATGTTAACTCACACCGATTGCGCCTTCTAGTTGTTCATACAACCAACAAATCGTTGTCAGTCCGGGCACTGCGGACCGTTATAATAAATTATAAATAGATAAAATTGCTGCATTTGGAATTTCATATTTATAATTCTAGTATTTATTAGACCTAGTACAGAAGTGTAGAGAGAAGGTGTGTGTAATAAATCAATCAAAATTACAACTGTTATAATATACATTGTGACGTAGGTTAGGGCATACACAGCAACTACATCACGGAGAGAAATCGATAATAATTCATTAGTCGATGAAGCATCACTGTTCACATGCTGGCGGTTACAAACTTTGGCATATTACCGACGTAACATACTTAGACATGGCAGGACATAAATTTCAATTTATGTTGCTATTAGGTTAATACGGCTGCCAGCTTTGCCAGCTTAAATGAATGTTCTGTGGTTCTTGTTACAAGGACTCTATTGTTTTCTAATGAACACTCATTCGTTATAGGACTAGAAATAAATGCTGTTCCTATGCCCCTAATTAACACCGTGTGAGGTAAAATGTAACTTTTCTCTGCGTCCCAAGTACTATAGTATGATATGTAAGGGTAAAGCTTAGCGTATTTTTAACCTCGGAATTAGATGGAGGCAAATGGTTATACATCAAAGAACCATCTTACAAGTGTATTTAAATTCACAAAATAACTCTGTGTCCGTCATGTAAATCGTAAGTAACGTAGAAAGTTGAAGATGACTTTCTTTTGGGTTGTTGCGCCATGTACTCTGGAAGAAATTTAACGACGTTTAAGAGGTACTTGCTGCTGCCTTCATCAGGACGATGGAGGTAGCAAGCATAAATCCAGAAGACTATCATCTTCATACTCACAGTCATGGTTACCTGACATCTCAAAACGTAGAAAGTTACATTCATAGAAAAATATTTACGTCTTAAATTATTAGGATTATTCGATGACATGTGATAGAATAGAACATCGTATAGCATTCGTGGTGGGGATAAAAAGATGGCCAGATTGTAAAATTCGGGGGTGGAGACCGCTACGTAGACCAGTTGAGAGACAAAAGGATGTTAAGAAACAGGCATAAAAATAAACTTGAATGTTATCGTACGACTCTATGGACCGTGTTAGTTATCGTGCAGTGTCAAATGGCAGGATGGAACTGAATGGCGCATTGTAGACTTGTTGAATATATTGATCGTGGCCTATCGTAAGGTAAAATATGTTATACAAGCAGTTTCTTGTCTTGACGGAGTAAAACTACAGTGAAGCTCAGTTGATTTATATTCGAGAACGAAACCGTGGCCTGCCGAACAACAATAAACAGAAAAAATGAACGCTGTACTGCGACGTTATGTTTAAGTCAATTTATATGAAATCCATAAATAAAAATAAAGAGTTGCTAATTGTTAAAGCATATTGTGCATTTGTAACAACTGGGCTTTAAATGGCTAATCGTCATAGATAGGTATCCACTACAAATCCAGCATAGAATAAATTGTGTCCTGAGGTATCGGATTCAAATCTTGGCCCGGAGAACGGCTATCATGACAGATTTTTGATTTTTATTAATCCCTACCTGCAAATTACGGGATAATATCCTCAATTTGGCGACGACGGCTTCCTTCCCAGTTTACTATTATGCATGAACTTTATCTCCTCGACCTCTGTACGTCTTTTGAACATTATGCTTAGGCATAAGGATAGCTGCAGCTATTAAGACATTTTGGTGTTTGTCAAGTCATAAATATGCCTCACGTACTACAAACATACTTTTTCTCATTGTGAACCTCCCGAATGACCTGCGTAGCTTTAATTTAATTGGCTTGACGTTGCGTTTCTTAAACGTAGCTTAACCGCGCTTTGTTTCACTTTGGAATGGCTAATGTTGTCTTGACATGGCTTGGTGACACATGGCACGTAGACTGTGTGCGATGCTTTTTTCCGCAGGACTTCGCACGTCGTGGCCATCAGCTTGATGTGGCTTATTTTAGGTTATCTCGGCAATGCTTGATTAATAACGTCTGTTGGGAGGATACATGATACTTCACAAATCAACAGCCAAGATCACCTTATACAAACATTTCTTGTGTGTTGTATCTTGCATTATTCCAGAAAAAAATTATAGGTGAATTAGCTATGTATTTTCCAGTACGACGTAAAATATTGTCCTGAGCTCTAGGGACTGTTTCTGAGGTTTGCAACTTACAGTTCCAATTCATGAGGATGTCGTCATGTAATTATCCACAGTCTGTAATCAGTTGCTGTGGTGAGGAATGTGGATCACCACCCTAAAGAACGTTGTCGTCATGTGATTCACTCGATTATGTTGTACACTCGAATCTGAACCCTGCCTCGTTGTTGGGGATGAGTTTTGTGCGAATCGACCGTGCACTGTCTGAAATTAATGCTGTAGTAACCTATTATGTCGGGCGTTGACAATTTTATTGTCTGCGGTCTGCCTATATTTGATACGCTCAGCATTTCGGGTTTTGGGTCTAAGCCGTATATAGATATTATTGCCGACGATTTGGAAAAATACCAAAATCATTGTTAAATGGTTTTGATTACGGCTTCGTATTTGGAATGTCACGGGTTCAAATCTCTTTCCCGGAGACCGGCACAAATATCGGAGTAATTCCTCAAATTAAGCTGTGACAGAAGGCTTCCTTCATTATCCTTCTATTAATATTCTGTAATTTGACGTTCTACAATCTGAACTACTTAAAACATTGTTGAATAAACCATTAACAAATAAATAGATTCTAGACATATGTTCCGTGGTGCTAAATTGTAGGACAGTTAGTAAATATGAAACAATTGGAAGAAGGCTCTGGTTACGCATTTTAAGGTATTATTCCATCATTTATCAGGATAGATTAATGAAAACCACAAAATACCTCAGGATCGCGTGTCTTCGTACAGAGATCCGAAGCTCCTTGCCATGCAGCTTTCTCAATTTCTCACGATTGTCAACAGCATAGCCGTTAATTGCAAGTGGAATGCTAATTAGAGATTGATTCGGTGCTTCCAGCACGCAATAAGTTACTTTACACATCGATGCTCCTGACAGGCCCGTGTTAAACAATTATTACTTTGAAAAAAATATTCGTAGGTCTGTTGGAAAATGTTATAAATCTGTGTGGTCGCTTAATAATACTATCCATGCTACATTTTCATTAATGTAATTGGAAGAAAGATGACACAAAATACAATATAATTCATTAAATAAATCGATCAGGCAGCATACCGTTACACTAAATACTATGCTATTTGCGTGTGCCTTATTTTTTTTAATGTTGTCGTTGAAATGTAAAAGTATGAGAACATTCAGTGGCGTCTTTTTACTTTATGACTGATCTGCTGTTGTTATCTGTATCCATTTGTAATTATGACAAAAACATTTATTCTGTCAAAATTCAGTTACTTCAAGACATGTTTCTGTTCTTAGACCTCTTTCATTTGGATACTTAGGTCTGTCCTGTTGGCCAATGGGCTTAATTTTAAAAACGCGCGTTTCTCCTGGTTTCAACCTTAACTTCTGATTAATTATTTGGGTTAGGAATGCCTAGTTTATTTGAAATTTAATGTATTAAAAGAAATATAATTAAATTTATTAAAATGTTTGCACTAGCATGGAACATAGCCTTTTGTTTACTGCTGTGTAATAGTCACTTACACAGCTGAACTCCTAAATCCCTCTCCAAATACAGCCCCGTCTTTGTAATAAGCGTTTGAACGTGTTTCCACAGTATTTAGAAAAACGTTTTGTCGAACTGCTAACCCGTATTTATTTATTAAATAAAGTAATAATTCATATATGGTCCTGGAGTCTTATTGGCAAGGGGCTGCAGACAGAGACCGGACAGATGCATTCTTCTCGTTACACCTCTAACAAAATTTAACCTTTGTGATTGGAAACAATTCTGGGAGCACACCGTGATTCAGATTCCACGTTATGCTTTAGGTGATCTTTTACGGTCTTCTTCGTAATCATCATGATCATTATCATCATCGCTATAATCCTGTTCGGTGTAGACTTTAAAACGCGCACTGTGTGTTATCGTATGAGAATGTCGATCTGGATATTCATAGACCGTACCTGGAGGCATAAAACAGAAATATCTTACTGATCACATTACTACCATATATCTGGGGAGAAGAAAATTGTATTTGTTCAAATTCCTTGACATGGAATCATGTAGGATATATTGCTGTGCATGCTGTAAATTTTGGAACACAAACAAGATATAAATACGTTCTTTGTTAATGTGATATGTACGTTGTTGTACCCTCACACGTTCAAAAGTTTTAGAGTCAGTTTTCGAAATAGTGTACTGCATTACCGGCCAGGTAACCCCGTATACTGTGGAGCTTTACTACACCCCAGAGCCATATACGTTACCTAGGTCAGATGGAGTCGCGGCCTCTCCTGGGATGGAACAATGGTTAGCAGGGGACGTGTAATACATTCATGGTTTCTGTACGGGCGCACACTACAAGATGCGCCAAAGGATTGTACGTAGTTACCGTCGAACTTTATTTTGGTTTCCATTACGCTCACTAGGTATCGTTTTAATTCTTCTCGTCTGATTTCATAAAGGAAAAAGGCGAGGTGTAGTACAACGGATTCCTGAATCAAAGATACAATGGTTAAAACGTATTATGTTATGTCAGTGCCTGTACTTAAATTTTGTCAGAACAGAGCAAATGGAATAATAATGGAAACATTGCAAATGAAGATGAATGTCTTCTGGGTTGCTGCACCGTGTAGTGCGGTAGACGTTTACCGACGTTTCAGAGGTTCTTGCTGACTCTGTTATCAGTGTGATTATTAATCTCGCTGATGATGGTGAAGTCAAGCACCTCTTGAAACGTAATTAAACTTCTACCAGACAACACAGCGCAACAAATAAGACGACAGCCATCTTCATACTCAGTACCATGAGAACCTGAAATCTAAGTGGAAATGAAATTTTGTAGATATGTTCCAGGACATGCTGTGAAAGACCAAGTCAGGAGTAAGGATGTTTGACAAGTCTCAAGCACTTTTGTTATTGATTAAGAAATCGTAAATACAATTTTGATTCGTATGAACATATTCGCGCGCACGTGGCTGTCAATGGTGGCTCTGCTGTATTTTGTCACCATGTGGTCTTGTACGTAGTTACCGGTTACAGAACACATGACCACGATCCACACCTTCATGGCCATCAATATATCGAATCTCATGCATAGATTTGGGTAACTAGTTTGTTATACTTCGTCACTGTACATGATATACTTCATTACTGAAAGCTAATAATCCCCGCACATTTAAAACATTTTCCTTCTGTAATTGAACCGGATGGTTCATTACCGTGTTTAAAAAGACCGCTGCTGAAATAACACAAATTCTGTGAACATCTGTCCGTATTTTAGTAATATATTTCGAAATATATTATCTGAACTAGCAATGAATTGGCGTGGTACAATGTAAGAAGATTCTTCGTCAATGGCGTTTACATACGGTACTGACGTAAGGAGTTTTCAGAATTTCAGAATCTGCGAATGCAGAGATTTAAAAGCAAATATTTGTTCCATGTTCAATTCAGATTCTAGTAACATGATGAAGAAATAAGTTTGTGTATTGGTGTTGATAATCTAGGGCCCACTGAAATTTTATTTTGATCAGTATTTAAAATAAAATAAGTCAAGAGGTTTGAGTTTTTATATGGAGGAAAGGAATTTTCTGTAGTGTTACGTCTGCTTTAATGTTTTGAAGTCTTGACAGGTGTTGAAATTTTGCCTAATTGTGAAAGCGTATTTTATCTTTCTTTTGAGGTACTTGAAAATATTAGCTATAAATTTAAGAATCTCTCAGCATTTCTGTGTTTATTTTTAATTACCTTGTTTTAGCCTTCAAGAAAGTATTCGGCGAGAGACGTGATAGAAGAGGGAATCTGTAAAAATCGAAGCTTTTACCTCCCAGCTCGCAGTTCTTTTCAATACTAAGCGTGCCCCTGCTTTCTTTTCGTATCCTACCACCATCTCTTACTGTGTAGATAGTTGCTGGCTGATTAGAACTCCTTGGTCTCGTTTATCTATAGGGGTAGAGATTCCTTGCAGTTGTAGATATATATACGGAGCTCAGTTATACCAAGGGTTTGTTTCTGTTTGGTTTTTGTCCCCCTGCCTTTCAATTGTACTAACGAACTAGCCGGCGTGTTATATTGTGTGAACGGGGGAGAGATGTTTTAAAGAGGGAAAGCTTTGTGGAAACTAGTGTAGAACAGAACCACGTAACTCGTGTAAGCCGTCTAAGGGCTTGGACTGCCCATTTAACCCGAAAGTTTGAACAGGTAACAGCTTGTGAAGTAATATACTAAATAATAGGAGGTTTAGAAAGTTAGATGAAGATGAGCGATGGCTTAATTTCTGCTGTATACAGCGTGTTCCAGGAAACCTTAAGTTCATTTTTAATAAAGTTACTAGTCGTGGTATTAACGGTCTTTTCCGTGGTTTATGTAAAGCACATGGAACTTGCTTTTTAGTATTTTGTGTATGGGTTTGTTGATCCTTGATCGACCTAAAATAAGATGCTGTTTTATTTGTGGCACCATCTCCCTTGGTTAATATGGCAATATGATCTATTGATCCACTGTACCTTTAGGAGGGTATTACAACGGATAGGCTGGTCATTTACGTCTCTAGCAGGTGTCGATGTTATTGTCCTGGGTTGTGACGCCGTGTGGACTTGTAGGTAGGTACCGGTATTTCGGAGAAACATACTATTTCCATTTTCAGCCCTCAAATATGACAGGACCGTTACAGATTTTTCAAAATCTGAGGACATATCCTCATGAATATAATTATTGAATTAATTTAAATCTCATTACAATCTTCATTTCTGACCGTTGGGTGTGTTTAGATGTTTGCTGGTTTCGTGAGATATTTAGCGATACTATATTAACTAGGCCTAAGTCATAGCATCAAATTAGTTGGAAACATAATAGTGAATGGCGAGTAGGTAGAAATTTGGAAGGAGTCAGTCATGGCTTATCTTAGTGTATTTCCTAGGTACCTTCTGGAGGGAATGAGGAAAACCACAAAATTCGTCAGACATGATAACTGACAGACTGAATGAAATTCTAACCCCGTGCTACGTGACTACGATCCTGTAGTAACAATGCTCGGTGGTTCCATTTAGAAACTGGTGACGTAAAAATAGTTTTATTTTATCTATGGGAAACAAGCAGGCATAAATTGTAAACCTGAGAACATTCCACCGTTAGTTGTGTGTACCCTAAACATGCTACTTGTTTTCACTTTAGTTATTCTACATGCACCATTGATATCTTTCAGTGAGTTGAATGTGCTCATTTACTGCCATTTTTTAACTTTATTGCAAGGAAATTACGTATCCTAAAAACTGCATACTCTTATTTTCCGTGAATTTTATCAATTTACCTTTAAAATTTTCCAAGTATGTTTATCGTAAGCTCGCTTCTTCTTGTGTTATTCTGACTCTCCTTTCTTAATTATTATTACGTCTCCAATATGAGGACACATAACCTCAACTTTAGGTAGTATCGTTAAATATTATATGGAATAAATATGTTTGAACACGTGTGTTGAAGCATGTAGTGTAGGCTACTTGTTCGACGGCCATCACTTTTCAGAAACAGCAGCAGTGTGCATACCGCAAGAGCAGTCCGTAATGTTGAGCCTGTGGCTAGTCTACCACAGACATTTCTGCTTCAGAACCGGCTTTTGAGGTCAGTTCATTTCAAATGAGATTCCTAGGGCCCTTTAATAAATCAGTCTCACCATCACTGACAACTTCACTGTCGAGTGGTTAGTATTCTTGCTTGGTACTAATGTGGGTTTCTTCTCAGCACGGTAGCCGAGTGTCCTAACTGAGACGTTTCGTGAGTTTCCTCAGTAAGTATCGGTAAATCGCAATTTATCGTTCGAATCATATTGTCATTCAACACTAACGACAACCTATGCATTTGATAAAACGTCGTTAAGTAAACTAATCAGACTAAGCTGGTTTGCTGAAAGTTGCATTCCTGTGTTTTCAGTGCCCGACAACCTATGCATCTGATGAAACGTCGTTAAGTAAACAATCAGACTAAGCTGGTTTGCCGAAAGTTGCATTCCTGTGTTTTCAGTGCCTGCTTCGTATTCGTAGAGTTCCTCCTTCGAGTGTCGGTAAGGGCCACATTAACCGTGTCACACAAGTTTTGTGCTTTAACGTAGAGGCAGGAAAATGTTTGGCGAAACGTTTATTCGGGAATTCTTTTCTGTTAGGACGGGTCTAATAATATAATATAATAATACGCGATTAACTTATTAGCATTAAGGAACAGTGGTCGATTGAGTGCTGTTAAAAATAGGGAATCTCTGTGACTCTTTAAGGTGAATTTTAATTATTTGTTAACCGTGATACATTAGAACCCCCTTCCCCAACACGCCTGTTATTGGGTTGGGTTAATTTTGACTTTCGAATTCTGACACGCTAATTAGACTCGAACCGCGTGTAATTTATTTTGGAGGTAACTGACAAATTTGACACGTGACACGTTTTATTAGCTTCTGACGAACAAGTTCAAATAATTTCTCCCGGTTATCGATATTGACAACTATGGCGCAAGTTTTAGCGACTAAATTAATCGTTCAAAGCTGCAGCAGGCCTGAGTTTGGAAACGTGAAATGATTATTGATTGGAACGTTTGCTAAAATGCTGGAAAATGGTCATAAAAGTCTAGTTTTCAAATGAGAAGTTGCACTAATGAGCTGATAATTTGAATTAACCTATGAAATGTGATAGGAACAAAACTTTGCCGGTGGTTTAGAAGGCGGGTCCCTTCCCTCTACCATTGTGGCGCGTCCTTAGGTCTCCAGGTACAGAGTTGTGCTGAATAGTTATTCCCGGACAGCCGATAAGGAGTGGTGACCATTATATTTACTGGGATTATGGAGAATGACCGTGCTACATTATATATCATCGTGATACGTACTGTCACAAGGTGATAATATGACGTGAACTGGATGCAACTGGCTTAGCTTCGGCCTCTTCTGAACTCGATAATGGACGTTCAGACCTCATGAAGCAGGAATTTGTTGATTACGTTTAAACTTTTTATACCTGACGATACTTGACTAGTTATGAATTTTGACATGTAGACACATTATGTAGTTTGTTAGTTAGAAAGTTTGACATGTTTACGCAGTATTCGAAGGTACATATATGTATTTACATTTCCTTCTTTTAGAACCATCGAAGTTGCCGATTCTCCGTGTAACTTTGAATCAAGTAAAATAAGTATGCCTTCCTTTGACCACGATTACGCAGGCTGGAGGGTTTGCTTAAGTCAGCGACTAGAATCACCCCTACAACTGAATGTAGATTAGACTCTATGTAGGGATGTCGTACCAATTACCAAATTACTCTGTCGTACAAGACGCTACTGCACTGTCCAAACACTCTGTGGGGAATATAATAGCCCGTCCTCAGTAGTTCCTGTAGACATACGTATCTAGTCTGTTCAGCCAGTCCAGTTGTGATTTATAATACAATTTATCGGACTTAAGTTGGCCATTTCTCTGGAGGCCTTCCCTACGCCGTGATGGTTTCTGCTTCTGTTCCACAAAGAGACCAAATTACAGCCTCTGTGAGGCAGACACCGGTAGATATCTTCTGTTTTCCGTTGGGAATATAATGACAAAGTAAGTCTCCATAATTTAAATACTTTAGTAGGACGGTAATTCTTGGCATTATAAGTACAGTCAGTTTTCGATGTATCGATACAAACTACTTTGTGATGATATACAGGAATCTATGGCTAGTAAATGCACTCGCCGAGCGAGAAGTCTCAATGCAGAAGACGTCTGGATATCATTAAGTATGATGCAGTTTATTTACTTGATAACCTGCTTTACTGAACGAATGGTTTTGGTATTTACCTAGATCTGTAACATGAAGAAAGATGATAACTATAAATTATGGTCCGCTACCGGAAAAACTGAAGATATATTCAGTACACTGTACCTCATTTACTAGCACTTATTTATCTGGAAGTGTTACTCTGATCAGTATAATAATTTTGATAACAACGAGATTAGTGCATTTTGTTTACATTCAGTCCTCAGTGTCCTGCAGCTATCGGAGTATCAGACAAGATGACCTTTACTGGAAATGAAATGTAAACCGGAAAATAACGCACAGAATGTGTTTGTGTTTCAATAAGTGCTCTATTGTAATTTAAAGTTTCATCTCTTCATACTTTTTGTATCATCGTATATAATCATTCGCTCTGATTCGGCTCTGATATTTGGAATTGATAGTAACTTCAATGCAACAGAGTTCTTCTTAAAAATATGATAATCACTAGGATGGTCAAAAGATATCCTGCTTTCTATTAAATACGAAGGACTATTATGATGTTTAGAACCGACCATCGGAACTTACTCCGAGTCAGTTTAATCCACTTCACATCCTATTTCATTAAGATCTATTGTACGTAGTAGTATTATGCACTCCAGGGTTTCAAACTAAAATTTTGTTTGCGTTTCTGATTTCTCCCGTTCTTTTCACCGTTCTTGGTTTGATGATCTACATATTTGGTTATGAATATAAATAATGTATTCTCATAACAAAATTGTTGTAATATTACTACACAGCTTCTTCCGCATCAAGTAACACGTAAGCGATGAACTTTGAAGTGATTTGTACGTAAATGATCAAAATTTTATGAAGTCTCACTGTGTTGTCCTTTTAAAACAAAAGTAGTGTTAACGAAAGTTTTGTAATTCCGAGGGGAATTTTTGTAGGCTTATATAGGAGGAATTAATATTTGGCAGGCAACAGGACAAAATTCAAATTAGTTAAATGCTGTTGCAGATAAAATATCCACACCAGGAGTAATTACACGGTATCGACACTTCTGTGATGCTAGTAGGAGGTTCCACGTATACAAACAACACACCCGCGAAATATTTTCCACGGATTATGCAATGTACACTGAGCTTTAATTTACATATGCATGACGTTTTGACGG
This sequence comes from Zootermopsis nevadensis, assembly GCF_000696155.1. Next base: position 968,413 of record NW_019059570.1, read on the forward strand.
GGCATATCCCACAGGTTAAATTATTTGCAATACTCGTATATAATAGAAATTACTGTGCCCATGAAATATTAATATTGTGTGAGACGTGGAATTATGTAAATATAGCCATAAAACAAATAACGCATACTGACCGTGAGCGCCGTAATTCATTTTGAAGAATTGACACAAATTGCTATAAATTTGTAGTATTTTTGCAGTTGAGGATAGGTATATGGTATTTCCATATCTGTGTAATTTCTGCCACTTTAATTATAATGTTTGACTAAATTGGCATACTTTAGTGAAACGTTATATTAATATAACGCAATTCGTACTTAATTATTTAGCATAAATTACATCAACATGGTGACTTATAAGCAGTGCACAGCACGGTCTCTAAATTTTCATAACTGATTAACTTTTATCTTTATATAATACATAACATATTTGATAAACCGGCAAGGAAAGGTGGACACGGTCTTTAAATTTTCATAACAGATTAACTTTTATCTCTATATAATACATAACTTATTTGATAAACCGGCAAGGAAAGGTGGAGTTTTTGGGTTTAACAAAGGATGTGACTAGATTAATATCTTTTGACCCAGTAGCTGTCAGTTTATAAATAGAAAAATATCAGCAGAATTTTCGTTAAAGATATGTAACCGATCAAAATTGTGTAAATAATTTCCTTTGCCACAACTGCACCTGGAGGTGAAGGAAGTGCATTGCTGGTGGCGGATGATTACATTTAAAGCCACTCTTATAAAATGATATTGGGAAGGCCTAATCTAACTTTAGTAACTGAAGTTTACCAACACATTTTATATTTTAATGCCAGTTTTAGTACAGATAAATAATTAAACCACTCACGATAACTCGTTTGTATTAATCGTTTCACCATAAAAATTTTAATAACGAATAACACACAGTTATTATATGACATCAATTACTTAAATGGGACACTTAGAATCATTCCACTTTTCCTAAGAATAAATTTTATTTTGTCTGTATTTGAATCTCGTTTCCACATCTAGGCTTTACTTCAAACATCATAAAGTCTTAAAGGCGAAAATCTAAGTAATATCTTCTTATTGAGCCGACTATACTTTTACTTGCGTCATTGAATAGGCAGCGCTTGGTGTTGGGGGCCGGAAGAGGCAAAACTTACCAGTACTCACCCTCTGACCAGACCGGCATGAAGTAATGTCTGGCGTGATACGTATAGCCAGATGTCGCCGACTATAAGCCTTTTTAATTTCGACCGCTCGCGTCTCCAATTTTACGTCTCTGCTAGCTGTGTGACGAAACGCTTACAGCTGCAGTACTGGAATATGAAATATTTTCTCGTTGGGATGTGAACTCAGAATCTCTGCTGCGTTTCGTACTTCCTCTTCGCATTTATGAAATTTTTAACTGTGTTGTTATTGAATTTGATTTCCTCACATTTTCCAATTTTTTTTTTTTCCATTTCACAGTAACCCATGATAATTATTGCGAAATTCCATTCTGAAACTCAATATTCCTTAAGCAGTAGGGCTACTCTTGAGTTTTTTTTTTGGGGGGGGGGTTACATGGAATACTCTGCTAAACACGTACCATTTTCCATTCATCCTTATAATATTTATCTAGAGAACTCATTGGGGCAAAGTCCTTCATTCCAACTGGTAGCTTCTTTCCCAAAGGTTCGTTACCGTGTTCAAAAAAGCCTGCCATGGGACCATTTCTTGTACCATATGAGAATATAGTTACATTCTCACAGACTTTTTCTGTTTTTAATATTATTATCCAATTTTTTACGATTATAGTTTTGGAATTTATTCACGCCCCTTACGTGCTTAATGCCCCACCCATCCATATGTACACTTCAGTAATATTGAGTGAAGAATAAAAATTATGGATGGTGGGGTTTGGAGTTTTTAGTTTCCACGATGGTGACGAACTTGATGTTAATCTTCTTTGTTACAGTATCTTGTGGACTTGTAGGTAGATATAAACGTTTCCAAGAAATATGCTGCGACCATCTTCAGGGCGTCACACTAGCCTTGAAGGTAGAAGTAGTGTGTTCTTTGAAACGTCGGTATGCTCCTATAAGTCCATATGACATCACAACCCAGAACATGAACTTCGACATGTTTTTGCTGACTTGACAACCTCAAATTTTATCCTTTACGTGGCCATGGCCCCAACATAGGCTAAAAAGTGCAAATAATGCTCTACTTATTGTTTTGATTGCCATTATTTAAGTTCCCTTGTCTAAAAATAAAATACGATTGGTGAATCATATTTTGAACAACACTGTTGTGCTGTTTATTATTAAGCTTGTTGCAGAAGCATTTACAAGGAAGACATTTTCGGAAATGCTTGTATATGGATGTCTATTTTCAGGGAATATTTACTGTACATGGCTGAAGTTGCTTCTGCATTAATTTGCATTGTGAAGTTGCGCGTGGTCCTTGCGGCATGGCGAGGCCTTCGCGCTAATGATTGTTGTGTTGTACGTGTTAATTTAGCATTCAGGTCGTTCCACGAGCCTCTGTGTCTGTCACTCTTATAATATACCTACAGCGGCATCGTTCGTAATTTTGCTTTGTTCATCCTATCCATGTGTCCAGGCTGTGTGACGTTAGTCCAATAGAAATTTCTGACAAGACCAGTGCCAAGTAAAAATGCATGGTGTCGTTTCGTAATCTCTCTCGCTTAGTCATCCTGACGTAATAACAGTTCAAGCGAAAGAAGTGAGAAGAAATTTAGGTGAAAATAGAACGAAAAGAAAACATGAGCTCCGGAATTGTGGGTAGAACGGGCAAGTAAGAAATCTCTGAGTATAACGTCGTGGTAGTCTTAACACCCGTCGTATTCTGGGTCAAATTCTGGCGGCCACTCCAGTTGAAATATTACTGTTTTATTCAGTCCCCCTGGCGAATTCTAGATAGGACATTGAAGTAGGCTACAACTTTTAATCTTTTATTGTTTCATTTGATTGATAGTGCATAATCATTCCAGGCTACAACTTTTAACCTTTTATTGTGTCATTTGATTGATAGTGCATAATCATTCTCTGTTATCTGATTCCACGTTACACAACATCTGTATTAGATACAGTGTTGTTAAATAAACGATGATGTAACCAAAGAAGAAATAACATTCAATGTTTGGATTTAAAAAATCCATTTCAAAATCTTGAGGGGAGGTTGTGTAGTTTTCAGCGTTCTGGGAGCTATACAGTTCATGTAGGGTTATAATGAATAGAGATTTTGGAAGGATCTGAAAGGACACATCACATACCCACTATTTGCGGGGCAGTGTGCAAAGACCGACATGAAGTAGTACAATGTGTAAGGGCTATGTCTCTCACGAGCTTTGGGCTCGTCGCCCTGATGATGGAGGCAGCAAGGACCTCTAAAACGTTTGTAAAATCCAGAAGATAGCCATCTTTTCATTTATGTTGAACTGAGTCGCAGCCGTGAAGACCTTAACATCCTTCGTACAAAAGTTTGTTAAAGCAGCCGATTATCCGAACCAGAAACCTGAAGGAATCAGAACAGTTGATCTTTAGAATATAAAAATATTTGAATGAAATTCAGAGAGTTCTTTCTTTCTGACTGACTAAACAATTAATCTAACTTTTACAAACGCTATATACAATCAAACCAGCAACTGGCTTTTAGTCGGTTAATACACAGTATAAATTGCGGTATCACTGTATTTCCACACCAAGCGCTTAGAAGAAGACCTGCACAAGAAGCTTTTTTTCGAAGCATCCAATATGGCGAAAACGGTCATAGAGGAGGAGTTGAACATGCAGACACCATGTTTGAAATCAAGTGACCTGGTTGTCAGAACGTGTTCTCTCTTCACCTAGTCGGCAGTAATCAAAACAATAGGTATCAGCAAACAGGATGTGATTAAACGTGTCTGAATTTATCCGTGCAGAATAATAGTCAGTCAATATGCGATGATTCATGAGGTATGTTGCAAACTTGACGTGACATGATCAGCATTCAGTATCCACCCCGCTCGGCAGCATGTATATGCATTTGGCTCGTTTGGTGACGACTGTGGTATGGAAATTATGCATTTCACTGTGAATTGCCCGGTCCCACTACCGTCATTACAGCCAGCCAGTACTGAATATTACAGTGTGAATATTACATCTCTTATCATCTTAGGTATGTTCTGAACCTTAGTGACCTTGGAGGTACAAAAATGCCCTGACACAAATATAACTCGAATAACGCAATTTTATGTTAAATTTAATACAGTAAAAGACGCATTATATTGAAATAAAAAGGAATTTAAGATTTCTAAGTAGCTTTAGAAAATAAAATGTGCGAATTTATGTGTAAAATTGGAATATTTTTCACGACCACTTAAATCGTGCCTAGGAACGCAAATTTGAAATACACGCCTATACAAAATATTGATTACATTAAATATATTCGTTCTATGACGAACACGACAGTCAGATGTTTTAAATAGAGTCTTACAAATTTATTTCAATCACTCCTTTAATGATAATGATAATTGTTGATTCGTTAGTGCCTATACAAATGTGTGGTAGATCTTTCGTCTCCGTGCTGTGGTCTGGTGGTTACTACGGTTCAAATATTTAAAAGATCGCGGGTTCTCTCCATTCCACAGCGTCACCACTGAAGTTAAAGAAGAAAAATGGCGGTATAATGTCAACAAGTCGCCTGAAGACGGAAGTAGAGCCAACTCCCTAAACGTTGGTACAGATCTGTTAATTGTGCCATGCAACGGACAACGCCCAACGTAATACTGGTTTTGAAAATTTGTTCCAGTTAAAGACCTAGTAATGTTTTGTCGGATTTTAATACATCAGTACATTTATCCAGTAGGCCTATGTGTCCACGCACACACAATAAACTACACGGTTGAAAAATGTTATTTTTTTTGTAAAACAGTTTCACATTTAGCCTAGATGTTGCAGTAGTACAAAAGTGTACTTGTCCCTGGTGGTATTAGTACACGTAATTTTATTAATTGCTTCCGAAGCTGCCATTTCCCTACGGAAATTAGCCATAAATCTGCCCGGAAATTGGGTTAAAGTAAATTTGAGGTTTTAATCGAATTTATAATACAGCATAAAATAATTCCGGGACCATGCCCCCACCGGGACATTTGCCACAGTTATGGTAGCCCTTAAACTGTGCAAACGATGCAACAATTATATGGCTGAATGAGAATGCTTTGTAAGTAGTCGAGGCTAGAAATTTGAACTGTCGTCCATTTCGTTTTGAATTTGATCTGCGCTTGTAATTCGGCATTCGTCTGTCTTAGCACCAAATGTCACGTTGGCATTTGTGTACCGTATTCTGGAGTTTGTAGGTTTAAGTTTAGGTCAGAAGACAGCTATCCGTACTCTGGGTTTTGGTGTCCCTGCAGATAGGCGCGCCTAAAGTTGGGTCAAGATCACTTCCTTCTTCATCCTTTCCACTTCATTATTCAATAATTATTCTACTTTTCAGTAATATTAGCAGTTTAAAACGTCATTTGAGTAAACCAAGAATGAATAAATAATTACAAGTAAATACCTATATAAATAAATAAAATAATTTTGTGGGCCAGCAAAATAAGTGCCAGTGGCCTAAACAAATATATGTTTCATACAGTGTTCTCTGCAATACGGATGCTGTAATTAGCATGTTCTATGGATGAAACACCGACATTTGGCTTAGTGACAGCATTTGTTTTGACTGAGTAAGTATCTGGGTACAGTGTTAGCTAGAGATTATAGTACTGACTGTTCTTACTTTCACCGCTTACATATTGTTTCTTAAACACCGCCTATCTAAAACCTGCCACACAAACTCTATGTATCCTTTTCCTCTGGCTTAAATATTGTGACGTCTGTTTCAGTATATAACAGGACAGCCTACTTTGGAGATGCCGTTCTGCTGTATATAAAACGATGTAATATTTTCATGAGTGAATACAGGGCGTTAACCTCCTGGAGTCATATAATTTGAAGCAAGCAAAATGCAGCGTCTTCTAAATTTGAATGTTTGGCCAACTTCCATTTATATAGTGCGCAGAAATTTAGACATTTAGATATGAAGAGTGATATAGTTTATTCCCATTGAGACTAGAACTGTCATGTACTTGTTCAGCTTACATATTTCTTTAATATATGTTTCTGTCTACGTTTACGACATTTGAACCGAATACAGAGTGTCGCAAAAATATGTATCCACGTTATAATACGGAATATTAATTTAATCAGTTCCTCACCGCTGTCAAATGTGTTACGAAACTAACGGTGATAATTTTGAACACTAGCACTGGATTCGCTAATTTACTAAGTGACAATGTTGACGTAAGTAATGATTTAGTAATTAAAATATCTTTATTTCATTCATTGTGTGTGTGTACATATTTTGGGACATTCTGTACACTTAATAACACAAGTATTCAATATGGAAATCTAGTGTGTCCTAAAACCATGCGATTCTTGATATTTGTCATAGGAAATCTTTATATCTGACTGACATTAGTTTCTGGTTCCATCAACAAGAATCATAGTTTTACTCTTAAATCTTAAATTTGAGAAGTTACTGAGTTATCCGACAATTTACCTTTGTAAATTTACAGTAGTTCTTTTCTGTATTTTGTTTCAGTAATCATTAATATGTATACGGGGATCTTATGTTGAATTAATTACATATCTTAACTAATTCATAGTTTAGGGCATTTTATGATAAGTTGATAGTCGAACATCTCGACAAAAAAATAGAACATTGATAGGGATAGATCACGATCATGCCCAACGGAAGCTTTGTTTAGCGATATTGCATTGGAGTTTAGCTACACCGAAACTAACTCCATGGAATAGATTTATTTGAGAAAAACTAGTAGTCGCTCAGTAATCAAGGAATTTTCTGCCTTTTATGAAGCACGAACTCACAATTGTGTTCACATGACTTATATCTGAACTCACAATTGTGTTCACATGATCCCACCACTGGACATTGCTTTGATTCAGATTAATCTAGTGTACATCCTCCCATCGCGTTTTAAAGATACATTTTAATATTAAAGTTAAAGATTCAAGGTGGTATGTAGTTTTATCCATTTCCTATTTTATATATTTTATACAATGAATGTGTTCCTATTGCTGCCTTTAAAATATAAGCTCTAATACCATACAGTTTCCATTATTCTCTCAAAGGCAAGCAGAAGGGACGTGGAAAAAGTCAATTGTCTTCCGTATCCGAAATTTTAACGTTTTTGAAAAGTAGACGAAACTAAAATTTTCAGAAAAAATATGTTGAATACATAAGTACTGCTTTGATGTAGGTTCGTTAAACAACATAGAAGAATGTATAATTCGTGTTTGTATTTTCATATGGTTTTACTCTTTGACCCACGCAGAAATGATGGGACACTAAAGTAAAAAATATCCTAAAAGGGCTATTTGTAATCTTAACCACAATTTGGAATCTGCAGTCTTAGGTTGACTGGGTATGTGAATCTGAACTTGATCGAACTGGGCCGAAACAGAATTTACTAACGGTCATTGATATTTATTTATCTTTGTTTTGATGTGGACATTCATTAGGCCTATTGAAAACGCCCACAAGGGCTTGTTTCAGAATTATAATTAAGGAGTTGCTTATATCAAACTCGCACTTAGTATTCTGGAAATATAATTATCACTCATTTTCATATGTACCGTTAATAACGGTGATCAAGTAAAGCATTATTATGTAGACAGGTAATGTAATACAAATGACATTTGAGTCGGAGAACATGAAGAGATATTTTGGAAACTTAAACATCGATTGGAGGATAATATTAAAACGGATCTTAAATGAATAAGGCATGGGGTGTAGACTGAATTAAATTGGTTCCGGATAAAGTCTTCTGGAGGGATGTTTTGAACATGGTAACGAAACTTTGGGATCTGTAAAATGCGGTAAATTTTATGGCTAGTTGAGCGGCTGTTATCTTATCAAGTACTTCTCGAGTTAGTTCATTAGTCTTAATGCAAAATTCAGATAAAACACAAGTTATAATAAAATATGAGTTAAGGAAATTTGAGTGACATTTTTTTACATGTTCGTTTACTAATTTTCTATTATTATTTTCAGGTAAGTATCGTCATGGATTTCTCCAACTGTTGGGTGAAGTTGCTTCCAAATGAGCTTCTGTAGATAAGGTAACGATTCGACTTTTTCTGCTTCTGTCTCATGAAATTATCCTCATTTATTGGACGATTGTTTCTTGTCATGGCCGTAAAATTAAATATAGAGCATTGGACTTCGGAATGATAAGACCAGTCGCTATGTATGGTATATGAGGCACGTTCGATAAGAACTCGATCGATGGCGATTATCACAGATCGAGTTTGAATGTAAAGTCACCTGCGTTGCACCTTTCGCTCATCATTATTCACGTCAACAGACGTTCTGATGTAGCCGATACCATGAAGTCTCGTTACGTGAAATGCGTTGCAAAATTTTGGAACATTTTATGTTCAGTCGGAATGTCTTCTCTGCAGTTTTCGTCTTGAGGTTTATGAAGAAGACATTCGGACAACGAGATGCAGGAGACATTGAACGACTGGTTTTACCAGCAATCTTACAACAGATTTGTCTGCTTATTGAAATATTGTACTAGATTCATTGAATTCCATACAACTAAATCTTGAGAGACTCCATTTTCCTGTATGGTGTAAGTTCAGAAACGTATACTCCAGCTTTTAATTAACTTTCAAAAGCATCACTCGTTGTTTTATTAATCGACTGTTAATTGACATATTTCCAGATGACCTTGATTTCTACACATCGTTGAACTGTAAAGGAATATGTAATCTGTTTTCAGTACAAATGTTGATTTATTTCGGTTGTTAAAATATGGCAGTCTAAATCTGTTCAATCATTTTTCCATTGACATTTGCAATGGATATTCCACTTTGTAAATTTCACAGTGACATATTCGAATTAGATGTAATTGGAGTAATTAAAAGTTACAGGATGTTCAGTGATAAACTGTACTACGTAGCTGAATATGAGTTCATATTTGTGTAGACTTACTTTTCAAGTGCAGTTGATCTAATTTAATTTGAACGTAAGCAGGTACAGAATTTAAAATTATGAATTAATATAATAAACTGCACATAGGTTGTAGATCAAGTCATTTAATGCGAGCAAGAAATTTAGAAGTAAATTAAATTAACTTACATTTATATGTAATTTTGTATTGCTATTGCCAGTAATTTTTTTTATTTTCTTAAGTTTATATTTTTCATTCTTCTCGATTGACACTGCGACACGCCATCTGTTACGACCGACATCAACTTCCTACACACACGCAGAAATCGTGACGTAATTTTCCTACATAACCACCTCCTTAACTCAGGCCCAGAGACACTAGTACCAGCGTGAAACCATTTATTGATACCGTCAGCAAAGAAATCCTGGCCAAACGTCTGTAGCCAGTTAGTCACTACCACATCATCATTTACAATCCGCTGCCCCTATAAATTCTATTTGAGGGGGCCAAAGTGGAGCTGTGTGTAGTATTATGAAGCACGTTCCACCAGTACGACTAGAATAATTGTTGGATCTGTTGGCTTGTGTTCGGTGTGCATTGTCATGGAGCATTATCTCGCGTCTTATCTTTCGCTGGTGAATTTGCGTTGGTTTGTTGAGACGTATAACATTTTGAATTGTCATGGAGCATTATTTCGCGTCTTATCTTTCGCGGGTGAATTTACGTTGGTTTGTTGAGACGTATAACATTTCTCACCTCTGTTTTTGTCCATCACTGAAGTCTCGCTCGCTTTTTGTTTTAGTTGTCACGTCCGCGCAGACCGATGGGGGGTCTTGTCCCTGTTCGTACGCCCTCGACAATTATAGACGAAATGCTACCACTCGTGAACATTTGCCTGCTTTTACTTTGCTTTTGGAGAACCTTCGTACATAATAAACGATTCAGAACATTGTGATGTATACATATTCGGACAAAACTATAAGGGGAATGGTTGGATGGATTCGTGTGATTTTGACATCTGAATGTAAATGTTAGGGATCAGATTATTGATAATATTATATCCCGAATTCTGTGAAGGAATAGGCGACAATTCCGCGTGTCTTAAAAAGAAAATAAATTTGAAAATTACTAATTAGTTGCTAGAAACTTTCCCGCGAAAAATGACAGGGAAACCTAAAGTAGTTCTTAGAAAGCATTCTTGTTGAAAAGTCTAACAAAGCAACATATAGAAATTAAAATAAGTACTTCTATTAATTACGAAAGCTGCAATATATTAACATGTAAACATATTTTGCTGCATCGTGTAGAAGTAAATGTACATAGCAGGCCATGGAATGGATGAATGAATCGTGTTTTTCTTCAGTGCATTGTTTCCATAAAACACCGTATAAAATTTAAAAGAATATAATATTATGTAACAAAAACAATGTTTTTACATATCTTTTGTTAATTAAGAAATATATACAATTTAATTTGGTGAAATATAAAATATGATCTTATATCTAGATTATAGCTGTACTGCGTTCAGTAGTACACAATCGGCAATAATGGAGGTACATGTACATCGTAGGCTGTGGATGATCACCAATCGGCGCTTGCCAATTGTATAGACAGACTAGTAAATTATCCGTTAATAATGACTGTGAAAATCTAAAGTAGAAAAGTCACATTGTCATAAGTATTATCCAATAAGGGCCAGAATCCTTTAACATCGTTACCATAGCAACGGTAATAACACACATTTGTACTAAAGTCTGTTGTCAGCAAATGTTAGCCAAGCTGCCATCCAAAGATTAGCTTTTTTGTAGACAGATGATGTTCTTTGGTCATATCTCCCCAACCCCGTGTCTGAAATTCGGTTGCGCTGAACGAAGTTAAGATTGGCGCTGAGATATAAGGAGTTACATATTGTGATGTATACCACTTCTGTCCTGGCTTACAATATAAAATTAGTGTATTTCCATGGTAACGTATCTTGTTATAGAAGAGTAATGAACAGTTTACATCAAAACTGCTGAGAGGTTCCGGAACTCGTTCTGATGGGCTGAAACCCTAAACAAATCCAATGCAGATTGCCCAGAACATTTAAGCGAGCTATCCCGTGCGTGGCATGTGACGTCATGTGCATCTTGTCGTTGCGTTGTTGAGTGATGTCAAGTTGTATCAAATTTTCGAAGACAGTCTCATAAGGCAACCGCCATGACATTCCACGCGACACAGTCCCTGTGTTTCGGCTACTATTTTAAGACACCGAAGGTCACATTGCTTGGCTTGAGAAATCGTGTTAGTTGGCAAAACGTTTTATCTGCAAGTACCAAAATGCCAGGATTAATTAAGCTTGTGTGTGATGGAGGAAGTGAGACATCACTGTATGGTTTATGCTGCCACCTGTCGGGGTATTGTAGTAAAGTGTGGGTTAAAGCGTGTTGTGTGCATGTAGTGTATTATTTTCGCTTTCACTATTCATCTCGTGGGAAATGTACGTGTTTTCGCGTCTGATATTCACACAGACAAGTCTGATAACATGCTATTTTGTGGCTGGTGACAGACGTTAAATTTTAATCAACCAATCTGGACGTGGAATGGCTTATGTTGGTGGGTCAGCAGTGAAATTAATGATTCTCGTTACTTCAGAAAGCGTTATTAAATATTTATATAAAGAAACAGATAAACAAAAGACAATTTTCTGCGTGTATCATATTTTATTCCTGTTTTTTCTCCTTTCTTTACTGTTATGCCAGTAATTTTCCTTTACATTTACCACATCATCGTACACACTCAGGCTATTTTAACAGCATTGTCATTATATTTTTAATTGTTTTCCCACTACCATTTTTATTTACTTTTCAATTCTCATTTCATTATTATTTTTATTCCTTGACTTTCGCATTTCTGTAGAAGGAATCAGGGCTGGAGGTTTCTTGAATTACGTATCTTATGAACCAAATGGTCTCCTTCTATATCTTTACTCACATTTTCGCCCGCAGATTACTCGTCTCCTGGATGATAAAATCATTAAGCACCTCTGAAACGTCGGCCAACTTGTACCAGACTACACGCCGCATCAGAAAATAAAAACCATCTTTGGTACTGGCCTACATGATACATAAACACACAAACTGGCTAAAACGTTCATTCTTAGTCCTGGTTTCTGAAATAATTAAGTGGCGTTATTAAAGCCTTATTAAGAGCAGGCTTCATTTCCCGACAGGGTCAGGGATTTTGTTTTCTCCACCGCATCCAGACCCGATCTGTGGCCCACATAGCTATCTATTCAACGGATTCTAGTGTTTATTCCTTGGGGTGAAATCGGCCGGAACGTGAAGGTTACCACCTGTGTCCAGTTCCTAGGCTAACGCACGTCCACTCCCCACGCATCTCAATGGTGCGGTGAGTAGGACAACTTAACCTTTGCCTATAGGCGCTGTGTGTACTGCGATCGCTTCATCGTGGAAGTCCCGTGTGTAACTTTGCTTGACCGTCCTTAACCCCAAAGGATAAGTATTACGAACAAAACGTAAGAAGACATGCTGTATCGCATTATCTTTACGAAGTTCAGTCTTTTTATGACGTTTCAGATGATTTTACTTTGTAGTAAGTGAAAACAAGAAATTAGGAAATATTACATTTCTTCATCGATGTCGAGTAATGTTGCGCCGTTGTCATACTTCAGAATGTATTCTTTCCAAATTTTAAACGCCAGGGTCATCGAAAGTCTCAAAGTTTATTCATGGCGTGTCTTCTATTTGTCAAAATATAAAAAATTTTTGCATTGGAATCAGGAAACATAAGAAAGTGTTATATTAAATGTTGAAAATGTCCATCGCCTTCAGCGATGCACGCATCCATTCTCTTCCTCATGTTTGATCTCGCTGTAAATTCTTGAAGTTCGAGTCGAGGAACTACGTTACAACATCGCCTCAGGTTTACCAACGGTGGACTGGTCGTGGTACTGTTCGGTAATGACCATCACTACAAGCAGCTGTCAATGTTGAAATTGTATTGTTTAATCTTTCTTATGGTCCGTGGCCAGTCTTACAAATAGTAGTATGGGGTTCGTACGAAGGCAAGCCACTACAGCTGATTATTCTCATAGCAAAACAAAATTAATATCTGTGTGGGTGACGTGTGGACGTTACAGCAGAAGGTACACATAGTTTCCACTAGCGTATAAACAGTGTAAATGAGCGACTTGAGTTAGATTTATAAACGTGTGTTTAGAATGACGCCTGATTTTAGCTCTGGCCTCACTCTTGCTTAATTTCTCTCTCTCTCTCCGTGAATTTTTAACAAAACTGTTGGTGCTACCAATTTATTATTCTGTTCTGGCGATACATTTTTATTTACAGATTCGTATTGGTCAGTTATTATATAGCCTAACATTATTTTTGCATTAAATGAAGTATTGAGAATTTGTTTGAAATTAACTCGGTAACCAGCCACGATCCGATACAGTATAACTCCAATCTCTCCTAATACTGCTACGATATTACTTCTTGAGTAAGTTTACGTGATTACTTTCAGCTATTTATTTTGTTTTCTATATTCAATTTTCATTAATAGTATTGAAACCTTTACTTCACAGTCCAATATACACAACATTGGCATTACTACGACATACAATCATATTAGTGACATGTGACACAACAACGGATGAAGATACAATATGAAGGACGAGAACATGATAAGAAAAATGAAAACTAAAAATCATTAAATATCAGTAAAAATCAGTAATTCAGTTAAAAAGTTTATAATATAACACCTGATGACGGCTATATATAGCCGAAACATGTCGTAAATGTTCCACATGTAAATCGAGTACTCGATAAGGAACGTAAAATGATATTTTAATCTTTTAATTATCTTATATTGTGATTGACGGCCAATTTTAATATTTTTGAATACTATTTAACTCTTGTTGTTATCGTCCGTATTAATTTAAGTCTGGTATCTGCCCCGCAGAAGTCAATAAATCGCCTTTCTCCTATGACGATCGAATTAAAGTCTGAAATGTAGTCTTAATCGAGGAAATGATTCGAAATTGTGGTAAACTGTCCACCGTCCGATGTTACAATGTTTCATCCCAAGTTACACATCGGGTACTTCAAAGGAAATCAAATATCGTTCTCTTTCGCCGATTTTGTTAATGCAGACACATTATTACAAAACTCGGACTTGTTACGTCACTTAGATTGAGTATAGACTCATTTTTGGTGCAGTAACTGATAAAAAATGATTATAAAAATATAAATACCACGAAGACAGAAATTCTATTAGATTTTAGTAAGAAGTTGGTCTCGAAATAAATACTAAACAAATGAAGTACGTTTATGTTCCTTAGTTGAAACCGGACTTCGGGACATTTAATTCAAGTCATTCGCGTAACGTTAAATTAAAATAGTTTTAATAAAATACATAATTAGATAATAAGATGTTGATTTGTGTGCTGTTATATTCCCCATGAGCCATCTGTATGGCAACATCCAGCAGCGTAGTGGCCGATTAATGATTCCATATTCACACGAATTTGATTTTGCCTTTACATCCATATGCGGTAGCAGTTTGATGTATCGTGATATTTCGGTCAGAACCTGTAATATGAATGGGAGCTATCCTACAAGTATAAACATATGTACACGAATTTGACCTGACCCATTATTAATGAGCGTACCAGCAGCTAATGTTTTACAAAATACATGTCGGTAACAGTGAAATTAAACAGTGGCGTGTTTTCACCGGTTCTGTACAATGACGTGATGGAGGCCATCTATGGGTTAAAAGTACGGAACGTTCCATTTTCTGTTGCGATTCGTGATGGTTCTATGGGTAAAGTACAGCACAAGGTGGCAGCTATACTTAGATACTGACCGCTGTTTAGGGTGGCCATACACGCTGCTGCTCAACGGAAGATAGGCCTTTCAAGATTAAGTTGAAGGGTAAACTTCAAACCTCTTTGCCATATCCTTATACTGAAATTTAAAAGTGTCCCGCAAAAGTATTCCGCTATGTATCTTGCTTATATCCCATGTACTATACGCATTTCGTGTTATAACGCCCTTCGACTGTGATAAAGTCGTTCACGTAGGTCATACATGATTCTCCGTTTCGCACTTATAGGCAATTTTACACTTAATTTCCCGAATGCACGCGCACGTCGGTACACACAAAGCACATGAAAGTTTTGTGTTTAAATTCACTTTTTGTTTCTTCAGAATAATTTAGGTTATGTGGCAAGCAAATATTATGAAACAATTAATTTTAGAGAGTAATTAGTGTACTTCAGTCTGCGGTTTTTTTTTAGCTTTTTATGGCGTTTATTGGAACCAAGAAGCCTAAATATATTCCAGTAGTACATGTTTTTTTTCTGTCTTGCGGGATACCAGTCTCTGAGTTCTGTTGTAGTTGATTATAAGGCATGCACTCGTTGAAGTACGAATATATTCATTTCCTGGTAAAATAGAGGCCTAATGCTGGCGTGGTATTTACACGTTGTAATAAAGTAATAATCGATTATTTCGTCAAGAAATACATTATATTCTGTCATCCATCTACTCTACACTACTGCACCATATTTGTTTATAAAATTTTAATATTATCTTTTTATCTATGATTGATGTTTCCTTTCAGTTTTTCTCGACTAAGCTTTATATGCGTTTCTTACTTACGCCATGTTTCAGAATTTCTGCTTCCATTACTCTTTCCTCCTGCATTTATGTGATGCGAACTGTCGGTGTATTGCGAGACATGGTTTTACAAACGGTCAAGCTTTGTTTCAGCGACGACTGGCGGAAGAAATTCCTGCACAGTGCATTACGTAAGCCATTCAAACTCTTCCTTTGTTATTTTTGGCATATTCTTGGCAGCACAGTGTTTTAACTCCCACACATTTTTCGAGTTAATTTATCTTAATCTTTCTGTGCCATCAGCAGTTCTTCGCTATCTTTTGTTGGTGCAGTGCGTCACACTTCACTTCGCGCGTGTATACAATCCACGTCAACCGCTTTTAACACGATGAACATGCTGCCATGTAGGGTTTAAATATTTGAACAGTATTATATTTCAGCTACAATAATTTCAGAAGTACTTTCGGCCCATGCTTCTTTATTTATTATAGGTTTTATAGTTTAGCTGTACCCTTCTTGTTCTTCCAAAGGTACCCTCTGTAATGCTAACCACTAAATCTGATGGCTCAGCAAGTATTGAACACGGAATATGCATGGACTTTACAATTCTAGCGATTTCACCAAGTGGCCCTAGTGATGTGAGAGTCGAAGGTTTCGAATGTGGTTGCGTGGACGTCCATCTGAATGATGACGTCATCACGGTGATTCATAGTCCAGTTACATCTCCGCTCAGAAGCGCATGTAGGTCGTCTTCATGTTCCAAGTATCCCGCGTTTGTTTTCCGTATCATTTTGAAAATGTGAATTGTCTTGTGCCCATTCTGTATTTACCCGCATAGAACATATTTCAACTATTAACGCATTAGGAGAAAAAATTATCGTTGTTTCTTCGATTATCGATTGTTATATTTGCTTTTATTAAAGGTAACGAGTCAGTTTCTTTGAAGCCCAGGTTACAATGGCTACATTAATTTGGATATGACGAGTGAGCGGGTGAACGATTAAACGAGAGGAATGTTAGTTGGAAAACTAGGCATAAGTGTGGTCTCAGGGTGACGATTGCCCAGTCCTGTGTCATACGTGTTTGTTGACTTACAACAGAAATTCTCCAATAGTCGCACACCGATGTGTTAGAGTTTAAAAATGTCGCACTATTTGTACTGCCCGGAGCCCTTATAGGCCTATAAACTCAGTTCCTAATGAGAAAAGTCGTGAAAATCAAGATGCAGTCGTAATGATTTTGGGTCAGAATATATCGGCTTCGAATCTCTTCGCATTATATTTTTACCCTCGTGCACTTCTTCTCAAGCGGTTTGGATAACTTTTCAAGACGGAATTTATACCCATACGGGTTACACGCCTGAGCTGCATTTAAATTTTTCTCTTAAAATGATATTGCTAGTTATTTTACATATTTCTGTATTTTAGAACATAAATAATTTTCTTAAACTTTCTGGAGGTGTGATTATATGATTGATTTATGAAAAAATATGGAAAAATGGAGGTCAAGCTCCACGTATTCTTAATCTCGGAAGTGGATGAAGCTGAAGATGGTTGTCTACTGGGTTTTAGTGCCGTTTTAGCCTGGCAGAAAGACTTCTGAGTCTTTGGGAATCTTCTACCGTACTACATGGTGCTGTAACCCAGAAGATAGCCATCTGACTGCCGTGAGAACCTGAAACCCTACCTAGATGAAGCTGGCGCCTCAGTCAGTTTACTCCGGGAAGAAAGCACCGACGTCTAACGGATGGACGTTGGGTTGCCCCCGCAGCCAATCTGATTATGAAGGTGTAGGGGAAATATCAGTCCCTGTTTTAAAACCTGTAGATGAGTGGAAAATATTAAAAAGTATCTTAGTCAGGGTGTTGACCGATTTGAACTGCCTTATGTTATGTTCCAATGGAAAGTTCTTGTTAACACAGAACAAGTCAACCTTCTGATTCTGTTAAAGGAGAACGTTTCTTTTATTCAGATAATATCTGTTTATTCTTATTTTTTAGAAGTGCCCTACAAGATGGAGATTATTTAAGTTGTACTTTATCTGTGTACCATCACATTCTCGCAGATATGTTACGTACTGAGTACAGGTCACAAGTAAATTAATTTATCGTGTCTGCTGTTGAGTGACTTAACCACATTACTGAGTTGAAACCGAATTGTCTTCAATAGACGTTCACATAACTACACGTAGTTTATAGTAGATGTAATTACTGGTGGCAAGATTCGAGCTCTTAGTACTGCGGTTACCTTGTCTTCGTAATTTCCAGCAATTTTATTTCAGTAAAGACCTAATTACAGTACGGTTGGCAGACCTGGGTCTTCATTCTTCTCTCGTGTTACTATGGTTCTGTGTCAAAGGTCGTCGTTGTCGTCGTCGTCGTCGTCAGAACAATGAACGCTTCATTTAACCCTTTGCTCAGCCCGACCTCTGTACTTCAAGTTTCGCGAGTAGAAACCAACCCCCTCCTTCCACCATCTCCTACCTCGTCATAGTTGAACCAGCTCAGCTACCTTTATTCAGACATCGTCTTGTTTCAGCAACAATTTCCGCTTATTTCTCATTATTTGAGTTGGTATTACCCATCACAAGAAACCTTTACGGTACATTTCTGAAGTCCTGTGAACTGTAAGTTCCTCCATCATTTCTGCTTCCCTGTCTCATCATCGTTATCTGGCAGAAAGATACGAAGTTAAAATTTCATCGGTCACGTTTTTATTTGCAGCCGTTTACCTACCACACGGAGCAGAGTCCTTCTTGAGCTGATAGTCGCATAGCTAATCAATAAATTCTCCATATTATCAGTCTTCCTATTTCCATTTTGTAAAAACCGAAAACTGCGATAATGAAAGCGACGTCACCGTAGAAACGGTCTAACTCGTTACGAATCTGGGGAAAGACGTCATTTAAATTTTATGCTTCTCAGTAATTTCTATAAGTATTGAACTAGGACTTTGAATCACCCTGTGTTTCAGCTTGTATATTTATTTTTATTTATATTATTGTACTATCATTTTCATTGCCACAGGCGTTATCAGTGCAACCGTACCGAGCAGTGTCGCTTAGCGTAATACCCCACCCTTGTATTTTTAATTTACTGGTTTCGAATATCGACATTGGTATCGGTAACTGGGCTAACAAATAAATGTACTTATTTTGAGTGCAGCCCAACCACTGTCTGATTAGAAGTTGCAACTATTTAATGACTTTCGATTTAAAAACTGATAGAGCGAGAACTTGCGTTTTCTTCATTAAAAGCAACGTATTTTTTATACTAAGGCTGATGAGGGGAGTATTTAGACCTAAGAGGGAGGAAATAACAGAAGAACATGTAAAAATTGTGTAACGAGGAGAGCTTGGTCATTTGTACTGTCGATCAAACATTATTAAGGTGATCAAATCAAGGTCGATGTGATGTGTGGAACATATAGTCCAAAAACGTGGAGAAAAGGGTCCACCTCGTAGTCTTAGTGCTAAATGGGAGGACAATATTAGAATTGATCGTAAGGAAATAAGATGGTGTGTTGTGGAATATTTCCATTTATCTCAGAATAGAGAACAGAGGTGTGCGATTTCTAGTCTAGCTGAGCGACTGTCAGCGCTTCAAGTGGACTCTGCGTTGTGGTGTTTGTTATGTTTGTGTCTCCACGTGTTAGGTACGTTAGTATGCATGTGACCATGCAGAATCTGTGTTCTTCTCAGACTGTGCTTAGCTCAAAGTTCTGGTAAGGTACGCCTCCCGTCTCCATCTTGCCAACTTCTATACAATGCACTTCACCTCGCATCTCTATTCAAATGTCCTAATTGGACGCAAAGAGACAGCATGGAAAATGGACTTTAAAGTGGCACTCAATTACTGGGTCTTCGTAATTGGGGTAAGTCTAGACTCCATCCCCCGTTGTAACCCTGCATGGCGAATATATGGAAATACTGTCTGGAAGAAAGTGGATGTACCAGTTAACGATATTGTCCTGATTTTTGGTGCTCTGTGCATTCAAAGGTAGATATCAACGTTTCGGTGAAACATACTGTCTCCATCCACTTCAACTGTGAAGATGGAAGAAGTTTTTTTCTCCGAAACGTTGACATCTACCTATGGGTGCACACTGCCTTAAAACCCATAAGAACATCTTTATTTTCCCGACGTGAGACCTGAAATCTTACATATACTAGTCAGAACACTGTTAACGCTATGAACATTCAGCGTTCAATGACGGTGACTTCAGTATTAAGGTTGTTATCACACAGCGCCCAGATTGAAGCTCTCGACTATGATATTTGTAACACCTGATCTGCGGGACTTTACTTTGCGTGCTTTTGTACATAGTTGCTATATACTTGCGTGACATTTGTTAGTACTCCTGCTAAGTATTTGGGACGTCCTTGGTTCAAAGATCTTCCTGGTGAATTTGTATTCAGAATTACATATTTCGTGGTATTTGTCAGTCCTTCCAGCCAAATAATGTGATGGTAACTTAAATAAGGCCATGAATGCGTCTTTCCATACCTTTGCAATTCAATATTTATTAATCATTGAACGTTAATCTGAGCTACTGCGAGAGAAATTAAATAAACCGTTTATACAGAGCGGGACGATTGGGGGGGGTGGGTTCCAGTCCCCTACTTAATTGCCAGACCTTGTATTTCTTAAATATTTTGTAAGCGATGAAACGCCGTTAACATTATACATATTACATATCTTTATCGTTCTACGCCACCTTATAAGAAAACAGGGAAAACATATCACAAATAGAAGATTTCTGTCTTCTGGGCTGTTGCGCTGTGTAGTCTGGTCGATGTTTACCAACGTTTCAGAGGTCATACTGCCTCCGTCATCAGGGCGATGATGAGTATGAAGCTTTCTGTCTTCTGGGCTGTTGCGCTGTGTAGTCTGGTAGATGTTTACGAACGTTTCAGAGGTCATACTGCCTCCGTCATTAGGGCGATGAATCGCTACAGACTACACAGCGCAACAACCCAAAAGACAAATCTTCATACTCACCGCTGTGAAAACCTCAAATCATACATATCACATATTGCATACACACAGTCTTATAATACTGCAGACAAAAGGATAAGATAACATTCCATGTATATGCGCTGGACGGAATAACGTATGAATAGTTTCCTTGAAGGGAGGAACGGAAAAAAAGTAATCTATATTATCAGAAAAAAGAAACGTGTTTATATTCGATCATAACTTTCCCGCTGTGTGTCCCCTCGGGATTCAGATTGGCGTTTGGTTCATGCATATTCCAAATTCATTTTTCTACCCCGAGGCAAAGGTTTTTAATATGACGCCGTAGTTGTATGGATACAAGCCAATAAGGGCCCACAAAGAGGGCGATATCAATCAATAAACAGATTACCGCATCATCAGAATCTTCTGTTCGATTACGATAGTACTCTGCTTATTTAGGGTCTCGGTGTAAGAAGCGTTCATGTCGTTTTTCTTATCCCATAATTAGTAGATTAAACAGTCGTTTAGTTATCCGATTAATTAGTTAATTAATATTTTATTTAGTAATGTGTCAGTCGGTTGATTGGTTAGTTAGTTACTCCAATGGGTAGGGGAACCGGGGGCTTTATCTGTAGGGTTAAAGTTGCCGGAGCGACAAGATGACCCCTCATCTGCATCCCGGAATCTAACGCCAAAGTATGAAACGTGTGGTGCTTTAGTTCCGAGTCCAGCAAACGACGTTCGCTTCAGTAAGGATTAGGTGGTCATTCTTACGAGGTTCTTTGCCCGCCTCTAGACTCAATGCCGTATCAATCATTGTATCCTATCTGTTTGAATGCGAATTCTAAATTTTCCGTACAAGATAATCACCAACATCATTCTCCATATTTAGCATTCTAGGTTAAGTCAATGTTATCATGAATTTGAAACGTTATACCCATCCCGATTCAATAAGAATGTTGTGTTTTGGGTTATATCAGTTTATATGTTTATGTAGTGTAATATGAAGAACAAATGACTGGAAACAGTTCGTAGACTGTGTTACAAAGGTATTCAGTATTTGCAAGTGTGTGCGGAATCATCTCGAACAGGACAGACGACTATGCCGATGAAATATCCTCAACAACACAAATAATTTGCGACATGTTTTTTAAGATCTCTGATTTCACAAATACAAGCTCATATTTGTCATGCGATTTCAACTAATTTGAGATCAGTCAGGGGAACTAACGATTTAGTTGGAACATTTAATTAGGCCACTTACAAAACATTACTGAACAGCATTGGCTATAAATGATTGAATACTCTATGGTTCGGAAAATCTCACTTTAAAAAAAAAGTTCTGTTCGAAGGGGCGATTGGAGTTGCCGGCAGTAGCATGTCCAAATTATGAGTTTATCAGTCTTCACTTACAGTCTCGCAGGCGTCGGTTTGCTTTCACTTCAATTAAAGTCACATATGTAACACTCTTAGTTGTTTCTTTTCTTCAGGGTAAGCAGTCGTATTTACAGGAACCGTTCGATCGAAACCCTCCGATTTGGCTCCGGCTTTGCATTATGATAATTGACTCTCCTCTGACTTCCTGGCCAAAATATTAGGTGTCGACACTCCACTCTTTCGTTGTAATACATGATTTTATTTTTCACTTTTGTCACTGTTACTTCTGAAGTTTTGAAATAGGAGGATAATTACATTGGTTGGAAGCGTATTGCTATTGGTGCGTTGTGGCCAACTATTGTTCGATCATCAGTGAGGTGTTTTTGTAATCTAACTAACTAGATGGCTTAGGGAACCCGGTGCACACCTCTTGACCCATCCATGCGCGCCACCCTGAGATTTTTTAATCACCATGTCTATAATGGTTGTGGAGGACGTAACATTTCGTTTATTTTAAAACTCATTGCATTTCTGTCTTCCTTTATTTACATAAGAGGAATGCAGTTGGTTTCAGAACGTGAAAGGTTGAAAATAATTCCTCCTATAGGTATCTGCTGGATGGTTCACGATTTAAAAAATAAACACAAAATCAGAGGCAGAATATAGGAATATTAGCAATACGGATAATGCGACTTCTGAAGAAACAGCTGAAGCTATTGAATTGTTTAAAAAATAGACATGAAAATAATCCCAGATCAGTCCGTTCTCGAATATGAATAAAGGAAGAAAGAATATAAAAAAATGCGGTGTTAAAAATAAACTACATGGTATGGCTTCCAGAGCCATTGCAGACATGTCGATTAAAAGAATTGTCGTATTTGGAATAGAACTCCAGCTGACTGCAGGATAGGCAAAATAAGCTTACCAACTGAACTATTGCGAAGACCACAGAGGCGCTTATTTCTGTGAGACGTAAAAGCACTGAACGACATGGAACATAAAATTATGTATTATAAAGAAACTGTTGTGTGTCGACAGATAATTTTTTGGCCAGGAGGTCAGATGATCCACTACCATACTGCAAAACCGGGGACGAATAGCGGGGTTTTAATCGACCTGATTCTCTTGTTAGATGGTAAACAAGTTGTTGACTAACGTGAATAGAAATAACAGAGAATACAGTCCACGACTGTGATCTTGAGACTTGCAAGGAGTTCAGTAAGTCCATAGCGTAAAGGCAGGCACTTTCTTTCCACCGTCCTCCTTCACCCCACCTCCTCACCCCGCAAGTCTCAAGTTTACAGTCGTGGACTGTAGGTTGTCGTTGCATAATTCAGAGTCGGGAAAGTTTTGTGTTACAGGATGAAGATTTTAGGTTGAAAATTAGATTGACAGGAATATGGTTGGACGGATGGATGGGTAGATGGGTTGGTGGATAGAATAACGAATGAATGAATGATTTAATTAATTAGCCAGTAAGTTATTGAAATTTAAACTGATTGGAAGTTCCTGCGCAGCGTAGGAATAATAAAGACTTATTATTATATAACTAGTCGCGATTAATTATCGTGGCATTTGATTTCGTCTAAACGTTAACCTGAGAAGGCCATGGAGTTAGCCTAGTGGTTATATCATAAAACCACATAAGCCATTTTCACCAAGAGTGAGACGTTCGTCTTTGGATAGGTACACACAGTCTTCGTTCATCCCACGAACATTGTTTATGAATTTACTCTTGCTTTCTGAGGTACTACCAAGTACTTCGAAATATATCTCGTTCCCATATTTATAATAAGATATGGCAGTCGAGAATCAAATAGTCCCTACCTTGTTTCTACGTTCTGGATTTTGCTTATCGTATGGCCACGTTGTTTTATATTCTCTTCGCTTTCGTCTTATCCCGCACACACACACACGCACGCACCTACCATCTAACACTGTTGTTACATGAAAGTGGCAACACTCTCAGCCACTATATTCAGCGAGCGACAATTAACGAAGAATTGCTCTGAAGCCGGTCACGTAATGCGAAACACTTGGCCAGAGGCGATACAAATGGATTTAACAAGACGATGCAAGGAGATTTAGTCGAACTATCCAATTTCCTCCTTTCTTCGCTTTCCTCGTTTCTCCATTCTCTGCGTTCCCATCTGTAATAACTTTCCTCTTCTTATTCATGTTTCCCCATCATCCCCTTGTTTCATCCCATTCACTAGCTTCATTAAGTCCTCTTTTTATTTACATTGCTTCAATTTGGGCCCTTCTTTTTATCTTCTGTTCGTATCATTGTGTCTTATAATGGCGTTTTTATAATCCTGGCTTTCTACATGTTATAGAAAGGGACAAAATCAGTAGATGTACTGTTTGTTAAAACTCGTTTATGTTTATAGTCGAACTTCGCGCAGATTTAAGGATTATTATTACAAGATTGAAAGCAATTTAATGTGTTTCTTTTTATATATCTTCAGTGCACTTTGTTATTTTTCGCTCTATGGAAAAACTGTTTTCAGTAAGATCAGCTGTAAGTTTTCATTATTTAGCTCATAAAAGTGTTTATCCCTCGACTCCATCTATGATCAATTGAAAGTAGAGTATCTTCTTACTTATTTCTACACAGTGCCTCTGCAAATATCGTAATACTGGAGAATTTAGTGTGGGAAATGTGTATCAAAATTTGGTGCCGATTAGAAAATAGTTTTTTTAACGAAATTGCGTAATTCATAAATATTTTAGGGAGTCAGTTATTTGTTGCCGCCCTTAAATGTTGTACGTCAGTGTACTTTTAGTTGTTTATAAGGCTGAATCATATACATGATATTTATTTTTATGGAACTGTTAATATCATAGGCTATGATGCGATGCTGTATCAACTATACTGGATGGTGATTTTGAAGACGGAAGAAGTTGCGTAATTTGTCGTGTGGCCCAATATAAAATACGGAACTTATTAAGATAGTAACATGCATGTTGTTGCGTGTTTGAAACGCGTTTCTGTGTGGTGTAGACTTGAAATATATACAAGGAGTAAAAAAGTCGCTGCGATTGTACAGAAACTTTATCTTGGTTACCAAACTATTTCTGCGTCAGTAACCTCATGTGTCAAGCTCAGGACTTTAAAATTTGGAGATTATTTCGTAGTTATTTAACGGTCTTCGTATCAAGGTGCTCTGCCAATTTTTGTTTGACTGACTCATAAATGTGTAAGTGTGTACACACACACACCTATAGGAAGTATCAAACGAAGAAAGAAGGGATAGTGGAGAAAAATAAAGGGCGAAAGAAAGAAAGAAAGAAGCAGTGGAGGGAGAGAAGTAATGCAGAAGTAAAGGCATATGAAGACGGACGAAGAGATGAAAAAAGAATGTTCCCGATTTGTGTTAGATGAAGGGCAAATATTACAGAATGCTTTGGCAATGGTAGGCCTGAAATGAACGAAGTAATTGAAACTTGTTTACAGTGATTACACTTCCATACCACCCATTTCTCCCTTCTTATGTGTTTTGTCACTAGTTTCGTTTTATTATTGTACTTCAGTATTCTTGAATGTTCTGTTTAAATTCTCTTTTCTTGAATGCGCCATACCTGCAAGTTGTTTCCATTTCTTTAGTACGTTCAGTCGTGTTTCTGCATTCCATTCCTTTGTCACACTCGTGTCCTGGGAAACGAAGAGTGGACTGGAATTCAGGAAGCATTCGGTTGTCTCATGGCATCCCCATTATTTTGTAATGTGTACATTTTTCCTCGTCGAAATTGCTGACTTCGGATCGACATAACGTTCTAAGCAACCATGTAATTGATCTGCAACAGCCGTCTCGTGCCGTTTCCTAGGGATGTAATATTGTATTTTTAACGCTTAAATTCTAATTTTTCGCAACATAGAATCCAAAAGTTAGAATATCATCTTGAAGTTGAAATTTAAGCTGCGTTTACCAATACTTGTATCGATTTAGCATGGCTTGGAGCCGTGTAATTAAGACAGACTACAAAACTGTACGTAAGTCATGGATACTGGGACCGTCATTTCGAATCCCGCTCGAGGCGTTGATGTTTGACCTTGTTTTTCTGTGTTTTGCTCTCCTGTTTAGGTAGGTGCCTTGCGACAGGTCGATCCCCTCATTTAAGTATTCCTGCCTACTGTCAAAAAGAACAGTTTCGTAATCACCCGTTCGGAGGCGGCCAAGTTTCTTCAAGAAGTAAGAAGTGTGTGTGTGGGGGGGCATGACTTTGGTGCTGTGAGCTACTAAAACTTTGTTAATTATGTGGAAAAGTACGTTGTTGTCGTTGAAACAGTTTTGGAGATGTACGAATGGATGGAAGAACATTATTGAAACTGATATTCAAAAAACAGGGATCGTGGTCGTGAAGAGCATAAGGTCTGTCCGGGATAAGGCCACTGGAAAATTCTTATGTACAAATCAGTAGATGTACTGTTTGTTAAAACTCGTTTATGTTTATAGTCGAACTTCGCGCAGATTTAAGGATTATTATTACAAGATTGAAAGCAATTTAATGTGTTTCTTTTTATATATCTTCAGTGCACTTTGTTATTTTTCGCTCTATGGAAAAACTGTTTTCAGTAAGATCAGCTGTAAGTTTTCATTATTTAGCTCATAAAAGTGTTTATCCCTCGACTCCATCTATGATCAATAGAAAGAAGAGTATGTTCTTACTTATTTATACACAGTGCCTCTGCAAATATCGTAATACTGGAGAATTTAGTGTGGGAAATGTGTATCAAAATTTGGTGCCGATTAGAAAATAGTTTTTTTAACGAAATTGCGTAATTCATAAATATTTTAGGGAGTCAGTTATTTGTTGCCGCCCTTAAATGTTGTACGTCAGTGTACTTTTAGTTGTTTATAAGGCTGAATCATATACATGATATTTATTTTTATGGAACTGTTAATATCATAGGCTATGATGCGATGCTGTATCAACTATACTGGATGGTGATTTTGAAGACGGAAGAAGTTGCGTAATTTGTCGTGTGGCCCAATATAAAATACGGAACTTATTAAGATAGTAACATGCATGTTGTTGCGTGTTTGAAACGCGTTTCTGTGTGGTGTAGACTTGAAATATATACAAGGAGTAAAAAAGTCGCTGCGATTGTACAGAAACTTTATCTTGGTTACCAAACTATTTCTGCGTCAGTAACCTCATGTGTCAAGCTCAGGACTTTAAAATTTGGAGATTATTTTGTAGTTATTTAACGGTCTTCGTATCAAGGTGCTCTGCCAATTTTTGTTTGACTGACTCATAAATGTGTAAGTGTGTACACACACACACCTATAGGAAGTATCAAACGAAGAAAGAAGGGATAGTGGAGAAAAATAAAGGGCGAAAGAAAGAAAGAAAGAAGCAGTGGAGGGAGAGAAGTAATGCAGAAGTAAAGGCATATGAAGACGGACGAAGAGATGAAAAAAGAATGTTCCCGATTTGTGTTAGATGAAGGGCAAATATTACAGAATGCTTTGGCAATGGTAGGCCTGAAATGAACGAAGTAATTGAAACTTGTTTACAGTGATTACACTTCCATACCATCCATTTCTCCCTTCTTATGTGTTTTGTCACTAGTTGCGTTTTATTATTGCACTTCAGTATTCTTGAATGTTCTGTTTAAATTCTCTTTTCTTGAATGCGCCATACCTGCAAGTTGTTTCCATTTCTTTAGTACGTTCAGTCGTGTTTCTGCATTCCATTCCTTTGTCACACTCGTGTCCTGGGAAACGAAGAGTGGACTGGAATTCAGGAAGCATTCGGTTGTCTCATGGCATCCCCATTATTTTGTAATGTGTACATTTTTCCTCGTCGAAATTGCTGACTTCGGATCGACATAACGTTCTAAGCAACCATGTAATTGATCTGCAACAGCCGTCTCGTGCCGTTTCCTAGGGATGTAATATTGTATTTTTAACGCTTAAATTCTAATTTTTCGCAACATAGAATCCAAAAGTTAGAATATCATCTTGAAGTTGAAATTTAAGCTGCGTTTACCAATACTTGTATCGATTTAGCATGGCTTGGAGCCGTGTAATTAAGACAGACTACAAAACTGTACGTAAGTCATGGATACTGGGACCGTCATTTCGAATCCCGCTCGAGGCGTTGATGTTTGACCTTGTTTTTCTGTGTTTTGCTCTCCTGTTTAGGTAGGTGCCTTGCGACAGGTCGATCCCCTCATTTAAGTATTCCTGCCTACTGTCAAAAAGAACAGTTTCGTAATCACCCGTTCGGAGGCGGCCAAGTTTCTTCAAGAAGTAAGAAGTGTAGGGGCGGGGGGAGGGGGCAGGACTTTTGTGCTGTGAGCTACTAAAACTTTGTTAATTATGTGGAAAAGTACGTTGTTGTTGTTGAAACAGTTTTGGAGATGTACGAATGGATGGAAGAACATTATTGAAACTGATATTCAAAAAACAGGGATCGTGGTCGTGAAGAGCATAAGGTCTGTCCGGGATAAGGCCACTGGAAAATTCTTATGTACGCAGTGATTAACCCTTAGGTTAAAGAAAATGCGGAAAAATTTTATACTAGCTGAACGACACTTAGCTTGTGAATAAGGCCTCTGATCCATGGAATTAGGACATTTAGAAATAGGTCTCAAACTATTAGATTTTGTGGTGTTGTAGGTGCAGAAGTGGGAAGAGAGACGAGGTAAGTAGAAGTTTAGATTGAAAGCCGGTTTGGTTGATTGCAGAAGGGGTTGGATCGAGCTTACACAAGCTCTTCTGCCTCCGTAAGTACCGCCCCCGTTCAGCCACACTGGCCATCCTGTAATTCCTCCTAATGCCTTGATGATTAATAGTTGGCACCATGGACGCTTTTGCAGGCTGCTATCGCCCACTGCGTGGTCACGCCGGTCCTTTGATCCCTTCCCCATTCTTTGCCCTGGGATAAAGG